>JAWWEU010000081.1:22446538-22458922 GCA_035583155.1 Acropternis orthonyx
GTGGTTGTGTTTAAATTGGAGATATACAGGGTGAGAAGTGAATTAGAGAAACACTTCAGCCACCTTTCCATCTGCTCCATCCCCCAAAGCACGTGAAGTGCATGTGTCAAAGTCATCCCTGCTGCTGGAGACTTTGCAAATTTAGTATTTTGTTATTATTATAAAATCCTTCCCATTACTAATGGTGATCTCTGTGCTAATTTTCAGAAAGAGGGTTTTTTTATGCAGCCTCATTGACTTGTGTTCAGCAGCTCAATCCTTAGGCTCCATCTGGCAGATACCCTGTGAGCTCCAAAATGGTGATGCACCAAGCAAAGTGATCCACAAGAAATCCTTCATAAACAGCTTGTTGGGGTCTTCGTCCTGCTCTCCCTTGCTGCTGCAGTGGCTGCAGATTTCCATGACACAGTTCTGGTCATGGCTGTGGTATTGGTCGGCACCGGCTTGAGTTGTTATCTCATGGATCACGGAATATTACAAGGATTTCTGACTTTGAGCCCCAACAGGCTAAAAGGAAGGAAAAGCAAGGGGAGAAAATTCCGTATCAGCTCACCACCTTTGTGAAAACACTCCTGCATTTACAAGTGGGACAGCAATACAACCTCTTTCCCGGCATTCACGCTGTCCCTCTTGCCTGTCTTGCATATGTCAGTGTGCTAGGCAAGCCAAGCCTACTTGCTCCCTCCAGAGACACACTCAGTTCATTTCTGTTTTGCAGCATCAGTGCTGCTGTTGCTGATGCTTTAATGGGTTTAAAAACTTTTTTTTTTTTTCATTTATTTTCTTTTTCTGCCTCCTCCTCCTATACTTCCTGGTTAGAGATTGAATCAGAAGTACTGAAATGCTTCCTGAGAGTTTTCCAATAACACATTGATGCCTTTCCAAGACTTCACTGCCAGTAAAAGTCAGATGAAGTTTGGGCCAATATCAATGTTTACAGATTCTTGAGTGAGCTGAACTGAATTTGTCAACCTGAGTTGTCTGACATTTACTGCAACACCTGTCTTTTCAAAGACAGTTTTAGCTCTCTTGCACTCATGACTTCTTATATCTTGTCAGTCATTATGGCACACCTCTGACATTGGAAGGTCTGACAGAAAAATTGTCTTTGATCATGTGAAATAGTCACTTTTTTATGGGAAATTAAGGCAACAGAAAGTACCATGTGTGTCTCGCTTAGATACAAACATCTAAAATAGGTCAGAACTAAATCTCTGCTAATCACTGTAGGCTCCCTTGCTAGTCTAAGGAGCAAATCCACCTCAGCCCAAAGCAGGTGTCAGAAACCAGCCAGGTCACCAGGTCCCAGTAATGCCCCTATGCTGCATGCTGACCCCCATGCTGACCACCATGCATGGCAGGGTGCCTAACTCTGTGCTGTGTAGATTTACTCGGTTAAAAGAAATGTTTCCTAAAAAATAAAATTGTTGGAAGCTGTCTTCTGGTAAAGAATATGGTGAGTCAGTAGACTGAGAAGCAATTAATAGCAATTCATTGGGGATTTATTTTCTCTCCCACTTGCTTTCTTTCTTTCTGTCCTCTGCTATATAGCTATAAATAGAGATGAGAAGTTGAGTGCCTGAAGCAGTCACTTATCTATCAGTGTCATCTCACTGAAGTATACAATTAATTTCTGTATTAAAATGCCAATTGATTGTAATTTTATCATTGTGACTGAAAAACTGCAAAACATTTATTAATTCTTGCACTGGCATACACAGGCAGTTAGCAACTATACATACTCACCACATTAATCTTCCAGATAGTGACAGAGAGAGAGAAATCTTCCTGCAGGAGTCGATCTGAAATGTTTGTTCATTTCAGATCACACATCATGAATTACCTCTCTTCCCATTTGCAAACTTCATTATTTCACCATGGGAAACAAAAGTTAGGAATCTGGTGGTGCTGCAAGGCTAGGTCACGGCAGCCTGTGCCTCCTGCTCACACCAGTGATGTAGAAGAGATCCAGGGCTAAAAGGATGCTACATGAACAAAGTGAGCTCTCCTGAGCATGGGCCACCACTTCCTGCAGGTCCTGTGGAAGTTTCTTGTGTTGTCTTCACCTAGGAAGAAGGGTCTGGATGAGTGTGAGCCTGAGGAGGGTGGAAACTACCTCAGAGGTCCAACAGGCATTGTAAAATTATTGTGGCAGTTAAAACAGTGCTGCTTGTCTGTTATAGCCTTTCCTTCCCCATGTAACTCATTGTGGCAACGCAAATGGAAACTGATTGGAAATACAGTTGTCATTGATCTTTAACTGTTTCTGATGCTACAAATCAAGATTTGGAAGCTCTGTGAGTAAACTCATATTTGCATCCTATCTCATTGCACTCCCTCTTAATCCAGTTTCCTGGAATAACAGGTCAGCACAAAATGTGAAGGAGCGTAATCAGCTGAATGACTGAATTAAAAATGTTCAATTATGAAATATGAAGTAAAGAATATGAGAAATGCAGTAGATAATAATAATGATAGCAATAGTAGAGGTCTAATAGCAGAATAAAGTGCAAAACAGGTTTACTAAAGATGAATCATGCTGAAATAATATGATATCCTTCCTTGACAAGCTAATAGGTTTGCTTTAAGCAAAATACGATTTTTAACAAAAGAATAGTAGTAGAGCTCATTTATCTGCTTTTCAAAATGCAGTTGACAGTATGTCACATAAAAAACAATTAGTTAAGATGAAGAACATGGAGATAGCAGATGAATTCTGAAATAGAAGGCGAGCTGGCTCAAAGAGTGATGGCAAAGGATTCTGCTGCAAGGGAAGGTACCAGTGAGTAGCTGTCACAGGTGCATCACAAACCTTAGTCTCAGAACTGATCTAACTTCATGTTTTCATTAATCATATTGGCACACAGAATTGGCTGATAAATGATACAGAGAAAGGTCTAAGAGCTTCTGAGATCTGAGATCTGAGAAGTAGAAAGTGAGTGCTGTCATATAGACAGATCTGAAAAAATTCAATTGTACAAGTACAGGGTTATGTCTGGTTTAACATCAACTCCGGATAGGCGCTGGCAATGGAAGAGACAGGTCAGTTGACCATGCAATAGTATAAGACACTGGGAAAACAGAAAATGCACTCATAGGGACATATCAGTTCCCATATTTACAGTAGAAGTGGGTAAGTACTAATGTCATGTATAAGCTGTATAAATCTACTGTTGGGACCTTATATAGAAAATTGTCAGCATTTACAGTCATTCCAAGACAAATTTGAGTATCTTTTGGCTGGGGGAGCTGCTAAAATGAACAGGGAAATCAGGTCCTTGCAGCAGAAAAAGAAGCTGGAAAATCTGAGCTTGTCTCTGCCTGTGTCAGGAAGGCTGGATCACTCTCTGGAAACATCTTCTAGAGTTTCTGACTGCACTTCATATTGCAGTCCTTTTGGATTGTAGCATTTAGGCCCTTCTTTCCCCTTCTGTTTGACTGGTGTGCAGTTGATCAATTTCCATAGATATCAACTGGATATCATGGGGTGGTGTGTAGTGTAGCCTGGCAGCATGTGTAGCAACAGGAGGAAAATCATGCTGAGTTAAGAAGACAGAGGGAAACAACTTCCAAAGCACTGTACCAAGGGCCTCCTATACCCTATTCCTTTAAATATTTCAAGACACGTACTGGTTGGTGGACTGTTCTTTGTCTAGTGAAGTGGTGATTTCCTGAGGTAATGTTGAAATTTGCCGTTGCTTTTGACACCCCTCAGAAGACACCTTCAGTCTTCATGCTGAAGCTCATCCTTGAGGGCCTTTTACATTTTTTTGAAAGAGAATCATCCAAATTAGGAAAACAGCAAGACCACGGGGCTGTAACAAACAATCACACAGCTCACTGGCAGGTTTCTGTGAGTATTATGTAATTAATTTGTAACTGCTAAATAGAAAACTCAGGCAAATAGAAAATAAGTGAACTTTGTGACTTACTGGCACTGCATAGGTCTAAAAGCTGTTAGAATGTGTTTAATAAATAAACTTTTTGACAAAAAGTAATCTTAAAACATTACAAGAAAAATTAAGAATATGAACAGAGGGATTCCAGAGGCTCTCTAGGCATAAAGTCTGACAATATTTTACATAACTGGTAACCAGTTGTGTTTTTTAAAGCAAATGGAAGACTACTGAGAAGTAATTTTTAATCACTCTTTGTTTTGTCATATCCTTTTACAGCTTTCATGTTATCTTTAGTTTCATAATCCAAACAATTCTAAGTTATTTGTATGATTTTAAAATATAGAGTTTCGCTAATCTAAACAAACTGGACAGCAATCATAGCCCTGTATATATGTTTTACATTCTTCTGTCTATTTTTATGGTGGTATCTAAAACAAAAAGATAATAAGTACATTTTTAAAAGAAGTAAGTTCAGAAGACTACAAGCTAGTAAAAAACTTAACTTATTGCATTCTTAGTAAGCACAAAATGGAAATTATTTGAGGATTACATATATTCTATAAGAAAATACATTTTGTGGTCACTAAAGCCAGGGAAATAGCCAGATCCTGAGCAATTATTGCACTCTGTCAGTTGCTCTGGTCTTCTTCAGCAGTTAGTAAAAGTATGAGCCATTCCCATATTGGCTTCAGTCGCCGGCTGGGTTCAGACAATGGGGAAATGCCTTTGGAAAAGCTCTTTCAGGAGAAGTGCTGAGCTCTCTAAAGGTCATTACTTCTGGCCATAGATGGAGAGTTGTATGCATTTGTTCAGCTGGAAGACCCTGATATGTAGCATTTTGCCTGACTCTCCAAACTGATGTTTAATGTTGTCCACATAGCATTATTCATACAAAGATTTTGAAATACTTTCCAGAAGAAATTCTTTACTGTGAGGGTGGTGCGACGGTGGAGCAGGTTGCCTGGGGAAGCTGTGGATGCCCCAACCCTGGAAGTGTTCAAATCCAGGATGGATGGGGTTTTGAGCAACCTGGTCTAGTGGTAGAAGTCCCTGCCCATGGCAGAGGAGTTGCAATTAAATGAACTGTAAGGTCCCATGCAACCCAAACCATTAATTGATTCTATGATTTGAAATACTTCCAGGGATGGTGACTTAACCAGTTCCCTGGGTATCCTGTTCCAATGCTTGACAGCCCTTTGGTGAAGGAATTTTTCCTAATATTCAATCTAAATATCCCCTGGCACAACTTAAAGCCCTTTCCTCTTGTCCTGTCACCTGTTACCTAGGAGAAGAGAAGATCCCCCTCTCACTAAAACTTTCTTTCAGAAAATTGCAGAGAGCAATAACGTCCCCCCTCAGCCTCTTTTTCTCCAGGCCAAACAACCCTGTCTCCCTCAGCTGCTCGTAAGTCTTGTACTGAGTTTAACTCAAGCACACTGTTTTAATTCACTAAACATTTTACCCTTTCTCCAAAAAAGTCCTATGTTTGATTCACAAAAGCAATTAATGAATTATTCAACTCAGTCCTGTGACTTTGTGCATTAATACATGAAGCCTCTGACCTCCTACAACATTAATGTTTTAACAGTTAAAGAGGCACTCTGGCATAAATAGGTCAATACAGAGCTCCGGAACTTCCTTCACCATCTGAATGTGAGTTGGTAGTCTTTCTCTCCTGAATTATAAAATCCCAGAAATTGAGAGAAATACAAAGAAGTCTGAAATTCTATAAATAACACATAGCAATGCTTGGCTTCTTTGGGGTTTCTCAGGTGTTGTCATGTTCTGAACTGTGCAGCCAGCATTCTTCATACATTAATAATCAAGAGAAGAGACATTAAAGAAGAGGAAATATGTGAATAATACAAGAGACAAGGGAAAAATAATGAAAGCAAATGTCCTTCATCTGACATTGGGCATGATCATTCTGTCTCTGTGCAAATACATTTCTGGCTTCAGTTTTGGTAATGAGGCAGTAAATTCCTTATGAGTGCTACTGTAGGCAGATAAAGACAGCTGTACTTCCAGATAGCTGGAGTTTGGTTTTACATAGTGTTGCAGAATTAAGCCCTTTAAGATAAATCACAAAAATTAAAAAGGCTTCTAAGGTTCACTGTGTTGCACAGGGTTCCTGGCATTTGAAAATCAGTAAAAACAGCTTGGGAAAACCAAACCTGTGACCTTCCTGTTCAACTCTCCCAGGCCCATCTCTCTGTGGAGGGCTGAGTCCTTGCTGGTAAAAACAGATCACAGCCATCAACAGCCACAACAAAAAGGTGATTTAATCAGTTTGTTATATCCTAATCATTTAGCATCTTTCTCTAATACAGAACCAACATCCTTTTTTATTTGTTTTTATTCTCTTGCCATCTTATTTTCCCCTGTGAGAATTCCCCAAGCTCTTGTTGCCGACACTGGCTGCTTCCCAGAGGTAGACAAGCAGGATGTTGAATTCATCAGCTCTGGTGTGCCCACAGCACAACTGCACATTTTGGCCCCAAATGAGGTAAGTGGGACCTTAAAGATCTCTTTCACTCTCCTTCCTTGCTCGCACTTCGCCTCTGGCTACCTCTCAGCTACAGAGGTGCCACGGCTAGTAGTTATTTCAAAATGTGGAATCAGCACCTCCAGATAATTTTTGCACTTCAGTAGCTTTATTTGCATATTAATATTATGTAATTTGTCAGAGAAAATGGTTGATGAAGAAGTCAGGTGAAGAATACAGCTTCCCTGTGCCAAATGTGGTCATTCGAAAATTGTACTTCAAAATCAAAGCTACTTCTCATGTGATGTGATTACAACTCTTCACACACGAAGCCCCAACCCTGAACTACCCAACTTCATTTTGCATATTGTTTTTGTCTGATGACAAGCCTAATCTAATCTGACTTCAGTTGTCTAATAATTATCCTCATTAAAAAAACCCCATCACTATAATCTATGTAGCATAATGTGCACCCCCAGAAATTCATTCATCACAACTACCTGAATGTTTATTAGAAAAGGGTATGATTGCTCTTTTTCATGCCTT
This sequence comes from Acropternis orthonyx, assembly GCA_035583155.1. Classification (NCBI taxonomy): domain Eukaryota; kingdom Metazoa; phylum Chordata; class Aves; order Passeriformes; family Rhinocryptidae; genus Acropternis; species Acropternis orthonyx. Next base: position 22,453,469 of record JAWWEU010000081.1, read on the forward strand.
CTTCAGTGACTTCAGTCATTGTCTGTTAGGCCTCCAAGGTCTGGTGAGATAAATTGCATTCCACACTGACCAGCTGGGAACTTGGAAACCTCAAGGGATCAAATCTCACAGGCTCTGTATACTGTTCAAGTCCTGGAAACTTGCCTGCATCCAAAGTCTCAACATAACATCTGGCATATGCCACACATTTAAATGACATTTAAAAGCAATAGGCAATGCCAACAAAGAAAGTACAGTGTCAACACCAGAAGAACCATTGACACATATTTTTCAGAGGGGAAACCATGGATTTCTCCTGCCTTTTCTCTAACTGATGTTTGAAGAATTGCTTATTCTGTTCTGGATCCATATATAGAAATGGATACAGGCTGGGTGATGAACAGATTGAGAGCAGTCCTGCTGAGAAGGACTTGTGGGTGCTGGTGAATGAGAAGCTGGCCATGAGCCAGCAATGTGTGCTGACAGCCCAGAAAGCCAAACATGGGCTGCATCAAAAGCAGTGTAGGCAGCAGGTTGAGGGAGGGGATTCTGCCACTCTGCTCAGCTCTGGTGAGGTCCCATCTGGAGTGCTGCATCCAGCTCTGGGGTCCTCAGCACAGAAAGGACATGGACCTGTAGGAGTGAGTCCAGAGAAGAGCCACCTAGTTGATCAAAGGAATGGAGCACCTCTCCTATGAGGAGAGGCCGAGAGCATTGGGATTGTTCAGCTTGGAAAAGAAAAGGCTTCCAAGTGACCATATAGAAGCCTTCCAGCACCTGAAGGGAACTTGCAGGAAAGATGGAGCAAGGCTATGTACAAAAGCATGTAGTGACGGGACAAGGGGGAATGGGTTCAAACTGAGAGAGAGTAGGTTTAGATTAGATTTTAGGAAAACATTCTTTACTGTGAGATTGGTGAAGAGCTGGAACAGGTTGCCCAGAGAAGTTGTGGATGCCATGCGGCTGGAGGTGTGGAGCTCTGAGCTACCTGAGCTAGTTGAAGGTGTCCCTGCCCATGGCAGGTGGATTGGAACTAGATGTCCCTTCCAACCTAAACCATTCTATGATTCTATGAAATTCTCCCTGTTGGTTGAACTCAGTACATCTGATTGAATCATGCTTAATCCTACTAACATTCAGTTAGAAGTAGTGATTAAATCTTCTTCAAAATAGAATAAATATTTTTAACTATCAAAAATGAATCTGAGAGGAGAGTATTTATGCTGACAGGGAGAGAGAATGAAATAAATGCCATTTGGGCATTACCCTTGATCCCAGTACAACCACAGTCTTTACTGGGAGTGACATTCTTGGAAAAATGCCATTTTTATTTAGAAGTAGGCTTGAGCTACAGAAATGGAATGCAGATTTTTGGGCATTATTGTTGGCACAATGCACTTCAGGGTTTTGGTTTGACCAACTATAGAAATAGAGTCCAGTGACAAGTATCTATTTGCATGCTAAATATGGATTCATACAAATGAATGACAGACTATATATATAAGCACTCATCTATTCTAATCTGTCAAAAAACAGTTCTGCCCTACTTGGTGGGTGTGCTTTTGCACTCTAGCTGAAAATATTATCCTTTTCGCATCTAGCCTTAAATGACAGGCAAACAAAATAAACTGCCATATTTCTATTTGAGTGAAAAAATGTATCTTTGTCATATTCAAACCCTTACACTGTGACTGTGTTTTTTGTGTGACATGCAGGGACTCCTTTCTGGCAGAGGATGGGAAAGTGTCGGGAGTGCCAAGTGGAGACCACAGAAATTTCAATATAATATTTTTGGCTGACCCATCTGAAATCTCATGTGGATCCTTAAGTACTAAGCTCCTTGGATTTTGTAATTTGTTCCTTCCTACTCAGCTCAAGCAGAAACTCCAGCAGTCTCCAAAGTTAAATTTGTATTAAAAGGACAATAGTTTCTGTCTTCATTTACACAAACTTGATGGTGTTTTCTATTGGTAATTATAGCCTGTGGATAAGCTGTCTTTTCTGCACATACAGAAGGGTACATGTAATACCTACTCTGTATATGGTTAAGAGACTTATTATTCTAGCATTTCGCTTTCTTCTCTAGCTTCATGTCATGCCTCAGAAATAGTTATATCCTCCTTTGTGAGTCATATGCCTCAAAGCTGAAAAAAACCATGACAGTTTGTAACATCTCATAGGACTAATCCACTAATAAAATGGCTGTGGATTTCTGTCCAGTATGCAGCCCATGAGCTAGTACTGCTCTACAATGCAGATCTACGGATGCTTCCTGCATGACCATTGAATATCTCTGCATTTTGTGCATGCTGAATAGAGAGAGAAAATAATGGTTTAATTTTCTGCTACAAGAGAAACTCAGTGTATCATCCTGTGCTTAGGAGTATTTGATCTTTAACAACTACTGAAAATAGATTCTGTGCAAAGCATGAACTTGGTGACGTGAGCATTTCCGATTACATGTCTTTGCTTTCATGCTTAGTGCAGTATATCAGTTCTCATTTGTGAGTGCACCAGCTTCTCAAACCTTGTGCTACATCAACCAGAATGGCATTATTTTCTTCCCTTTTTCCCCTGGTGAATGTAGTCTGAGGAGTGTTCATTATGGGTTTTATTCGTCTTTGTAATAGGACTGTGCTGACACTAGTCATTGAATTAATGAGAAAGGGTGTCGTTTTGTATTTTCTCCCTCCTGTTCACCCTGTTCTCCCATCCCTTTCTATGAGTGGAGATCTGCTATTTCTTTGTTCATGAATAATGTGCTGGTTTTCAACTCAATGAGTACAAAGCCTTAAGAGATATGTCAGGTGTTGTTACCTGAAACTCTCCTTCTCACTGAAAACACTGCTACACACTCCTATACATCATCTAACCTAGTCAATAGCTAAAATAAACTTAGTAATCCAAACTGGAGTGTATCGTATTTTATCAATGACATATGAAGGTGACTTCCAGCTATGGGACACAGTTTTGCAAAGGCATTTGCACACCAGTTTGTACAAGGGACACAAGAGAATGTGAGGATGGAAGTATGGTAGCTTAGTTTTCATTCTCTTTTCACTAAAATAGAGGAGTATCAGAGAACTGCAGGGATGCCAGTATAATACAGGACAGCACATAAAACAAAGATATTTTGATTGCATATTTGATTACTTTTTGACAAGCTTGAGGAGTGGTTAGAAAGAAAGGCATCATTAGAATGGGATGAAGAAATCTGCAAAATAAGATCACATCTGGTACAGATGATGATGCTAAAGAGAATGATATGAACATCTAACTTTTTCAGTGAATGTTCTGTGTTAGGACAGTACGTTGTAAATACTATACTCGTAAGCCAAAAAAATTATCTAAGAGTCTAAATAGTCTAAGGTGAGAAGGAAATAACTTGGAGGTAGGGAAGCAGAAGAACAATACATCTGGACAGGTAATTGCTTGGGTCATAAGACTCAATATTAGCTGCAACTTACTGGGTTTATATTTTGGACAAATATTTATTCGTTTTCATTTGTTAATATTTAGTATGCAGTGCTTTCAGTAGGACAAGAATATTTTCTTGTACCTTGAATAAGAGTCAAAAATAATTTATAGATACATGGTAATTATAAAGAATCTGATCTTTCCTTAATGATCCCTGCTATCTTGATAATAAAATATTAAAAAAAAAAACTTTCCACACATATTTTCAACTTTGATTTGTATCAAACAATTGGCATTTTTTAATTCCTTCAACTGAGAACTCCTGTTGAACTAAACAATTAGTACCAGTTCTTTTTCAATTTAAATCATTATATTAGTGATTAGGAAAATAAAACAGTCCAATCACAAAATAATCAAGCCTTAAATTGTGGAGAGGAGAAAACAATAAAGTATATTTCATGTTCAATTAAAAATTAACAATAGGTGACAACTTCGGAGGTTGACTTGATGAAGATAAAAGCTAACATCCCCTCTTTCATCTTCTGTTCTTTCGTATCCTGGGTTTGAGTTATATCTGAGCTATCTGGAATGAACTGAGCACACCAACATGTTTTAATGGTCTAATATACAAAATAGAGGTAATATACAGAAATGTACATGGCCACTGAAGCAGGCAGTAGCAAAAGTCAGAGTTAATTACGGCTTTCAACTGCCCTTTGGAAAGTTTAGGTCAACAGAGTATACACACTGTTTGCAACTACAAGATGTCTATTTTGAAACTTCTGTGAATTTAACCTGGTTTAGAAATGCAGGGCAACTCCAGATTTTCTCCATACCAGCGCTGGGCCTGACCCTGTGTAAGAGGTAGCGCTGGTCACTCGCTGGGAGCAGGGACTGTGCTTGGACCACAGCAGGTGGCACCAGGCTGTGTTCTGCTACGGAAGAAGTTATCTGTTTCTTCTGGTCTACCCTGGTATAAAGCATGAGTGGGAATTGTAGAGCCTTGTGTATTTACGGCAATGGCAAACAAGCACAGCTGTTGGCTCGGGAATGTCACCAACACATAGTAAATTAGCTCTGTCCAAGCAATAGTCACTGTCACTTTCTGGTGTCCTCTGCCCTCCTACTGGGAAGTCTACTTCCTGCAGGGTCTTTCCTGGAAATGATTGCTTCTATAAAAAGAATGGTAAAATATACACTGGAATGCCTCAGAATTTGTCCCACTGACTGTTTTCCCTCCCAAAATCTTCAGCTATCAGAGTATACTTATATATTTTCTCTTATTATAAAAGCTTAGATTTCATATTCACATGGGATTTTCAGATCCTGCTTGGATAAAGTGACTGTTAGAAATCAGAAAAAAATATTACATGCTTCAAATAAAATCCTTTCAGGTCACTTACACAGTAAAGATCAATAGCTGTGAAATAAATTACATTTGCTGTTTGATTGCACTGCAATAACTGCCTGGTCTATAGCAGACAGCTAAATACATCATCCAGGGCCTTAATTTGCACTATTAAACTTTGTATTAATATTTGACATTAGTCATGGTTTTTTTTAATTTTTGCTCATTTTATGAGCTATATTAACAGAGGCAGATCCAGCTATGTGCTTTAGCTCATTCCTGACTTTTTCCCAAAATATTGAGAGTTGATTTTGCAATTCCTTTTAAAATCTTTATTTTGGTAGGTTTCATATATATTTTAAGAACAAAACTGTTTTAAAACATAGTATAAGCATTTTAACTGAAATCTCAAGATAATAAGCTAAATTTTTGCAAAAATTCCTAAGAAACTTATAAAAAATCCAGAATTTAGGGTAATTGCTTACTGATTCTGGTTAGGTGCCATATTACGTAAGAGTACTGTATTACATTACATTGTACATTACATATGATTTGATTTAAAGGGCGGTCCCGTGGCATAAAGGAGAGCACTCTGGACTTTGAATCCCAAAGACCTGAGTTCGAGTCTCAGTCGGGACCGTCCCCTGGGCAGTTAAATGCCTCCCTGCCATCCGATCCCGTCAGATCTCGGATGCTCAGCAGGGTCAGCC
>JAWWEU010000081.1:22459022-22475256 GCA_035583155.1 Acropternis orthonyx
CTGCGCACGCTGTGCCTCACCTAAAAAATCCAGTGCGCAGGCTGGAAGGGCACACCCACGTGGGGAGAGCCCTTCCCAAAAATATTCATTTGTGAAGTCTAGCCATACATACATACATTACATATATCCATTAAACCCAGAACCTGTAAGGATAAAATCCTTCAAGACTGATAATAATTTACTCAATATTTTCCAATACTAATCTAAGAATTTGCTCTTTACAATTATTTCTAAATTATGTAAACAATAGATATCTCTTCCAGTTGTACTGAAATAAGTATGAGAGGAAGGAGTAAATGGAATGGCAGAAGATCTGATTTACTACATTTTTTATAGCTGTGGATAGTATGACCAAGTTATATAAATAAATGACTCACTGCAGAAAGGTCTATATTTTATAAACCGATCCAACAAATTCCAACTGTTTTAGTTAAAACTGATGGCTTTTTTAAAGGCCATTCTATCATGTCTGGAACTCCTGTGGGCAAATCTTTTTATTGAGGTTCTTAAACTTAGGTATGCATATTCTGTCTTTATGTCAAAAGTGCATAGACATGTATATTTGAAAGTTATTGTCTTAATAGAACATGTCATGGGTCATGCATGGTGTTTTTCAGATCATTAAAGTCAGCCAGATCACAATTACCAGTCATTTCAGTTATTAAGTGAGGTCAGTCACAGTGCTTCAGAATAAGCTCATCCTCACTCTAAATGATCTGAAAGCTACAACATCTGCTATAAATAGGTAGGAGTATATCTAGGCAGTATAGCAGTATACAGAGCTGTATAGCAGTATACAGAGTATAGGAGCACACAGGAACACAAAACAAACCTATGGTGGCTGAAAGAAGAGACTAGGTGGCCCAAAAGGATTATGCTTTATGTTTTCTCATCTGTATTTGATGTGTGTTATTTTTATTTTTCATGCTCTCTCTTTATTACAATTATTTTTAAAGTATGTTTTAATTTACTTACAATAACAATCTAATGTTGTGCAGTAATACATAATTAACATAAAGAGATAATTAATTTTTAAATTTTTATTAAAAAAGTTAAGCAGTATGTAAAAAAAATAAGAACTTGTGTTTTTCAATGTCCTGTTTTGCCCTCAAGGATTGACTTCATTCTCAGTCGTTGGATGTAGAAGAATACACCAACACTTACAACTTTCCACAGAAGGAATGTAGCAAAACCAAAGAAGTAGCTTGAATGGACAACAGTTATAAGATCACATGAGCTAAAGCTATTTTTAGAAAGCTATCTGTTAATTGTGATGTGTAGAGGATTCATAAGGATCAAAGTTACTGTCAATAATACCTCAGAGCATCATCACTTCTCTAAAATCTTATGCTCTGTAATTCTTGTAACTCGGTTGCTCCAAGTTAATTAGAAGTTCAAGGACAAATGTTTTGGAAAAAAAAGATGTCAAAATAAAATCTATGGTAACAGATTCACAAGCTGTTACGCTGTGTATGGTAGTAATTACAAACCGACTCTTTCCCCTGAGACCTAAAATTAAATACATAAAAAATCCTTCTGCTCCACAGCTTAGTGGCTGACTCCTTGGTGCTACTATTGTCCTGTAAAGGGGGTATTAGGTGTTTGCATCTACACTAAGATGTGGTTACATGTGCAGTTCTGAGTTCTAAAACATTTCGGATTCTAGAAAACAGACTGTGCTCGTTGCATGTCCAATTATAGGTGTTTCAAAGGGATCACTTTAAAAGGTGTAGAGGGCTGTATGTTCTATGCTGAATTACACCAGTTTGTGCACAGTGACACAGATATACATGCATCTGATCCAGCAGAATGAATAAGTGACAAGGAATGAATATTCTGATTTGGCTGAGAGGATCTCTGCCCAGTGTTCTGCTTGTTTTGTAGCCATTAGTTGAAAAATTATTCCTTTTCTGATCTACTGAGCAAGGGTTTCCTTCTTATAAAAACTGCTAACTGAACTATTTTTATCTGGGATCCCAGTTAGTCAAATGTGAAATACTTGCTGAAGATTAAGCTGATTCAACAAAACTCATTGCATCCAAAATATATGGCCATGTGGGTGTTTTTTTCCTGAAATGTTAAGAGCTGAAAAGCTAGTGCTTTTATCCATCATGCCATCCAGTCATCTGAACAATTGCTTGCTTAAAGCAAATGACATCTAGATACTGGAGAGAGATAAAGTTAAAAGTTGATTCATTAAAAATAGTTTTCTTCTCAAGAAATTATTTGGGTTTTGAAGTAAATTGAACATAAATGGTAGGAAGAAAGAAGAAAAATGTAAAGTTTTATCATACCATTTTAAGTTTGATTATGTCACAGAGAAAGCAAATGGCTAGAGAATAAAAAGAAATCTAATCCATAAAGGAGGAGAAAAAGGTTAAAGAAGTCAACAGTAATTAAATGGTGATTGAAGCTGAAAGAAAATTGATCTGTGTTAGCTGAAGGCCATTCTTGCCTTTTGGGATGTTATGCATCGGTGAAGAGGGGAAAAAAAGGTTTTTCTTGTTTTGATATGGAAATATATGTCACATCTTCTTAGCCTATGGTGCTGTGACTCAAAACTGCACTGAGTTTCTGGTACACTGATTCTAGTGTCCTACGCATGCTTGTGGGTATTGTGTAAAGATAAGATGCTCTAACAAAGCTTGGCAAGGTCAAAAGGCATGGGAGCTTCGGCAGTTTGCATGTGGTTTTGTCTGGGGGCAAAGAAAGAAAAGCTGTATAGAGCAAATGAATCTAAATAAGGATAACACCTATACATCCACATAAAAGCTGTGCGGTATCCATGACTTGGGATCCAGTCTGGCTGTTAGGCCAGCTCTTCTGGATGGATACTTGCATGTGCTGACATGAATTGATAGAAAAGGAACATATATTGGCACTGAACTGCACAGAGAAGTTTTTAAAAAGTCAACAGTGCTGTCAAGTACTTTAAGTTTTGGTTAAGTGCTTCAATGGCTGCATTTAATAAATTTCTGTCAGGGCATGAAGAAATGAATCTAAATCTGTGACTCTGCTGAACGTAAATGCTGTCAATAACAAAAGCTTTAACTAATACCACTGTAAACAGTAGTTTCTAGGCCAGGCGAGAATCCACTTCATATAAGCCTTTCATTTTTGCAAAGATCTGTGCTGCTTCCAGGCACCAGAGCATTGTCAGATGGGCCATAGACTCTCTTGTGAGATGTGGAGCACGGACTGCAAGCAAAGCTCAGCACTGTGTAGGACAACACCTTGTGTTTGATTGTGGCAGCATCAAAAATGAACTGTGATACTGAGTTATAAACCCAGCAATATTTCCTTGTTAGAGACCAGATCTTACAGTGATGGTTTTGTCACAATGTCTGTTGACGTCACTGGGAGTACTGAGTGTATAATGAGCCAGTAGGGCATTTTTTGATCATAGCTACCAAGGTTTGTGAAACAAGTTGATTAAAACAAGAAGATAAAGTAATTTGTATTACTTAAAGACTAACAGACAGCCATAAATGTCTGAGTTACAGTTTTTATGAGCATTTTGTCACTAGAGAGAGCTGTAGATACATACGGTTAATAACATTTATGTTAAAAAATACATTAATTCCTCCCTCAGTGAAGAATTAGGACAAATAACAAATAAAGCATAACAACCTTTTCTCTCAAAAACCACTATTGGGAATCTTTCCCTTCTGTAGTGAATATGGCACTAGCTGCCTGCCATCATCTTGTTCAAGCTTGTCAAGTATAACAAGGATAAGAATCATTTGAGATGACCACTTCAAAAAGTAGCTCAGAAAGAAAAGTCAATTTATTATTAAAAGGCATTAGTGATCCCTATTTCTCACAACTATCTTCCAGATATGGGAGATGTAGGATAAAGAAATTTTTCCTGTACTTTAAGACCAGGATGAACGTCAGCATTCAGGTTTTCTTCAGTTAAGATGGCAAGTTTTCAGAGAATTACTTCTATACTTTCTGGGTTTGCTGATACTTTAATTTTAAATTGAAGCCATTAACACAAGTACAAAAAAAATCCGTTAACCTATGGTTCTACAAATGGCTTTTAGCTTGTTTTAGTTAAAATCCATATAAATTTCCAATGTTTTCCAGTGGTCATAGAAATGTTACTTCCTAACTTTAAGGGCTATTAGTATTTCTATCACTTTTTAACGATGATATGTAAGTTAAATACTGCATCCTATCTACCCAGCCACTTAGGTATAGGCTTCATGCTCTTTTTCACATTGCAGATCACTTTGACCATTGCTACAGGTATTCTTTTAGCTTCACTAAATTCTCCTCTGCATACCTTAGTGTTGTAAGTCCAACTTCTAACCAGTTTTCAGGACAGCCAGTGCTTTTTCCCTTGCCACAGTTCAAACTGCATTCCAGAACCTACTGTTAAAAGGATATTCTCCATCTTTTTCTCCCATGAGAAAGAAATAGATACGCTATTTGCTATGAGGTCTAATGAGGGCTAATTCAACACTAAATTCTAACACCTAGAGATTAAAGCCACAGGAATGTTTTATACTGAAATTTGCTGTATCTGGGGCTAGTGGGACATGAAAATTTTAGTGCTTAAATTTTAAGCAACCTGAAGCTTCAAGTATACATTTCTGTGCTGGCAATTTACAGGGAGAGGAGGTCATGTCCAATGCCAGCAGCTTGCTTGGGCATGGAGGTGAGGAGGGCTCTGTGCAGCTTCAGCATGGGAGGCCTTTGGCCATTTTGCATACACCCCACACAGAGCAACTTGCATATTCTCTGCATGTCAACCACCACAGCTCACTCTTAGCTTTTTTCAATGTGCAATGTGATTTTCCTTTGAGGTTTAAAATAGCTCACATTTGCTATGCACAGGTGGTTTATGGCTGCACAGAGCATACAAATGATCTGTAGTTCCTCTGACACTGAGGTTTCAATTCATCTGTCTAAATGCAATCACCTACTGCGCTGGCAGACACATCTGAGCTGTCACCATGGGCTGGCTGTGTAGTCCATGGGATGTACTGTAGACCTCTAAAGTGGGTCAGATGAATCATTCCTCAGACATTCTCTTTTCTCTCTGCTGAGCTTAAGAGGAGCTGAGGATGACTAATTCAGTTGTAAACATCTACATTGCAAATGTTTAAGTTTAGGCGATGTAAAACCTGAGAATAAGGATGAGTTAAAATGGTAGGCAGCAATTCAGTGGGAGTTTTGAGTCTCAGTAAAATATAAACTTTGGATTTATGTGCCTAAGTAGTAGTCAGTGATGTAAATCTCTTTGTTGATTCAGCCTTTTGGCCTAAATTCAAAGACACCCACATAACAGAACATAACACACATAACTTTAGAATGAGAGGTCCAGTTCTCCCCTCGGTACCTCAGAGGAGATTACCAGAATCCAGGAGGCAGCACACAAAGGCTGGTCAGACACTGCAGCAAAGCCTTGGACCCTGAACAATCTTCCAAAGACCTGCATTTAAACTGCTTGTCTCAGAGGACTCTCTTAGGCTTAACTTCTATGTCTCTAAAGATGGGTGTCTGGACAGAAGATTATTTCAGTATCTCTTTCAGCCTGCTGACTCTGTACAAATCAGTTTCAAGCTGAGAGCCCATGGCTGAGTTCTCACTGTGGTTGTGGTGAGTTTGAATCCATACCTCTCAACGTGTTCTTAAAAGATCAAGTTACAGTGTCTTGTGGACTGAGGAAAAAGTAAAACCACATTCCTTTTCCCCAAAGTTCCACTTCATGTTGATTGATTGAGCTACAAGGACAGTCAGTATGGTTCTGCAGCTTGGCAGCATTCACCATACAAAGGGGACAGCTCAGTCCTGCTGCTGTACTAAAGGCCATATATGTGCATTATTGAGTTGTTATGTAACGTGTAACAGAGAACGAGAGAGGTGATGAAACCTAACATGAGACTTCCCTTTAGAAATAAATGTTCTGCCACCTAGGAAACATTTTTAAAATGCTTTGAGAAAAAGAATGTCTTCAGCAAGAAGGGATGAACGGATATTGTTCAAAAATAGCCTAACTACCTTTTGATTAGGGCATGGCTACAGGCCTGAATTATTTTTTCAGCTGTTTTCTGTGCAAAACTAGTTTTTGTAAGAATCGAATTGTGCCTAATTCCAGATATCAGTTAATATAGTTAGAAAATCACTGATTTGTATAGCATAATGGCATCCTTCTCCAAAAAACTGAAGTCGTATCCAAAGAAAGAAAATACAATAATAAAGTATGGAATTTCAAATATGAAAATTCAGTAAGGTCAGCAGAACTATTAAAAATGTGTTTTAAAGAGTAAGGTTTTCTGGAACTCTGTGGAACTATTCATTGATCTTGGTACAGAAGAAAAAGATCACTTCAGAAAAGTTAATAATTTTCATCAGTGTTCACTTATGGAAGAAACTGAAGACATTTCCACTCTGGAGGGATTTGTTTTGTTTTGTTTTGTGGCTTGTTTGTTTGTTTGTTTGTGGGTTTTTTGTTTGTTGGGGTTTTGGGGGGGCAAGTGGTGAGTACAGCACCTTTGATGTTGAAATTAGTGCAAAAAAAGATACGGAACAAATGGTCAATTGAACACTAAAAAAAGTTGCCAAGAGCAGACTTTATTCAGCTTGTTGTTCTAGAACAATGCAAGGATGCCATAGTGGAATTATTAGTGAGGGTGTGTAATTTCATACTTGAAATTACCTCAGCAGCAGGACTGAAGACTGCCAAAGAGGGTGTCAGTTTTTAGAAATTATTCCAGGGAAGATCTGAGGAACTGCAGACCTGTAAGATTCACATCTATACAGGGTACATCAATAGCATGCTTAATAAGAATAGAAATAATGCACATCTGGAACTACTCCATGTCTTTGTCCATGGAAGTACTGCTTTATAAATGTAGAGTTCTTTGAAAAATAAAAATCCCATATAGATAAGGGTGACCTGGTAGGTACAGTCTACTTGGTTTTCCAAAAAGCTTTTTACAAAATTCCTCAGTAAAGATTTTAAGAAAGCTTAACATCTGGGGGATGTTTAAAGGGGAATTTTTGTTTAGATGAATATCTGAATGAAAGACAGAAAACAGAGAGTAAGAGTAAATGTTTAGTTTCACATTGAAGTGAACTCATCAGAAGAATTCTGCAGGGACTAGTTGATATTTTGTCCTGGGTTACAGAAAATTCTAGTATTCACCTTTTCTTTTTCCCAAATACACCTTTTTGGCTTGTTGGTGTTTTGCCTTCTTTAAAGAGCCTGAGCTGCTGGTGGTTAATGACTCAAACATTTGACCACCTGCTGTAAGAGACTGGAGTATTGGTGCTGATGGCTCAATCAGCAGTATGCTTTGCTAACAATTCACACACAGCCTGAAGATATTCATCTCTGCTGATGAACCATAATGAGTCCATCTGTGCTGATGGAACAGGCAGCTGTAACATCTTAGAAGGTGTCAAAGGCTCCTGAAATTTCCTGTGATCCAGTACTACATCATCCACTGTAGAACTCCCCACCCTAGGGGAGGTACCGGTGGCATTCCCACCTGGCCTAAGCCAAATAAAAGACCACACTCAGACTTTGCTCACTGCTGAGTTTTCTTACTTCTCCAGATGGGACTTTTGCCACCACCTGGGGCTTCCTCAATGAATCCAAACTGCAACCACTGCTTCGACCAACGAACATTAAAACTGCAACCCCCAAGCCTCATTGCTGGATCCAACAGGTGCCTTGCAGGTCCTGCCAGCCACCTGGCGAGTCCACAGCCCTGCTCCGACTGCCTGCACCAGCGCTGCAGCCTCACTCCAGCATCACACAAGAGTCTGCTGGTATCAAATCCCAGGTATCCACTGTTTCCTGCCAGCACTGACTCTCCAACAGTTCCTGCCAGGATTTCCAGGTGCTGGGGAGGTGAAGCAGATGAGCCATCTTGTCTCTGTCCTGTGGCTACCTGTGGATTTTTTTTCTGGGTGGGGAAAGCTGGCTGCCATCTCAGTTTGGTCCAGTGGGTAGGGCTTGGGAAGTTTCTTCTCATCGCTTGGTGTAACTCAGTTTTATCAGTATTGCTATTAGCATTTCTTCTTGGTAAAGAGTTATTTTTTCACTTATATCTGGGCGTATTTGGTCTGTTGCTCTGTATTGGAGAAACCAGGGGTAATGAATCTGAGGGAGGAGACTTCTGTCCAAGGTCTCTGCCCCTCCAAATTGCCTCAAACCAAGATATATTTAAAATGTCCTTCAACAATGTGGAACACTAGGGTCAAGTTTGCTAATTATACTTAGTTACCCAGAACACCAAAGGACAAGGCTCAAATGCAGAGGACTCACTAAGCAACTGGGCAATAAAATGGTGAAGGAAATTCACTTTTAATAAATATAAAGTGATGGGCATGAAAAAACTCTAACTTCATCTAGAAAACTGTGGATTTTGAGATAATCTCACTACCAAGGAGTGAGATATAAGTGGAAAGGTGGGTAGCTATGAAAGTTCATACAAATATTACTTAGTGGTCAAAAAAGCAAGTCAAACATTAAGAACTTTTTATAAAGGATTAGAATGGAGAGCATGACTATGTCACTGTATAAGGCCATGATCTACCAATGTCCTGAGACTGTAAATTTTGTCCTCCTTGTTTCAAAATAGTCGCAATAGATCTAAACAAGGTTCTTGGTGATGAAGTCTTGAAAAGAGGTTAGATCTATGAAATAATCAGTGACATCAAGAGCTAGATAAAAAAATATTTCTTGGCAAACTCTTCCAGTGCCAGACCTAATGGGCATGCAATGCAAGCAAATGGAGCTGAAAGTAGCTGAAAACTGGATGTGAGGCTTAGTACAAAGTACCATACAAACTTGACTTGCTCTTATTTTTTTCATGGTCACATGTTTACGTCCACTGCTGGACGCAGAAAACAGAGCTACACTGACATTTGATCTGAAGTAGTAAGGTCATGTTTTTATTTTTAAATTATTTAGTGTGGATATGTGTTCTGAACTGGAGGGTTTGTAAATTAGGGTGCTTGAGGACTCTAAACCTCTCCTTGGTAGTGGATGGAAGTTGTGAGAATTACTGCTTGTACAGTAGCTCAGAAGTCAGATCTTTCCTTTCCTTTTCAGCTTTTACAGAAATACTGTTGGCAGTTTCACACTGGAAAAGGTAAGGACTGAAAGGATATGGAAAAGAAGTTGCTCTTCAATGACACAAAGGGGTGTCTGAAGGCTGAGATTAACACATGGGCTGAGTTGCAGTAAAGTTTGCTTCTCAGCTCTCTTTAGGCTACCTAGTTTGCATATAAATGGAGCATTCAGTTCTGTGCGATATATGTGGTGTCTGCTTCATGAAAGTCTGATATCAACAAAATCCAGAATTGTGTGTTTTGCTTGTTGCAAAGATAACCATACATTTTCCCAGTCAACAAGAGGTATTCTCCTGGATATCTCACCTTCAAATGTCTGTAATGCTCTGTTGTGCTTCACTTTCCATTTTAATGAAGTATAAGGCACTTCACTCTCTCTGGGCAGTCAAACTCCCCAGTTCTACTGAACTGAACTTCCAGAAATACTGCCAGGACACAGAAGTTGAAGGGGGATTCTTATTACTGCTTTAATACAATTCCATACTTACCAGTCTTGTCGTTTGCTTTTGTCCTAACATCTAAATGATGGTGTCTTTGACATCAGTAATGGAAAATACTTCTTTTGTGCTAAACATAGATGTAAAACCATAAACAACTCTTCGGGGCCTTAGTTTTACCAGCTCTGATCTAACACAAGTGAAACTTGTGGGGTTCACATACAGAAAAGTAATGCATCCTTTGGGCACAAAAGTAATCCCAGTGACTGTCACTGGGATGACAGAACTCAAAAATTTTCTGTTCAGAAGTTTTTATGGCACGGAACCACAATGCCTTTCTTCCATTGCTCAGAAACTATACATTCAGAGTTTGTCTGTAAATTATATGTTTTCAGATTCTCATAGCCTTATTTTATGGAGGGATATTTTGATTTGATATGAAATAAATTATTCATAGAGGACGATACAATGTTACCTCATCCACATAAGGACATGAGTATTTGTTGACTAAGGAGAATTTCTTAATGGTAATAAGCATGACTTCTGTCATATTAAAAATCTTTGGTAATAAATCCTAGATCACCTGAAAGAAAGGAAAATAGAAATAATTTTTCTTTCCTGTGTTTTTGATAAAAAGATAGTAAAACTTAGCCAATAAATTCACAAGAGTTAATGGGAACAAGTATAAAAAACAAGTTCCAAATAATACATGACCAAATTATCTTGCATCCAAACATGATTCCAGATAATTTAATTCTATCAAGAAAAGCAGTCAGCAAATGACTTCTTTATAAAATTATGAGTTCAAAAGTTTTTAATATAAGGAAATAGTTACCATACAACATAAATCTAAATTGTGAAACTCATTACCAAAGTATGTTACAGAACCCGAAACTATAAACAAGCTCAGAATATAATTGCACAAACTAAGGAAAGAAAATGTCTGCTAAGTACTATTAAACTCAAATACTTGGATATAAGTTCCAGCTATTGCAATCCATGATTTATAGATTGCCATCAACCAGAAGGATGTAGAGAAGAAAGGAGCGTGGGACAATTGTCATTTGAGCATCTTTTCTCAGACAGTGTCAAAGTCAAAATAATGAGGTTTATTCTCTTCTAATCACAAGGAATACTAGGCCAAGTTTCTTCTAAGTGTAAACAGCACTGGTCTGAACCATGTTTTTCAGGTGGCCAACTACAAAAAAATCCCAAACCAAACAAAAAAACCCAAAAAAACCCAAAAAAAACACCAAAAACAAAAAAACAAACAAACAAAAAAAACAACAAAACCCCCAAAACAAACAAACAAACCTTTTAACAGGTTCCTGAACAACCTTTTAAGGACAGGTTGCATCCTAAGTAAGTAGTTGCAATACCCTAGCTAAGCAATCCAACACTTGAAGTTAATACTACTATATCACCAAAAAATAAAGGGGGTTGGGTTCCTCCCACTCCCCAGACACCGGCCTGCTCTCCTACTGTAAGTGGTTTTGGACAGCAATTATGATCCTAAGAAATGTTTTATTCTAGAAAGAATTCTTTTATTCACAGTGGAACATGCCTGAATTTTACAGATCCTCACCAAAAAAATAAGTTTTTTTGTAAGTAGTTGGTGAAAGAAGCCTAAGGAAAGTGTGTACCTAATCCTATTAGCTGACTTAATTTAGAATTATTAAAAGGCTTGATACACAGGATTTAACACAATCTTTCTAGCAGGGTGTGATGTAATCTATTTTTGTTCCTCAGCTAGCAGATGGCTTACCTTTAAGTAATTTCCAATATGTTAAGAGATCAAAAGCCATCCTTATGCCATGGAGGCAGTAATCGTTCCTCTCTGCTGGGGGTTGCTTGGTACTGTGGTAGGGAATATGCAAAAGCTGCTGGCATTTCCAAGCATAGAAGGCCGACATTTCTTCAGACTTTGAAGTTAATAATCCTTCAGAAGTTAAACTGAGAGATTTTCAAAACCCTTTTAATGTTCTATATGCCATGTGCTAAAGTAAATATCTGTAAGTAATCACTGTGGGCTAGTGCAAGGAAGCCTTGCACACGCAAGCGTGGGGTGCAAGGCAGCACAGGCCATGCAAGGCACACTGCTCTGCTGTGGGAGTGGAGGCCTGACTGGGGGGCACAACTCACCCTCAGCACCCTGCTATCAGCACACCAAAATGCCAAAACACCACACAGCAGCCCTATGTGCGGCCTTACAGCATCCCCGTGCTGTGCTCTGCCTTGCTGAATCTCTCTTTATGGTAGCACCCTGTATCACAGATTCAGTCTGATGGCTTCCTCTCTGCCCAGAGACCAATGGTTTGTTTTCCTGTCAATGGAGGCTAAAACGCTTGTTAGCAGGTGGGTTCAGACAGTAAAGCGGTGGGGGGATTAGAATTGCTCACAACCGTATAATTGATGATACACTGCACAGTTTTCAAAGCAGACATATTAAATTAAGTGGTACTATACTTTTGTCAACCTTAGAAAGTAATTTCTCCATAGATAGCTTTAATTCCCTCCTTGGATAACCATTCCCCAGCTGCAACAAAAAGACCATCCCACACAGGAAAGAAGAGCACCAGCCCAGCAAGGAGCAGTGGTCTGGGCAGATCCTTGTATTGGAGCAGGGGCCTCAAATATTTTGAATAAAAACCACCAAGTCTTAAGAAAATTGCCTACTGGGCATGACTTATCTGGCAACTGCAGTTTCTGACATTCTTAAATTAAAAATGGCAGTTAACATTACATTTACTTTCTCACTATGACTTAGCAATTGGAAACTTCTAATCAACTTCTACAGACAAAGGGCGCAAAAATTAGTACTCAGAAAGAATAATGAAAGGGTCTGTATTTAGGTGTTGCTAATTAAGATATTTAAATAATTTACAGTGAGCTCTGAAATTAGATTAACCTATACAGAGGCTTAAGATTACAGAAATAACTGAAGACTATTTCATGTTAAATTAAAAATAATACTTGAGTTAAGCATATTTATTCTTGAAATTTTAAGTGAGTCCCACTAGTCAGGAGTAGGGTTTCAATGACTGAACACCTGGAAAAATGTTTGCTTTTGCCAGCTGTAACTACTCCACAGGTGCAGAGAAGGTTTTTTCTGCATTTGGCCTTATTCAAGGTATTCATTCAAGCTGAAAAACTGATTGTGTACTAAAAAAAACAGAAAAGCTGGGCTTTTTTTCTTTCAATCTATAAATAAAAATTGGGTGATAGAGACTTGGATATATTAGTTTAAACTCTTAAAAAGTAGACTATCAAGAAAACCTCAGGAGCATTAACAAAATGCAGACTATACTACCATAGTCAATTTTAACATAGTTTGTTAACAAAAATCGTAAGTTTCCAGTACATTCTAATTAACAGGAAACATTTTTACAGCACTTTCCTCCAAGCATCCAAAACCAATTTATAGGCTACTTTTGAGCCAAAGAGTAATCATCTGCCTGGTAGGGAGCATCATATACTGCTCTATAAGCATAAGACAATGCAAAAAAAAAAAAAAAGTGAAAGATGTACAGTATACCATAATATCATTACAAAAAATACACATGAGGTACACCCACAGCACAGCAGATACTTCCTGGGTGGTTTGGAGTGCCTGACAAACAATATCTGGAAGTTGAGGCACACATGTGACTGCCTGGAGAGGCAGCCAGGTGCCCATGACCGAGGTGCAGGGAGCAGACCCTGCTACAGGGTGCAGGTGGGACTGTGCTGGCAGTGTTGGACACAGGGGAAGCCCTGGCCACACATCCCACCGTCCTGGGATGGAGCGATGGGTGCAGGGCGGCTTTGGGTCCCCATGGCTCTGGCAGAGCTGCAGCTGCCATGGCTGCGCACAGGGGATCAGGAGGGCTCATTAGCTGCTCTCTGCTGAATTCAAGCAAGTGCAGAAATCTGTTTCACTGTTTAACTCTCCCAGCAGGAGAACTGACACAAAGAAAGGTTAGGGCATGACCACATCAGGGTTCTGTAGTAGTGAAAAGAAAGGAATTATACTGAAATCATGGCCAGGAACATCACCTTGGTCCAATTTACTTCTGCCAGGTTTGCAGTGAATGAGGCAACAGTTTTAATGTCTTCACAAGCGTAGGAATCAGCTTCATTTGTCCAGGCAGAAATATGGGGGAATATCAAACATGGCACACTCTGGAGTAGGGTTCAGCAACTGATTGCTGTGAAGAGAAAAGAAATATTGCCAAAGATACTCTTTATTTGCAATCATGAAAAGTCCCTTGTAAATAGTCTATTTTTGGCATACTGTAAATGTCTGGTTTACTTGGGGGAACTAGAGATAAAAACATAAAACAATAGTTGCTGGTAACCATTTTTGTACTAGCAGTAACAAGAACAGCCCCCTGACATCTTGCCAGTCACAGCTGGGGAAGTCCAGCCCCTCACTCAGGAGCCCAGAATTCTCACCCTGCAGCTTGCAGAAGCCTAGGGCAAAACAGTGGGCTCAGCTGTAGCTATTTCTGTCCTTTTTCTTCCTAACTTCTTTTCCTGAGAGACTAATTCTCTGTGCATGGAGATCCACCTGTCTTCTCCAGTACTCCTGCAGCCACAGTGGCTGTGCACCCTTTGCCCTTGCAAACCTTCTCTGCCTGCTTCACTGTGAATAAGGATTGCTGACACCCTGTTTTCAGGTGATCTGGGTGTATTCCCCTCCTCCAGCAGTGGCTTCTCTCCCTCTGTGTTGTCATCTGTTTGCTTGTCTTTTACTCATACTTTATACATGTCAATAATTTTTGTCCTGTGCTGTTCACCTGTCAGTCTTCAGAACTGAAGAACTACCTGGTTTAATCCTGATTTTAAGTGAGGAAACTGAGACTTAGAGTAGGAATGTGATTTATTTAATGTAACCCGGATCATGGTGCTTTAGTCAGTCACCTCTGCTTCCTCTCTAAGCTTTCTACTTTTAATAAAATGAGCCTTTGCTTTGACTTCAATATCTATCTTATTAATGAGAAACCTACGCTTAGGGGAAAGCTAAAATTAACTTGTAGTCTCATTGGTCAATGCTCATAAAAATGGAATCTCTTCAGTCAGGTGGAATCAAACAACAGGTTTAAGCAACTAATAATGTGCTGCGTGACCACAGCAGGGAAAAACAGTCTACCATCCCATGTTAGGAAGACACCCTTGTATAGTCTGGGGAAATCAAGCATGATTTCCTCTGGTGGCACATATCTTGTGGAAATATCTTGCAAAGCAGTCTCTTTCAGGTATGGCAGTATGGGAAATCAAAAATCTAAGTTAGTAATAGGTGTCTGAGGAGGAGTATGAATCTTGTAGCCATTAAAATAGAAGGGGAAAAATCTCTGATTTGCACTTGCATTTCTACTGGGTATTCTGTATTCTCTTCCACTAGCTAAGCTGGACTGGATGCCCAAAGGAAATAAACTGAATGTTTCACAATAGGCTACAAAAAGGGAATAGCCAGGTTCATGCCAATTAAAAAAATGAGCACGTCCTCAAGTTCATAGCTCAGTGTCTAGGATTTGAGTCCCTGTCTGAGCACACATTTGCAAAATGCAGACATCTTAGCAATGCTTCCCAGGTATATTTGCTGTCTGAAATATGAACTGAGGAGGAAACTCGAGTTGGCATATTAACAAAAGCAGAAGACACCAGTTTCTTCCAAGCACAGCACAGGGAACAATTATGCACAAAAATCTCTCTGATATATAATCCAGTGCAGGCCAACGGTACACAAGCCATCCCATCCCAAGGTGTCTGGACATAAAGGGCTTGTCAAAATGAATATGAGATGACTACTGTGTGTCTGTATATATAGAAAAAAAGCATAGCACAGCAGTGACTGCACAGCACTTTCTGTATTCCGACTGTGTACCATGCAAAGATTTTTCAGTTCATACATCATTCACAACTTGCTACAGGGATTCCACAAAGCTGGTACATATCTTTTACACAAAGGAAGAAGGAAAAAAGAATAGATTCAGAAAAGAAAAGATTCTGAAAGTATGTCGGCTGGAGAAGCAGTCAGTGTCAGGAGCACTAACAATACACAAGGCTTACTAAGAAGCAAAATAAATAAGTAAACAGTGACATCACTCCTACCCCATCCAAGGCACTCTGAAGCAGAGAGTCACATCTCAGTTATCATGGTGTATCTTCTCACAGTAGAGAATGCAAGCAACCTCCAAAGTGTTTGCTTCCTCTTCCCTCATGATATATTTGCACCATTTGGCAAACAATGGGAGAGGAAAAGGAAGAAAAGACTGTGTATAAGAAACTATGTGTGGGGTATCAACTTACTCAGCTTCAGCAATCTACAGGGTAGATGTCTCAGCTAGGGTACTTATTATTGTATCTAGGCTCTAGATAGCATGTAGAGAGAGAAACACCTCTCCTAAGGGCCATACCTTTCTTCTCTCTTTGCAGTTTATTGTGCAAACCTGACAACAGCAGAGATGCACACAGATGGATAGTGTATAAGTACTATTGCATTTGCTCTTTAGACAGGTCACCTACCTTCTTGACCAGGGATTGAACTCAAAACCTCTCTTGCTGAAAGATTCTCATCTTTTCTGCAGAAGAATGTCTGTACAGGGACACACTAGAACACAAATGATTTATTCACCAGTGGGTATATGTTATAAATTGAGACCACAAAGGATCCGATCCAATTAAAAAAAATTTATTGATTACAGCAAGTAGAATATGAGCAA
>JAWWEU010000081.1:22475356-22573607 GCA_035583155.1 Acropternis orthonyx
TGGCATTTGCTTTTGCAAGACCCCCTTAGTCTCAACATACAGTTTTAATAAACAACAATGCGTTACTATATATCACAGTATATATGGACAGTGACACAAAATGAGAGAGTTGTCTGCAGTAAAAGCAATTCAGAAAGCAAATTTGCAGCTAGAAAGTTCAAAGTCAGCAGCAAGAGAGAGTAGATTAACATTGATCCGGATAATCTTTTCGGGTTAGATCCCTTTTTGGGATTGAGAACAACAAAATGAAGGAATTCTTTGGCACATACCATTTGTGAAGCAGACACGGTGGCATTAAGAGAAGATGCACCAAAAATGAGCCACCTTTTTACACTCAGTCTCCCCCGAATTTTGTTAAGAAATTACAATAATGTCTAGTATGATTGAAGGCTACAGGTAATGCGTGATGTTGTATTTCTCGAACTACCATTCTAAAATCCACTATTTAAGTAAAATATGCTGAAGAAATAAGTTCAAGGGTTTCATATAACATATCACTATGGGTTCTATGCCATGAACAGTGGTTAAAAAGTAGTTTATAGATACTATATTACACATAAGGCAGTGCTGCAGCATAGTGCCAAACTCAGATCTGATCTAGAAATGTGTTTTAACTCTGAAATGAATACTGTAACACAGACTGCCTGCTAGTTCAGTTTCAGTCATATTTTATCTCCTGGGGTTTTGAGCTGATTGTAGCAGAAAAAGGTGCCAAGACAGTCCCCCACATTAAAATATATGGGTTACATATGCACCAAGTTTTATACACAGTTTAGTCTTAAATATCAACAGCAAAAGGCAAGTTGGGATGTAAACTGTTTTCAGATGTGTCTATGGGGTCCAGTGGAAAGGAAAATAGTAATGGTATTCAAACTGATGGCAGTCAGGATGCAGAAGGTGAGCTTCAAAGTTCTGAAGGGGAGCTGCTGTGTTTCTCAAAAGCTATAACCTTGACATTGACATTAGCTCTACTTCTCCCTTATACAGCAATGTGTTGCATTATGGCTGTCTAAATATTTCTGGAAGCTTTTCAGAGATTTTGTGACCCAGATGTGGATTATGTGTAACACTAACTATGTACATGCTGGAGGTGGTTACGCTGGGAGCTTTCATATTCCATTCTGCACGTGTAGCACTGAAAAGAAACTTGACTTGTACTTACGAAATTCCTTTTGACCATAAGAAAAACAGAAGGAAACCCCCTTTGGAGACTTCCATAATGGGAAACAGCAAACAGGGCTGTTGAGTGGAAAGTTTGCAGCACAGAAAAAACAATGGGCTATATAAACATAAATGCCATTATTAGACATTCTGCAATGGGCTTGCAATAGGTCTGAAGTTGAAAATATGCAGTGGTTTGTATTTTCATTGAGATCTAAAGATTTCTTTATGGACTGTTCCTGTTCCTGTTGAGATCAAGTGGTATTTTGATACTGACAAATGGGCATAGGTTGAAACACAGGGATAGTGGTTTAAAAAGGACACTATTTATGAGAGTTTTCAGCATCTTGACTCATTTTTGCTCCTTGTTTTTGCATACCTTCACAGTTGAAGCAGTGAAATTGGAGCAGTTGATGCCAAGCTTTCTTGTGTAGCAATGTGGTAAGTTTCAATAATAGCATCCAAATATTAAAACCACTATTTCAAAGTTGCATCTATGACTTTAATTCCTCTACAGGATTGATAAAAGACCAGTTATGTCATGAGCATGAGAGACTTTTTCTAGGGAGCATACTGTATCTTCTTTTTTAGACCTCAGTTAAGGACACTTTTCCAAGGCTTCCCTCAAAGGAAGAAAACACAGAGGATGCCACAGTTTGGCTGCTGGATGCTTGAGGATTGCAGAGGAAGAAGTTGATTATTTATTTGGTGTATTCGTACAGTGCACCAGAGGTGCAGATGGTAGATATTCGGCTTGCAGACCCTCTTTAATACAATTTAAACCAGTCAGCAGTCTCTAAGGAGCAGAGCCCCTTTGGCTTCCAGTGAAAGACAAAGCAATCTCCAGACAGCTTATGCTAACTTACATTTATACTTTAAGGTCTGTGTTGCAATAAAATTCTGCAGAACAGAAAGTATTCAAAAGTTGCCCTGTTTTTAACTCAAGACCAAGGAGTTTTACAGATTAATGGTATCACCAGTTATCTTTCTGAGGTAGCTTTCTAGCTCCTTTGCACTGATGCTAGAGAAGGCTCTAAGACACATCCATGGAACACAAGTTGTGTCCTTGTTCCAGAGGTTTTGTCATACTGGAAGTAAGAAAGGAAAGGCCTCTGATTAAATATAAACATTTATATTGATATGTGTATTGATGTCATTAACGACAGTGGAAACAATACACGCTTCATTTCAAAGTTATAAAAACATTCCCTATAAAATGCCTGTTTCTCTGCATTGCTTGTGAATTGAGACTATCTTGGGCAAATTCACCCTCACTGTAAACACTAGATTTAGGTCAGATGAATTCCAGCCCTCACTTGCACTTGCCAAGTACATCCAGAAACTCATGAGGGTCACTTGCATGGTTTCATTGTTTTACCCTGAAAAAGGCTAAATTTGACTCAGCCTTCTCTGCATCCCTGGCTGTTTTCTGCAGAGACAGCCAGGCTGAAGATGGGGCAGGACAGGACAAGCTCTCTCATGCAGAAGATTTTAGAGAAATAATATATTCTTCTCTGGGTGGGATATACACATCTAGGGCTTTCCCTTTCCAGGAAAGCAGAGTCTATTGCATGCCACTTTCTCACTGATTCTATATGACTGCCATAGTGAGAGCTGGATATTGCTCTTGAAGTCTGTAGGCTGATTTAGACCTAGTGAGAGATATTGTGTTATTGATTAGATATACTGCATGTATAGTTTATCTTTTATCTTTAGAGATATTTCACAACTACTTTGTTATTCCTGTGTTTGAAATAATATATGTTGATATGTGTCAATCTCTTCTACTTTGCTAAATCCAACACCAAAGATTTTTAAAAAGTTTCCTCTGATTCAAGAATCAAAAATTAAATATTTTTATGGCCTCTAGAAAATTATCTTTTTCATCTCCAGAATCTTCACTGGCAATGTTTAGATCTGGTAATCGGATTACAACCATGTTAAAAGATAAGTGAATGAGTAATGTAGTTTTTGTGTAGCCTAAGAGATACCTACCCAAAAAGGCACCATCTACTCTGGATGATCTCTACTATCTTAAAATAATATGATTCAATAAAAGCTGGTTGGTTTAATAAGAACAAGAGTGAATTAAGTAAGTGGAATAAAAAAATACTTGTTTGTCATGCAGATATTAAATTTGCCCCTACATCCTCACAGGATGTTTTACTCACAGGGTTTTCCATCCATGCCTGGGAACTGACTCTCAGCATCCCCTGGGTATCCTCCACCTTGGTGGCCACCTCCAGATGGGAGGTCTCTGATGAAGGAGGTCCCATTTCCCCTGACTCAGCTAGTAGGGTTTGCACTCCCTGTGCCTGGGAAAATGTCTTTTGTCAGTGATGCTCAGCCCCACTGAGGCTCACTGTGGATAAAAAGTTCTCTTCCTGGCTTCTTTTTTCATATTCTTTCTTTTTCAGAATCTGAGAAAATGAGGACCTGACTGGTTATGTAAAGAGAGCACATCTGCCCTTTTGGTCACCACTTACTCCACGCTGTTCTGGATGGGTCTCCCAAAATAGCAGTTAAAAAGTGATGATTGTGCCTTGCAAAGAGGACAAAGTGTTTCAATTTGTCAGAGTATTCTCTGCATTTTCTAGTTCTGCAGTTCCATGGAGTTTTTCCTAAATGAGCTGTGGCTGAGGGAAGTACAAAAATTAACTGCCTCTCTTCAGGATATAAGGTGTAAAATTAAAGTGATCAGAAAGAGGAAACCATGTTTCTAACAGCCAAAGGCTCAACTTCTGTCAGCTCAGTGCTGGGCTCGCCCCACCATTGTCTGCCCTTGGAATTAGGTTCCAGTTGCCATTTTCTGAAGTCCCTCATTGACTAGAGCTTAAATTTTCCTTATGTATGATTTGAAAAGCATAGCTGTACTTTCTGTTCACCCCAGCCACATCATTTTCAATGACTCCTTTATTCTGGAATTAATGACAGAGCATACTTTGTGGTTCTGTTGTACAGATCCTAGGAACAAATGACTTCAGACTGCTCTAGTCATTGAGGAGAGACAGGACCTTCACGACATAATTCATCTTTCCTATCTTAAAAAGCTGGTTTAGGGGGGAATGAATCACCTTCTGGAAGTGTCTGTCTCTCCCCATTGACTATTAAGGGACCCTAATGACTGGCAGAGAATAACTGCCTGACTTCAGAGGTCTAAGATGAAGGCCAATGGATCTCATCCTAAATAGGCAGCTGAACACTCCACCTAGGCTGCATTCCCTAACTGGAAAGAGACTCCAGACAAATGTAAGCATCCCCAAACTTTGTGCCTTCATGGAAAAGGTGATTTTCTTTAAGGACTGGAGAAAAATGTCATTGAAATGCTACTTCATTAGTACCTTAGAAGAAGAAAGAAAGAAATATCCTAGGGAAAACATAAAATACAAGCTGGTAGCTGTCAGCAGGAGAAACCCCAAGCTGTAATGATTGACTGTTAAGAGGTTCCTTTAACTTTTCATGGTAGGATTATGTTAGAAATAACTAAGGTAATATTTTGAAATTGTTTATGAAATCAATCCTAGTGTAAAAATCAAAGAAATAAAATCTTTCATTTCAGAGCAAAAATTATTAGGCATATAAAGCCATCTGGCATCTTCCACCCAGCAGGAATAGCTCTTTGGATATGACTGCACTCATTTCCTAGAAGTGGCTGGATGGTGTATGCAACTTGGTACCTTGTGAGAGATGTGGTAAAAGAACCTAAAATGGGGCTTCTGGTCAGTAGCATAACTACTGCTTCTTTGTGATGAAGTACAAATTCAAAGTGTGGTGGCAAATATTTTCAAATTTCTTCCAAGAATGGACTTAGCAGCCACAGAAGAATGTTTCCCAGAAAACTTATTTTGTTCCCTCTGCCCATCTGATCAGAAAAACCCTACTTTTTCCACAAGGAATTTATAAAAAGACGTGCTGAAAATTTAAGAAAATGTTTTCAAGAAAATGCAAATGAGAACAAATAAACTCAGAAAAAGAATTTTCTACCTCTTTATGTGAGGTGCTTTTATATTTAAAATCTTGAACGTCTCACAGTGAAAAACAAATAGCAATAACATTTTTGTAATGTGTTGCTGTACAGATTTGACTTGAAGCATAACTACTTGATTTTTAATTTTTCTGGTTTTAAACTCATCATTATTGCACCAATGTCAGTATAGATATTGCTCATTTTGCAAAGTTGAGGGAAATGGTGATTCAGGGACCAGTGGGTGATATTGCAAGTGAGCTCATTTTTAGTGTTCAGTACTGCCTACACACACAACTTTTACTTACTCTGGGACAGGAAATGTTGCACATGTACACAGTATCAAGTTGATGACTTACAGACAAAAAATGTTGCAGAATAATTCATGTTGAGAAAACACAGGAGAAAGAATATTTGGAAAGCTCACTAATTTAAAGTCACACTTGTTTTTTTAAAAGAAAATTTGTAGTGAGTAATGTTTTACAGAGATTAGTTTATTTACTCTTTATAAAGTGAGATAAAAAGCTTTTGGGTGCTGAGTGTTCCATCCCTCATCCCTGAATATCTGGAGTGACTGAAATTCCTGTTGTCCTGCAAAGTCATGTTACATTGAGCAGTATTTTACATGTTGAGTCCTCATCGACTGAAGCCCAGCCATAAAAAAAGCCTATCAGCTCAACATCACACAGACACTCTTACTGTTATACAAAAGGTCACTGCTGTTACTTTTACATTATTACTGTCTTCAAGGGGAGGCTGAGGCAAACTGCCCTGCAAGCGAATGCATGTGTTTAGCAGCTACCTTCTTTGTTAAAGGTAAATCAGATGTTCAGATTGCAAAGACTACGCTAAGCACTTGAAATGTCATCAAGGAAGTGCAAAAGTTAAATATATAAATAAAGCCTATTGGATCATGTGTAACATAATTGGCACTGCTTCTACTGCTGATCTTCCTAGCATATCCTGCTGCTTGAAACTGAACATCTTTGCCTGTACTGTTTTTTGCATGGGACCACATTTGTCCCCCTCCACCCCCAAAAAAATGGTGACTAGTGCCATAAATCAAGAGGAAATCCTTCTGTGTATTTTGGCTGGAGTCACCCTTGCCCACCAAGCATCACAGGAGGCATCAGGGCCATGGCTGTGCCCAGGGCAGCTCTTTACTACAGAGCTTCTCTCTGCAACCTGACCCCAAGGAATCTGTTCTTCTATCAAAGAAGAGTAAAATGTTAAAGCAACAGGTGTCGTATCAAAGATGACAAGCCTTTCCCAACTTCATCTCTGAGAAGAGCAGCAGTGTAATGAAGATAAATAGGAATTTTACAGACAGGTAGTCACATGATAACAGATCCTTGTTATTTAATACCACCAGAGCTATTTCAAATAGTGTTAGGACTTGTTTGTGCCCACCAGGATCAAATTCTGCTAATCAGTGATCTGTAAGTGTGCGCGGTTCATTAGGGCTCTGAGAACAGCTGTCCATGTCTGCTCAGGATCAGATTACAGGATATCATTAACTTGGTTTCTATATCCGTTTCAAGGCTTTTCTTACAACTGACTCATACTTCTCTTTTTTTTCTGCCCGCCCCGCCCCCCCCCCCCCTTTTTCTTCCCCCCCTAAATTGTCCTGGAAACCAGGAGAGCTAAAGATTAAGGTTTCTGTTTTACCAGCTTCTGTTCAGTATCATTTTAACATACATTCAAAAGAAAGCTGTAAACATAATGTTCATTGTAACTAGTGCAATAAAACACAGAATAGTTTCATGCTTCTTACACATGTCTGTGCTCAAGCTTTATAGTTGAATTGTTTTAGTGGAACTACTTAAATCCACTCTAATCTCCTACTGCCTGTAAAATATGTAAGAATACATATATAAAAAACCACATTGTATATTTCAGAGCAAACGTTTCACTTTAGTAACTTTTATCTGGTAAAATAATGTATTGGTTTGACTATTGCTGCATGACTTCAGCATAGTTCCGGAACCATAAGGCTAAATATGCTCCTTCCCATGAACTGTACACTAATTGCGGTATGGGTTGTTTGATTTTAAATGCTTCCTACTACAGTAAGAAACTTATAGGGCACATGTAGAAAAAACAAAATGGTGATATTACTTCTGTCCTTGCTTTTTTGAGGCAATTTTCTTCTTTCTACTTTTTTTTCTTCCTTAATTCTAAGAGAGATTTACTAAATTAAAGAAAAACATGGATTCACAACTGATGTAATTGGGTGCAGGAATAAAAATCAATCAATACATTATTAGCTGAATGTTATTCAATCATTGTGACTATTATTGTCCCATGGAAATTAAACAATCACAAACTGAATTCATGACTCATTTAGGCAAATAACAATACTCAAATTCAGTAGTCATTATGAATAATTTCACTAGCAAAAAGGCAGAAAAGAATACTCTAGCAGACTCGTTGCTGTCTATAGCAAATGTGAGTTTATAATATCCTGTTTTACCCATGTCAGTCATTATGCAATTACTGATTAGTAGATCTGTTATTAGATACTAGGCCTGATTTTTCACTGCTGCTCTTATAAGCAGTTTTCTTACATTCAATATGAGTGTGACCACAACCTACTTATTTCTGTACATGGAAAAGGACTAGGTTCCTAAAACAGCCAGAATTCATAGAACAGCTTATGAAATAGTAAGATTAATTAATTAAGATTAATTAGTTAGTAAAATATTAATGCAAACTACAAATATCTGTATATAGTATGATGTTGAAACTAGGGCTCTAGAGCAAAAAGTGTTTTTGAAAGAAACTTTGCAGACTTTGTGTCCAAAAATCCATCCCTTGTACTTTTAGGCTCTACTGAAAATCCAGATTTGGCATATGGCAGGTATTAGGGTTTATACATTTATAAAACCACTTATATAGAAGCAAAGGCTGCCTGAAACAAAACAATACAGACATGGAGGTTTGAAGTGTCATTTATGGGGCCCAGTTATGTTTCAGGGTCTTGATAGTATCTTGTTCTTCCTGAACAGCCTTTTCCATGAGGATTGTGATAGTTAGACACTGAAGCCTGAAAACATTGGCCATACCATTTAACTTTCTGTAGTCTGAATCCAAAAATGTTAATGCTCCTGCTCTGGCATGGATGCTTTATAATATAAGTGAGCAGAATTAAACACAGTTGTGTATGCTGTGCCCTTAAACCTCTGGCTGTGAAAATGTGTCCACTTTTGCTCTGTATAAATGATGAACTATATACATTTTCTTAGCAAAAGACAGGCAAAATAAGACTCAGATTTTAAACAATTACAGATGATTTTTGCTAAGAAGACAAGTGCATTTGTCTTTAAAAATGGAAGGTGCTGAGCACTGCCTTTGATAGAAACCACATGATGGGAAATCTCAGACGCTAAGGTACTGACCCTCAGTTGCAGGTGCTAAAAAGCCCTGTTTTAACGTTGCCCTGTAAATGTTCATGCTTGCATGCAGCTGAAACGCCCCTCAGTGACTGCCAGAACAATCTCTTTCTGACAGGACAGCAGACCATCCCCAAAACCACTGAGAGCCCATGCACTTCCTGAGGGTAGGCTGGCAGGGTGCAGGCAGTGGTCCAGGGCTAATGGGATGGGGGGACCCCACTGGTCCTGGAGCACTGGCTGTGGGAAAAGTGCAGCCAGGTGGGATCTTTCTGGCCAGTTGCCTGCTCTTGGTCAGGTCTCTGATGATATCCTAGCAGAAAATCTGCTTTGGAAAAATCTTCTTTCAGATGTTCACAGTCTGCCAGTCCATGATGTCAATTTAGATTGCACATAAAATTAGGCTGAAACTAATTTATCACTAGAATATTCTATTAGAGCAAAACAAAACAAAATTATTGGTAGGCAAATTAGTTAAGTTACAGGTAGTGCAGAGCTGGGAGGCATGTGGCTTGGATTGGATTTCTCCCAGCTGGAAGTGTTGCCACAACAATGGGAAGCAGATTGTGGGTCATGTTCTGTAAAGCAAAACTTCCATCCTGGTTGGAATAGCTCGACACAGAGCACAGGCAACACACAGGGCCAGAAGGGCAGCCTGTCGTACAGCAGTTTGGGAACTTCTGAGCTGTGTGAAGGCACTTGCAAGCTGTGTGAGTGAGGCAACCCAAAGGTATCTCTAAGCATTTAGCAGCATGACTGGAGAAAATCCATCTCCTTTGTCTTTCTAGAGGGTATCTCCTTATAGCTAGAAGCTGTAAAAATTGTGACATTTGCATGCTAGCCACTGTTAAAGCTGTAGCATGGAAATCGGTTGGCAAAGCAGAGTCTGGGCTGGAAAACTGACTAAGCAATAAAAAATAAAATCTGTGACTACTTTATTTATTCATCAATCATTGCCTACCACTAATAGTGCTTATTATAATACCAAGCCATATGGTACGAAAAGGTAAGTTTTAAACGATTAACAAGCTACATATTATAGCTATGAAACAAAATACCACAGATGAGGTACTGAATCTTTTCACAAAAGAATCATCCTGTAGCTCTGTTCAGTGACTGCTATTGAAATTCTGGTAAGACCTCAGTTTTTTGCTGCAACTGTGGTGAAGAATTAATGTTGGAATCTGCTGGCAGGACAAATCACAGCAATGTGCTTGATGTATTTTTCAAAAGCATTCACTTTAATACAGGAATCTTTCTATCTGACATAGCTTAGTGAGTGAATGGTAATTAAAGGTAATCATTCAACTAATTTAATGTAATTTTTAAGGGTTTTTTTCCAACTGAATAATAGGCCTGCTGTAAAAGAGAAAGTTTCTATCCCAAATTTCTTTTGATAAAGCTATAACAAGAGACATAACAAAATGCTGTGATGAAAACAAAGTCACAGCTCAGAGCCTTTTCTTACAGTTTTTCTTGCAGCTGTGTCCCAAATTATAGGACTTTTCCACACACTTAACTCTGGTTCTAATTTACAGTAAGTAGTTTTACCATGGGCATCTGGAAATATGTGATTTTTCTTTCATCATATTGAGTTATATGACTGTAATTATGACTGCCGTGGTGTCTGAGAAAAATAGTAGTTCTCTTGTTACCTGCTTGGACTTGTTATGTTGTGAAAACTCCTGTAGGGCTTTTTCAAAAAAAAAAAAAGCTCTGTCCTGGGCCTGTGGGAGCTGGGGCACAGAGGGACAGGCAAATGTGCCAGGCTGCCTGTCATGATGGCAGGATGGGTCAGGCATGGGAAGCCTGGTGGGATGAAAGCTTTTAATATTTCTTTGTTAAAATGTAAACACTTCCACCAGCATGAAATCAGGGCCAAAGAAGAGGGTGGCTCCTTTGAGTTCTGCCTCTATTGGTAGCATTGACACCAAAACCCCAAATCCATACCTCCCAAGGGGCTCCAGCATTTGAATTCTAGATCCAGATCTGGACACATCTCCTGCATTTTGGGCTCATTTCTGAGTAACTAGGAGGAATGGTACCCCACTGATCCAACATTCACGGCTACAGCCAAAGAGACATTAAAACACAGCAAAGGCAACTTCCCAGAACCATCAAATTCTGAAAGAAGAGTCTCAAGCTACTGCTTTTGAAGTAGCTGAGGAAGACTTTCAGATATTCCAGTCTTTTGCACCAACTTGCCAGTCATTTCTTTCCATCATTATACTTAGCAAGATCATTAACAGAGTAATTGTCTTACCTTCACCAGTGTAAAAAATGTGCTATAAAAATCCCATTGAATTCTCTGAAGATTCAAAGCAAAAATAATCTCTTCTACTATGATCTTTGTTGTCTTTAAATCAAGAAATACCATCATGAGAAAAGACTGAACTGGGACTGTTTGGGGAAACTGGTCCAGAAACTGGGGAATGCAGACAGCCTTCACTTCTTACAGGAAGTAAACCACTCTGCTGTGCCAGCAAGCCATTAGGGTTTATTTGGTTGAATTGACATATTTGAATGGCTGGCATGAAAGGGCATCATGCGGGCTAATTTTCAGTCTGTCTTTCTGTGAAATTGAGATTTATAAGGCTTTGCTGTTTCCATCAGTATGTATTTTGACTGTTTGCCTTCTGGGGTTTGACAGAGATGTATAAATTTTTTATGAGCTGAATGACAACAACTAGCCACTTGATGTGAAAGATATTGCCCATATTGAGGGGAAAGCATCAGTGAGAGTCTTCCCCTTTATGAAATGCCACAGAAACTCAATGTGGGACACTGACCCTTGGGAACGCAGGGTTGCTGCTGGATCCACTGCTCACAGTGCAGCCTACTTCTTTGGGCAATATTTAATATTTAATGCCATGTTGCTAAATGCCATCTAGAAGTCATTCAGTTTTTAAACCTTAGGAACTGCAAGTTGTTAGAGACTTATTCAGGAGATGGACCAGTTGTTTGGACAATGTCCTCCCATGGGTAGGACTTTATCACAAGGGGGATGAGCAGAAGATGCTATCACCTGTGGCTTCTGTGCTCTGAGTTTTCTGAATCAGTTACTCCATGTCAGTTGTTGATATATAGCCCATGTTCCTATAGAAACACAGCAGTGGGATAATTGCTATTTGTGTGACCGCTTCAATTTCTGCAGATGCACACCTTGTGAAAACAACTTTTGAAGATGTTATATATATATCAACCAAGTTCACAATGGGGTAAACTCTCAACAGTCATTCATTTCCTACAAAGTAATTTCATTGGGAAATTGTCTACCAAAAGAAAAAAAAAAAAAAAGAAAAGAAAAGAGAGAGAGACTAGAGAGACTGTGCCAGAGTCCTGACTAAAGTCTTCAGGCATGAGGTTCCCACCTTCCTAGATACCAAAGGCATGAACGCTGTGGGACTTGCAAATGCTGCTCCACAGTGTTTTTCTGTTCTCCACATGTGTGAAATACATAAACTAAGTGGAAAGTGGCTGTTTAAAGTGACTAAGGGCACCCATTAGCTTGCCAAGTATATTTACAGCACATCTAAAAATTGTTGCTAGGATAACTAAAATGTTTATTGGCAGAATATGAGGAGAGAATTTTATAAAATGTTTGCTTCTGGACAATAAAAAGGGTCATAATTGTACTTCTGAATGTCTGTAACTCAAAAGTTTTCTCAGTCTCAAATTCCAGCCCATTGTAATGATATATAAATGTCATGCATTCCATGTCTGAGTAGAAGTCAAGTTAAGGACACATGACATCTGCTCCAGATGAAAGTAATTCATGCTCATAATGTAATTCCACATCTATAACAACTTCCTCAACCTTTTTTGCAGTTACTAAGGGATTACTTGGGGCATATGGGGAGGAAGGTCAGTGTAACAGTATTGGTTTGTTAAGACAGTTTGGAATTCAAATTCCTCTTGTGAAGGTGAGGGTTAATAATTCAGTAAATATTGTCTTGTAAAGAATTATCCATTTGTCACACACACAGATATGTGAGAGATTTTCATATGCTGAAGTGGATATTCAAAAATGTGACTTATTTTTCTTGTGCAACAAATTCTACAGACTTTAAGTGTAAGCAATGCTGCAGTGCTGCTCAGTCACAGTGCTCTTCATCAGCTTAGTACTTCTCAACAACACAGAAATGTAGTCAACTGGCACAGTGCTCTGCAACAGATTATGCCTTCCCACTGCTTTAAGGGCATGCTCCCCCCCAACATACAACCTTGCTGGTATCAGCACCTGCATATTTTACACCTTTTATGTTACTGCAGTTGTTAAATCTATTCAGTATTTCCTTTGGCACCCACACCAGTTAATCTGGAGACATAAATTCATAAAGGCTCAATGCTCATCTAATAAAAAGTTAGTCTCTACCTCAGTAGCATTTACTGCATCATCACTTTTCTTACAAGACATGAATTTTTCAACAGCTTGTGAAAAGTTGTGAACAGAGCCTTAATTAAAACCACATTCAGCAGAAAGGTATCTTACATTATGAGTGAAGGAAAGATCTGGGTAATATTAAGCAGCTGTTAAAATACACAATTAAATCAAGCTAATTGTTATTACTGGCAGACTCAATGACAGATGAGCAGTGAAATGCTTGACTGAACAGGCCTTTGGTCAAACAACTGATGCTGCATAGCTATTCTGCAGTAGGCTCCTAACCCCCATTGAATACAGAGATGTAAATACTGACAGTTAGATAAACAATGGAATTTGTATGAGTATCAAAAACAATATCCTTCCTCCTGTTCTTACTGAAAAATACTGGCTGGCTGAATCCAGACTTGAGAAACCCTAATGAAAATTCATAGGTTTAAGGGACAGGAACCACAAAAGCAGACTGGTCTCCTGACACAGATCCACAATCTCTTCCAGCAATTCTCATTCAATAACTCATGATCAAACTGGAACACAGCCCACTAAACAGACATTTAGTCATGATTTTATAGATATTGGGAATTGAATTTCTACATATTTTTCCAAAAGTTCTAAACTTTCTAATTTTCAGAATACAGGTCACAAAGTCAGCATAGCAATTTCTTGCCTTCCTTTCCCAGCCTCTGGCTACTCCTGCTCACTGTGCTGTTGCTCCCTCGTTTGTGCCAGTGCAGTCTCTCACACCTCCACTCAATGAAGTCTTCTTTGTCCCCATGTCCCAGGAGGCACTTTACTGCATGCACACTCTGTGGCCAAGGAGATGAAAAGTGAACTTTTATGTGTTGGTGCTGGTTTTGCTCTGAAAGGTGCTCATATACCTGGTGACGGGCATGTTGGAGGAACCTGAACAAGATGGAATATGCTGCCAGCTCTGTTTGAAATCATTTTCGTCCCAGTGAGGTGGTTCTGATTGTGCCTTCATCCTGTGCAAATACATTGTAATTCATTTAATACAGCTTAAAGTGGAAAGATAAGAGTATTGTCTCTGTGTGTGGGACTCATCTAAGGCTGCAGTTCATTTCTGTGCTGGTGAGCAAACAGGAGCAGTTACAGGAGGGAATACAAGTGAACAATGTAGAACAAGCCTGATGAGATCTACAGATGAATCATTCTCTTTTCTAATCTCTTCCTTTAAAGAAAAAAGAAAGGAATAAGACTGGAAATAAAGCACTAGTTTTTTAGCAGTGCATGCAATTAACTATTGAAACAGCTTGCTGTGGATTGTCCTTCATTTGAAGACTTTCAAACAAGGCAGAATGTCTTTCTAAAATAGATTCAAATAGAATCAGCCTTGATGGCAGGATTCCTGTGTTGTGCAAGGGCTTGGATGAGATTTCTGTTACAGCCCTCCTGGCCTTAGACTCCCAGTTAGTTTTACTTAAGTTGCTCGCCCTCTGCATGGTGGGAAAAGGGAATATTC
Organism: Acropternis orthonyx; assembly: GCA_035583155.1. Taxonomy (NCBI): domain Eukaryota; kingdom Metazoa; phylum Chordata; class Aves; order Passeriformes; family Rhinocryptidae; genus Acropternis; species Acropternis orthonyx. The sequence continues at coordinate 22,489,738 of JAWWEU010000081.1, forward strand.
TTTCAGTTAGACAGGAAAGCAATAATTGAATTCTTAGTGATTGTATATATATTTAGTTTTAATTGTAGACTCATACAAAAAAAGCTTCTGTATCTCCATCATGTCTTTGTCTTTCCTTTACTCATGGTGATTAAATTTTAAGTTTTCAGCTCCTGTGACTAAAGCCAGCACCAAGAACAGAAGGCAGCTCTTTCTTCTAAATCTACTAGGATTGAATATCAGACACAAATAAGCACAAAAATAAAGCATCATATAAAGGTGCACAGCAAAGTCAAAGATTTTGATACATGTCTGGGGCTCAGATAACGGGACTTTGCTGCCTATCATTATCTTCCTGGTATCTTAAAAGTATTGCTTTTTAAAGAATCATTCAGTGTTTGAACTTAGGCACATGATGCCATTTTGGACACCTAAGGCTACCTAACAGCTGCATTGATTGATATGCATAACTCAGGGTCACAGAGGAGGCTAGCTCTCTTACAGAATGACAGGGATGATCAGCAGGAGAGCCAGGAGGCTCTTAAGTCTTACGAATATCAGTGTTTCACCATGGAGTTATTTGAACAGTAATTCACTCCTCTGCTGTCTAAATATACACAGCATATTTGCCTTTTTTTTTTTTATTTTATTTTTTTAGATTCAAAAGCATAATAATTTATGAAAGAAAATAAGTATGAGATTAAGACTTCAGATGACCTGCACTGGTCTTTCTTCCTTAATTTAAGACGGGGTTATATTATGTTATCTTAGAACTTATCCCATAACACTTAATTACTTCAATAATATCTGTGATAGGCAACTGATTTCAAGAGAATTATGCTAAAGTCAGGGTTTTCAGTGAACCTTTCTGATGGTAATCTAAACTACTGTTCTGGCCTCTTTTCAGTGTAACTTATGGCTGGCTAACTTGACTACCAGATAAAAAGTACACAAACCCAGCTTTAAAAGATCTATTCCAGGCAAGAGATTGTCTTGGAGGTAACAGTGTGTTCAACATTTTGTCAAAATACCAAGCTGGTCCTGTGGGAGGCTGGAAAATATTTTTCTCCCCTTTGAGGTCTTGGTTCTCCTCAATGTGACCTGTACAGCAAACACTTTGAGAGGACGGTATATAGTTTGAGCTTACATTTTCAGTCTTACTGCAATTATAATGATTAGAAATATCTGACACTGATCTCTGTTTTATTTCTGAATATTAATCCTGTTCATTGTCACTTGTAAGCATCAAACAGCATTCTAAATAGGTTCATTAACTGTAATTTTATTTATAGTCACTCCAAAGAAAAGACATAAGTGTAAACCAATTGCCTGCATCTGCTTTCCAAAATCCAAATTCATATCCCTTCTAAAAATGTCCCTATTTTGACACAATAGAGTGAAATCCACAATGTGTGTGTACTAGCCTTCAGGCTTATCTGGAATCTACTTCTGAATAATATTAGGCTTTCAGCCTCTATATTTAAGAAAAAATTAATGTCTATAAAAGGTCATGGTTTAACAGCAGAATTCAGGTAATAAATCAGGACATCTGTCACTATCATTTGGTCAGAAATAAATACGAAAATTCAAAAAACTGAGATATAAAAATTGGAAATTAGATAAAACAAAATAGAATAACAATAGAAGACAGTTTTAAAAGTCATGTATGTTTTTTTTTTAGTGAATAAATTGTTAATGAAAATTTCCTATTTCACGAACTGTTTAAAAGTTATAGTAATTCTTTACTGTTTGTCTGTAGAGTTGGTTGCGGTTTGGGTTGGGAGTGGTGGTGGGGATTTCTTTGTTTTTTACTGTTTACTGACATATTGCAACTCATGGGAAGGCCTATAATGTGCTGTGAGGTGGTACTGGCACTATATTTTCTCCTTGATTAGGAAGATATATTCATGTACGCTTGAAAATTTCCTTCATTCAGCCAATATTGTCCAAGAAAACGTAATGAATGCTTTAGTCTTCTTGCACTGAAGGCAAAGCCTATAAGTCAATGCTAACAAAATGTCTCTTGGTGTTCTTGATATAATTTCCATACCTGAAATATTTCAAATTTCCTTTCCTGAACTGCATCTCTGTTAAGTGCTCTTTTAGGAAAAAAAATGAAACTTCTGCTATTGAATATCACCTCTTTCCAGAAACACCAGCCACTTTCAGTGCCATCCTCAAGCTAATAATCTATTTCAAAGGAAATGTTTCCATTTTCTCCTTTTGAGCTGTGTCCAGAAGTTGTACTAATGTTGGCTACACCAAACACTGTCTGTAACATGAAAGTAAGATCCTCTATGTCCATCCAAACAGAAACTGGATATGTACAACACCCCACACATCTTCTGTGGGCACTGAAATACCAAGAAAACTTATACCCAAAGGAAAGGAGAAAAATCATTGTATACTACTGGATACTACTGTACTTCATACAGTATGAAGAAATCTGGTACTAAGCATATAACCACCCAGGAGATCTCAGTACAATAAATAAGAAAAATTTGCCTTCAAACACATGAATGGGATTCATTAACCTTCACTATCTACCAGGTAGGTGACTAATGTAAATTTTCATCAGAATTCCTTGAGAAGCAATGGAGAAAGGTAGACTCTTTCACAGTACATCCAATTTCAATATAAATGCTTAGTAGCTGGAATGAATAACACTCTAAAGATGTGTATCTCCATAAAGGCTCTGTCCAGATAGACTAGAGAATTTATTTAGACTAGGCACCTAAATAGCAGATAACTAAAAGTAGGGGAGTTGGATCATGCCCTGAGTGCCTGGCTGAACAAAGAATATTTCTCACATTGCTTAGGAAATGAATGCCACGCTGCTTAAAGGGGCTTCTGGTTAGTCACGGTCCTTTGTGGGCTTCATAACCTGCTGTGTTTTGTCCAGAACTCCTGTGGAACCTGCAAACAGACTTTGCAGAAACTGACATAACAGTTTTACTGGAAAGAGAGCAAAGCATCTGAGCACTGGGGCTGGCGCTTACTTGCAGCTCACAAGCCCAGACGGACCTGAACTAACCCAAGTATTGCTGAGATGTGCTCTCAACTCTGCATCTTTGGGGGAAGAGGACTTGTCATCACTAACAGCACTGGACCTCCACTGCTGCAGTGCTGAGCAAGCAAGTACTCCAGAGCCCTACAGAGGTGTCTCAGAATCTCTGTTTCCAAATTTCTGAGGGCCCTGTTAAAGGAAACACAGGGCTGCCTCAGCACAGCAACATTTTCTTTTGAGTGTGGTCTGTTAGGGGGATTGTGACTCAACCTACCGCCAAAATAAACTTGGCTGTGCCCCTGAGCAGCACTACTGGGTCAGTAGGACCACCTCAGCCGCTGCTTTCAGGCGATTGGTAATCCACACCGCAGATAAAATCCACAGTGCAGATAAATGACCCACTGAGAACTAATTGCAGCTTCTGCTTTCCAGATCTTCACTGAAATTCTTAAGTGCCCAAATTCTGAGGACCAAAACCTGTGTATCACATGAAATGTACTCATAACCTCCTCTGCACCCCTTCTTCTCTCTTCTCTCTGAACATATTTAGAGAGAATCCCTAAGACTGTAATCTTTTTCTGTTGAAAGTGATCACTCTTGCAACCCTGCCTACCACAGAAGTTTTTCTTATTAAAACATGCACAGCCCACTGAGGGGCTCATTTAACAGCTCAGACATGTTTACTGATTTGTTTTTGTAGGCCTGAGATCCTCATAGTGCTTGTAATGTGCAAGGATGTCGTGGCAATGATGCCTGCATGGTCCATCTGTCTCCAGAGGTACTGCCTTGAAAAGGTCTGCCTCACCAGCAGAAAACTTTTGCACCAGTGATACTCATTCCTATGTCACTGGGGAAATTATCCATATTTATTTTTGTTGACATTGCCCTTGACTGCTGCCTGACAAAGATGAGCCTTTTCATTCAAGACATTCTTGTGGCACCTACTGTTATAGGGACATTGTTTTTAAATGCCAGACTTAAGCTGGTTGGGCCAAAATTTGCCTTGAGCCTCAGGCTCAAGAGTTTCAAAAAACTTTTTTCCCTGACTCATTTTCAAGAATGAGAGCAGGGGAAAATTATTCTTGCCCATGTGAAAAAAAAAGTCTGGCAAGCTTTTATTTAGGATAGTCTTGTTCTGCTACACTTTACCAGGAGGACTGGAAACAAGGCCTACAGGGGAATGCCTCCCCGTTCAGGATCACAACATGGCATTAAGTTACTTAATGCGTTCCCAGGAGCCGGACAGACCAGGGACTAATGAAAGCAGTTTCCCAGCAACTTCCCAACACAGCTGGAGGGCAAGCTTCAGACAGACACATGCATAGGTCCTATGTGAAAGCAGCAAAAGAGAAACATATCCAACAAATATTTTGACAAGTTCCTTTTGAATCTTTTCTTCACCATTAGTAGCACTTTCAATAATTCATATCGTGGTAATGAAATCCTTAGAAAATGGAATAATTCAGTCTTATTTTTTCCGAATTTAGTTTTCACTAAGTGTAGAAAATCATGGAATCAAAGTTAAAGGAGTGTTATCAGGACAGAAATGTCAGTAATTCAGTGTCAATACTAACGCTGCCATTGCAAGCTTAATCATGTCTCTGGTGTGTTTACATTATGATAGCCTTTAATTACAATATAACAGATTATTTCATGGTGAGGTAGCCATCACTCTGTTTGACACTGCTGGAAATTTGCTGGTCTGACATCAGAAATGAAATTTGGAATTTTTCTCACAGAGCCCCTCACATGGGGCAGGACAAAAGCAGGGACTTTCAAAAGGCTGGGCTTGCTGCCTGCCATCACTGCCATGCCTTGACCAATCCTTGCTCAGCAGCTGAGTTGATATGCTCATGACAGCAGAGGAGTGGACCTTGGCTTACAGAAAGCTAGAGAACTGTATTTTGTATGTGAAAGAATATTCTGAATAAGGTAGGGGGTATCTAGGGAGATGGGAGGAGGATTTTCAGCTTGTCAAGAGGTAACATACATGGCCATTTGCTGCAGAGCCAGTTTATGCAGACTCAAGCCTTGTGAAGGACAGACATATTTAGTGAAGCCAAAAAAGGGGAAAGTTTAAGTTTCATCTGAAGGAAAGCTTAGGATAGTATTATGTATTAAAGGACACAACAAGCCAATTCTGAGCTAAATTCTGATTAAATTGGCTGAGTTTTAGCAGAGTCTGTACACTTATACAACTGTTTAAAAAAAAAATTCTGTTCCATTTCTACTAATAGAGGCTTTCAGGTTTTCTAGCATTCATGAGCATCTTTGAGTGAACATTTATTCATATAAATGCATGTATTTGATTTTTAACATGACTATTGTGACATACATAGCTTCCAGAAGAATTAGTGAGGGGGTGCAGATTGGCATGCTTAAGTATGTTGATTTTGTACCCAGCTAATTCATCTAATCTTGATAGCATTTGTAAATGCCTTACCCAGTTTCCTAGGGAGAAAAAGCTTAAACCAAGACAGCTGGTGCCTCTCTAAGTCTGTGTAAGGATGCAAAACTAGGAAGCAGCCAGAAAAGCAGTGATACTCCCTTTTCAGTAGAACATGTGGTTACTGATTATTAGTCATGTGCCTGGAGCTGGAGAAGTTTAAGAATTCATTTAGCTTTGAAATATCACCTAGCAACAGTGTCTGGGAAACCACCACTCTGAGGGATTTTTCACTTTATTTTGTTTTCAAATACAAGGCAAGAGTGTGCAAAGCCTCACGTGAGATCAAAATCTAAGCAAATCAACATCCAACATCCATACATTCATCTATCACTGTAACAGGAGCCATAAACGTAGGCTGCCTTAGACCACTCAAATTATGTGGAGAAATTATATTCCCCAAACATTTGTGTAGACAAAGTCAATTTCACTTAAAAGTTTAGTGGAAATTAGTGTTGCACGCAACATGAAATCAGACTTGAATCAAAATACGTATGGACAGAAAAAATGCATCCACCCATATTCCAGACCCATACTGTTATGGAATGCATTTTACTACTATAGAAACAGAAGGTTACTGTAAAACAGCAAAATATAATTATTTGAACTGGAATTTGACCGGAACATCTGTTAAGATCTGATTTATTGGGAGATGCCTGTACTCAAGTTAGGGTGAAAACAAGACCATATGCTGAAGTCAATAGTACGAATAGTACAAATTTAATTTAACAGTAAAATGAGAGGTAGAGAGATAGAAAGAGATAGAAAAGAAAGACAGAGAGGGAGAAAGACACATTAAGCAGAAGACAGTCACCACCCATGGATCCAGCAGTCCTTCTTCACACTGGGCTTCTCGGTGGTGGGTACTAAGGTCATTCAAAACTTTTCACTATTTATCTACACAGTTCTCTTATTCTATTGGTTAAATGATTCTCTTGCTTTTAATGCTAATTAGTTTTTTTGAGTCTGTGGGTTGTCTTGAGTTGGTGGGTTGGGTGGGTTGTGCATGACCTTCCACTGCCAAAATTACCTCTTACCTCATTAGAGCTGACTTCAGCACAGTTGCTGATTTGGCTTTCCTTATGGACCCTTTATGTCCATTATCAGTGCACCCCCAGCTTTATTTACCTTCTCCTAAGTCTGAGATAATGCTCAGACAATAGTACCACCTTTATCTTATCTGAAGTTCCCTTCAGGTGACTTAACATAAGGTTGAAGTTCTAGGAATCCACCAAGGCGTATTTGGGGGCAAGGCGCTTTGGTGGTCACAGATGCCAACTGTCCCATAACTTGGGGTGATCACTGTTTGACCAGTGATATGTGCACAGGCAGTTAACCCTCCACAGAGTTTGCCACAGTGGGAATCCTTGTCTAAATTCATGGATATGCTGGCCAGACCTCTCCAGGCCCAGAGCCAGCGTCATCCTGCTTCTCTATTCCATGCATATCGCATGGCAAAGCCCTGCTGTGATCTTAACTGTGTTTGAGACAGACAATTTTGAAGTCCTTGCAACATCCATCTGAACTTCTACTGCGAAAAATACTATTTTGAGACCTAGTCCAAAACATCCTGCAGAAATTTTGGGGATGGGGACAGCTTTTTCCCCCCTTCCCTTGTTCTAATAGCTGTTGGATTATTTAAAAAACTGTCTCATTTAGACTTCATTTAAAAAACAGATCAGAACACTCCTATGCTAAGCCCTGTATGCTGATGGAGGAAGGATGGTCTGTATCTATCACATCAGGATTTTTGTGTGAGCATGATAAGGTAACATAGAAAAAATATTTAGCGCATTTTTCAGTTCTCAGAAAGATGAATACTTTAATCTTGCATTTGTGAAAAAAGTAGGCCACATACTGTGAATGTCTCACCAGTATCCCGTGGGGACAAAATATGTAGCTGTGTTTTGACTTGTATGCCTGTAGGAGTTTCTGCATACTTCCCTTTTTCACACACACAGGAAATATTTATTCTTCAAATAACCTACTATATTAGAGGGGTGTTAAAACTACTGTGATCCAAAGTAGCACTAACAAATTTGTCTGTATGGACTGGCATATTATCATCATGAATTATTCAATTAAATGTGGTAATGATAGCACATTGACAAATGAAATCCTTAGGCAAATAAAGAGGTGCTTTGAAATGTAGAAATATTTGGAGTCAGCTGAGAGAGAATAAACAATTCTTAAGTATAGTCTTCTGAGAAAGAAAGTGGCTGGATCTCCTTGCTCACTGAAGTCCGCAATGCAAACCCATTCTCTAATAAACTCCAGACGCAGCCAGACATGAAATGCTTGCTGTCAGGTTCAGATGCCAGTCACAGTCACAAAGGAGAGACTAATGGTCAGTCAGCAAAATATGAAAAAACACATGGAAGTTTAGAGCATCAATCCTCAAAACAGCGGACAGTTTTAGCAAAATAAAGAGCCAGTCTTTCCATTTACCCTTTGATTAGGATGGCTTGGCACATTTATTCCTTTACAGGCAGGGCAGGGAGGCCTCTCTTGGTGCAGAATGAAGACAGTGGTGCCATCTTCCATTTGTGAACTGGGCAATCAACCATTAGTGGTGTCCACACTATCACAGGGATGTTAGTGGCAATCCCACAGTGGTGCCCAGAGCCTCTGCCAAATCATCATCTTCTACCAGAATGTCTACATGTCATATATCCTCCGCTCCCCAAAATTAAACTCCATATGACAAGTAAACTTTATACACAGGAAACCACAGCAATATTTAAGATAAGTAGTTCTTCAAATGTAGGATTCATCTTGTCTCTCGTCCTGTCTATGGTCTAAACAGCCGTACTTTAGCTCATGGCCCTCAGTTCCCAGCACCATCAATAGTGAGAAATACACACTTTTATAATGTCTACTCCTTACTAGACAACTACTTTCAACTAAAATTAATTGTGTCTAAAAGTGCCTATTTTCCTGTTTTAATTATAAAAGAAGATCAAGTAACTAACTCAGGTGTACATACATAAAAATAAAACACTGGCATGTAGTCACATGTTGGGATTATTTTGGGTGTATTTAAAGCATATAATAGAATTTTTAGAGGTACCTGGGGGCCAAGTTATGTGAGGTACCTGGGCACCTGTTTGTCTCTTTAGCCTCTTTCAACATGTATATACATATATATATCAGAGATTTTGATCTGATCCTGAGAACTGAGCTCTGACTTCACTGGATATCCAAATCTTCTGAGGTCAATGAGTGAGGTGGGTACAGAGGAAATGCTGGGTTATGCCTAAAATACTTACTTTTTCTCACCTTTTGTGACTCCTGTGTAGCTAGGGATCATGTGGCAAAAACGGATTTTCTAATCACATACCCTTTTCCACAATGGCCCTTGGCCTCTGCTTTTCTGGTCCAAAAATCACAAAGCTGTGTTTATTTTAACATCTCCAGAATGTAAACCAATTCAAAAACATGAAGATAAAGAGGCAGTATCACCAGATAAATACCAGAATAATAAATATCCAATGACATTAGAAGGCTTTTTGCAGGATACCAAGGGGAGTTCAATCTCTCTGGGCTGGATTGCAAAACAGTAATTCCTTTAAACTGAAAGAGAGAGAAATAAATCATACTGGTGGTATTTATCTACTTGTAGCATTTCTCACAGCTGCATCCCTCTCTTTCAGTACCTTACTTTGTCAGCTTCCCATATCACAGAAATGTTGATTTTCAGGATCTCATGGAGGAGTCGAACCTGGCAGAAAAGAGGCAAACATAGGGTAGGGCCTCTGGTCTTGTTTATACCACATCTTCACTGACAAAAGTGGAAGGTGTTTTACTTCTGGAAGTTAAAGCTTGTGTTAGTTGTCTCCTGTAAAGCCATGGTGGAGACAAGACCTAACATCTTGAGGCTGAATCTCTCCTTTGCCATCAGAAATTGTTTAGGAAAGGCTCTGATGGCCACTGCAGACAGTCTCATTTGCTGGAAGGGCTGTCTTGTGTCCCTGTAACAGCTTTGCTAAGGGAATAAGTGTGTCTTGTCACTCAACATCCAGTTGTTGGTTTTTTTACTCTGGTTCTTACTCCAGAGCTTTCCATCTGAGAAAAGCCCCAGGGAAAGACTGTTATTTTACTACGAGGTAATTTGGAACAGACAACCGCAAGCAGAGAAGTTACATACAGTAATGTAATTACTGTGTGTTAGTTGTCTTGTTACCGAAACAAATTAAGCAACAGAAACTCCCATGTTTTTGTTTCAGAGAAAGTCAGGATAACTAGTTCTCTGAGCTTTTGAAGCCCACTTCTCTTGTGTGTGGGGCCATGTACCAGGGTACTACCAAAATACAAGTAGCATTTTGACTCATGTTGAGATGATTTTTTTTTTTTTTTAATGACTTCAGGGATAAGAGCAATAAGGCTATGGTCTCTGGGTACAGGGGAGAAAAAGCATACAGAGGAAACAAAATACGTCCTCTTCCCTCAGAGATTCAGCACAACTCTTGCCCAGGCAGCTTCTGACAGAGAGGAGAAATGAGGAAGATATCTATTATTCTTCACCCTTGTTAGATGGGGACGTGGGTAATATCTCCTTTGAATATTTCTTCTGGGGGTTTGCATGCTGCACAATGTATTTTATCGGATATGACCTTCAGGACATGTAGCTGATGAATGATGCATTCAACCACTGCTGCTTGAACTTGATTATTTTTCAGGGACACAGAGGATTAAAAGTGGTAAAATGCTGTGTTTCAGTAGGATCAGGATTTGTGAAGCACCAAAAAGGCCTTAATTAAGCTTCCTAACACACTTGTGTGTAGTTAAGCAAAATGCAGTATAAAGAGATTGAAGGTCCGGTTTTCAAACTGGCTTCCCAAAATATCTTCAACTTTGGTTACAATAACTGTATGTATCCACATTTTAAAGCTGGAGACTTTTACCCCTTTGTGCAATGAGGCTACAGTTGCCCCAGAAAATATCTCAGCAATACAGCTTCCGGACCATAAAAAAAAAAAAAAAAAAAAAAAAAAAAAAAAAAAAAAAAAAAAAAGCTTCTCCCTCTTAGAAAAATTATTCCAAGTCAGAGGAAAGTTTATTGGTAACTGAAAATCCACCTTGAACATAATCTATTTTGAACTTACTTTTAGGAAGGTTTATTTAAAGTTTCAGAGGAATGTGCCAGTTCTTGTTTTAGAAGCTCATTCCTTCCCTCTTTTTGGCTAAACAGAATTTTTGTCTTGAGTAACACAGTCCTCAGACAGGGGGTTTTGGGGCTCATGAATCCCAACCAAAGGTATGTGCTCATCTGGCTCGTGGAATTCTTTTGGCAGGAGCATTCGCTTGACCTGCTCTGTAAAGCACCCAAGACCACATCTCAAGGAGGACAGACACTCCTGACCTCATGTGTGTTTGTAGATGGGAGAAAGAGATAAAACATAACAGATAGTGGTTCACATGCAACTTGGCCTGAAAGGTCTCACTGATTTTACATTCTTCTAAATCAAACTGGCAAATGTGAAAAGAACATGATAAATCCATTGCTCATAGTGTTTTTTCCATAGTTACAGTGATTTAGTCCTGTATGAGCTCAGTGAAACAGGTTGCATAATGTTTGGCTCCCCATTTTGAAGTCTGTAGATGTTATACTAGATTTTATGTAATTTATTTCTGGTCTTTCACTAGCACTAGGTAAAGAAGAGGCTCAGTTTTCCATGTTAAAAGTAATTATTTTCTATGTAAGGGTGCACTTTCTTTTTCAACCACATGGAATAAAAAACTTGTAGGATTAAAGAATTTTCTGACTGTAATTAATATGTCTGATTACTAGAAGAATTGCTAGAGAAACTGAGGTTAAAAACCAATAAATATATTTCCATCAGTACCAATACTATAGAAAAAAAAACTGGAAAATGAGATGTAGCCTAGAAAAGTTGCTTCAAAATTAATTTATCATATTTTCATGTTGCTGAAGACTAATGCCACCGTATGTCCAGATTTTCCGAAATGCCTTTCTTTCTGTCTAGAAGTAGGGTTTTTTCTGTATTTGCTTGAAATTTCTAGAATTACTGGGTACCTTTCAAGTCAGGTATTACTAAGCAGGTTGTATGAAAATCACTGACTCATTCAGGAATTATATCTGACACTATGGGAAGTATCAGCAACTGTGTGAACATGCATTTGAGATACATATACATATGTGTGTGTGTGTGTGTGTGTGTGTGTGTGTGTGTGTGTGTGTGTGTAGGTATATACATATATGTGTTTATACACACACACACATATATATACCATGAGTCTTTGCTGCTATCCCAGCAGTGCTGCACAGTGAGACAGCTGCCCTAGTGAACAGAGGCTATGTTATTAATGCTGAGGGAACTCATAGGGAATGGCTTTTTATTGCATGGCCTGGCTTTTAAAGGGATAACCTTCTGCTCCTGGCTTTGCTGTTGATTTGCCCTGATCTCAGACAATGCAGCAATGCTGGCAGTTGTGCATGGATCCACAGCAGCAGCACCAGTGTCACACAGCACAGCCAGCCCCATCTGACCCAGGACCTGCAGCACATGATGGTATATCCTGAATGTTTAACTCTGCAGCAGCATGGCCAGAGCTGCTGCTGTGCTCAGCTGTGCCCAAGGGCTGCAAGGCATCCACCCGTAAAGTCTAGACAAAGGTAGAAATCCTAAAAATCCACTCTGACAGGATTTTGATTTAGATAAAGGAGACCAGTCCAGGAGAATTTAGGCTTACAGTCACATTAGGCAAATTGTGCTTTTACTAGTACAACTTGTTTCATTTGAAGGATAAAGTGATTTCACTATACCAATACAAAGCAATCCTGTTTGTCCAGCAGACTAAGTGTACTTCATTCCAATAATGTACAGGAACTCCTATACCAGTAAAGCATTCCCAGTGTAGGTCCAACCTGTGTTTTCAGTCACTCAACTCCAAAATGGTAGAAAGCACCTCTAAAAAATGGCATGGTGAGAATTCAGTCATCAGTAAATAAAAAGTGCTTTCAGATCATCACAGAGAAAGTCCAGTTATAGAAAGGATTACATATCAATATTATGTAATCTCTTTCAATGGTTTATGGTTTTATAAAAGCATGTAAAAAGTATTTCTGGCTTGCAAACAGAAAGTGACTGCTTTGGGTGTTTGAAAATGATGCTTTACTAATTTGATAAGAACCAAACATAAATTCATGTAATGCCTATGAGACACATATTTCTCAGCTCAAAAATTGTAAAGAGCATTCCTAATTGCCATCATGATTTTACAGGTTTTCTTCTGTCATACTGGACCAGCTTTTCATGTACTTCAAAGTTTTCTGTTATTGTGACAACATAGGGCACATACTAGTTCTTTATGAATATGTAATTCAGTAAGACAACATCCATCTCTGTAAATAAAAGAGACAGATTAGAATTAAGAATGTAACTGATTTGTTTAAAGCCTACAAACCAAATCAGTGTTTTATTTTCATGAGCTCAGGCTGCAATATGATATTTGTTTTGTAGGCTGATTCATATATTTGAACTTTATTAAATACGAAGCCATTAAAGTCCCGTCCAGTTTAGAATTTCCTACAGGCTGCAAATGCTGTGGAAAGTATTTCCAATCTCCCACAACTTTTAAAAAATACAATTACCTTAAAGATCCCAAATGAAGAGCAAAGTGAAAGAACAGGAAAGATCTCTGACTATGGCTGGCAATTTTCCTATTATTGGCAAGGCCAAATACAGTCAAGATATAGCAACATTTTTAGGTAGAGTAACTTGGATTATGAAATTATGACCATTGCATACTGGAAGATCTGAAGTGTGACTCTTTGTATGCTTCCTGAGACACTTGTGAACTCTTGCACTTCCTCTGCCATGCTCCAGAGCAGCATTAGCAGCAGTGCCAGACCTGCAGTGACCCCTGGAGATTTGCCTGTGGGCCACCAAGCAAGCAACCTGTCAGCCTTACCTTCTTGCACTCATTCGAGAGAGCAAGCAGAAGAGGAGCACACACTGCTCCCTGTCCCAACCACCGCTGCTGTCCCTGGGTGCCTGCCTGCCACATGGTTCACAATGCTCCTCTCAGAGCTGGATCACTACCTTGCTAACATGAAGGACAAACATCTAACCGTGCAACTAGGCTTTTTCTGGGTGTAGTTGATACCAGCAGGACATAGCGATTAACCCGTTTGGTAAATACAGTCTCTGTGGGCTTGAGGGGGTTAAATGGACAATTGAAGGACTGGTTCAGCCTTCATTAGCCCTGGGCATTGGATTATGGTGTCTTTCAAGGCCCTGCTCTTGGCTGTATTGGCAGTGACTTTCAATCTAAAAAGAGGCCTGTTGTCAGACACCCTAATCCATGTAATAAGAACAAACTCACCTGATTAAGCCCAACCACATAAACAGATTAGGCAGCTGTCATGCACCAGCAGGCATTGTATAATATGAGATGACACAATATGATAAACAGCATACATATTGTTTGGAATTTTCTGTCTTTTCAGGTTGAGATTAAATACTTATGGAATACACTAAGGCTGACTTTTATTTAACCATTGTCTCTGTTTCTCCAGGACAAACACTCATTCAGTAATTCATCACACATGTTCCATTCATTCAAACTTCATGCACACCTTGTACACTGTGGGTCAAATTCTCTTCTCAGCTGCTTTCTTTGCAAACCATTGGAAATCAATGGATGTGGAAGTGATTCACAAGCAATGAAAACAGAGACATTCCTTTTTTTTTTTTTTTTTCTTTTTTGTACTGGGAAAAGGCTTTGGGGATTATAAACGTGAATTTCAGCAGAATTTGGAGTATGATACAATGACTTTTCAAGACGATTTAAGAAAAATGGATCTACATCCTCTTACCATATGCTTTCTGCTATGAACATATGATTCCAGTGAGATCTCACTTGTGGGATATTTAGTAATGCAAAAACGTGTTAAGTGACTTTTGCTCAGAGAAAGGTTTGGTCACAGTCCCTTTATCCTCAGTGTTATATGTATGTAAGGCTCCAGTTTGTATGGTGCATGTCTGGGGACAATTAAATATCTGAAATCAACCGGGAGGCATTGATCTTAGCAGGAATAACAGTCTGCAGACAGACATGTTTGTTGTGAGATCTGGGTGAGATGGAGCAACACAGGAGAGAACCCATGGCACAGAAAACAGCACAATATATCATGTGCTAATGGGTTTTTTTGGGTTTTTTTTGTTTTTTTGGTTTGGTTTGGGGTTTTTTTGTTTGGTTTTTTTTTTTTGTTTTGTTTTTTTTTTTGTTTTTTTGCTGACTACTCAGCCAGTCATTCTTTCATATGAAACTGTAGCCTGTGGCAATTAAAGCAGGGCAAAAATACAATTTTTCCTTAAACAGTCACTGAAATTGAAACCTGTTCATTGACAAAATTTATTCATGACCTCTGGTAATTTCTAACTTAATGGACTGAAACTTGAGGGTTTATATGTCTTCATTCAAGAATAATATATATTCTGGATGTATATATATAATGAATATACATTATTGTAGCTCCAGTTTTTAGGTCTTGATTTCCCCAAGTGGCTAATAATTCTCACTTTCAGAATTTGGATGTCCACTACCTTTTGGAATCTCAAAGCCTTCTGAGGAAAAACAAGTTGAACACTCAGAATCTGATATCCTCACACTATGGGCCCTATTTTTATGAGCTTTTGCTTCTGAGCATCTGGCAAATAATTTCTTGCATTGAATTATATATGAGTGTCTCAGGCTTTACAGTCACTGTAAGCAGCTTTTACCCAAGTAATAGAGATGGTGAGCCATGGCTGTGCCTTACAGTTCATTGCCACATTAAAATACTTTTATCTAAAACCTATATAATGTGCAAGTCGATTAGTATTTAAATCAAGTTGCCATTTTTTCTGTCTGAAAAACCTGAATGGGTGGTGTACATAGCACCTGTTGTAATGAATACAGAAAGTAGATGGGAAGAGTGAGGAAACAACAGAATTAGTTTGCGGAGGTTCCCTGAAAAGGCAGATGCTCTTCTTGGGGTAGAGCACTACAAAACAGGTTTGCAATGGGGAGGGCTGAAGCTCGACAAGTGGCAGAAATGTTTGTCCAAGCTGGCCCTTATCAGGCTCAGTCAGAAAAGAAGCAGAGTGGTCAAAAGCGGGAATCTTATTGGATTCAAAGCCAGAGAAGACTGAGATGTGGGAGTACAAGAGGGAGACTGGATAAAGAGAGTCACAGTCTGACAGAGCTTGGACCACTCATGCTGGAAAGTCCTGGGAAAGTGTTCAAGTTGTTGGGTATGCAGGAAACACAAGGATAGAATGAGATACAATGAGGAAAACCTTCAGGAATGGATGCTACTAGTGTAGTGAGGGCTGTGGCACAGCAAGTTTGGTTTTCAAAGGAGTCATAGTACTTAACCCTGTAGGTTTTTGATCAGAGACATAAGAGCTTCAGATTTCGAAACCAGGTTAATGAATTCCATATCCATCCCTCCATATCACCAGAGGAGTTCAGGGTGAAAAGAGTTTCTGGTAGCACATCTTTTGTGAAAGTCAGAGAAGTCTAAAGATTTCCTGCATGATGCTGTTTAACTGGATTTCTGTAACTTTCCAAACACACTGCCAAGACCAACACTCCTTCAAAATATTTGGCACAGTAGGGATGGTGGCCTATGAGGTGAAGAAGTTAGGTTCTTTCAAATGGAACTTAGCTGTGAAACCAAATAATGCTAGATTAACATTAGGTACAAAATTTTGAAGTCTGACTTCTTCCCAATCAAAACATTAAAAAATTAGGAAAATCTGTGCAAACTGGAAGACCACCAGCTCACTGTGGTTTTGTAAAATAGGTGGAATGACTTACTGAAATAAGCTTGGGGGACTGAGCAGATTTTCTCTCTTTCTGTTACAAGCTGGATTAGTTGCAAGCACAACATGGCATTAGGGGAAATATTCAGGTACCTAAACATAGGTGACCACTGTAATTTTAGTTGATTTCTGGTAAGCTGACAGGTATATAGGAAACTCATGGCCTCCTGCAATGAAAGTAGGAGACCGTAGGGCATCTAAACTGTGCTGGACATACACATTTAGGTACCCAAATCACCCTCTAGGTGTCTTCCAGTGGAACTAATATGGCAGTTTGCACCTCATGCTTTTAGAAATCCATCCCTGAATAGGTTCAGTGTATCGCCAAAGGTGATTAACAGGCCTGAGGTGAACTAGCACAAGGCTTCAGCAGCATAGGTATGTGAATAAATTCCAAACCCCAGGCTCGCTCCTGCTACCATGCGCATTTTCTTTCTAGTATGTGCATTCTATACCCCGAATTGCTGTGGGAGTATGAGCTAAGCCAAACCCTACTGTTGCCCACTGGGGCTGGAAGCTGAACCAAACTCTCTTCCTTGTGATGCAGATCTGACCCACTGTCACCCCACATTTGTCCTTCATATGCTTGTTTCAGCTGATCCTTCTCTCCCTAGAGGTTTTCCCTCTCTCACATCTGTTTGCTTGTTTAACCACTCCACCAAATGCATAAAATGCTCCAGCTTTACACATCTATGTATAATGACACGGAACACACGTTTTGTTGAATGTCAGAAGTGGTGTAAGCTAATTTCCATAACTGCCTTGAAACGGATTAGGAACTCTGGGACAGGCAGCTCCAGTATATTCCACAGTGCTGGTGGTGATGGGAGATGTCCTCTCCTCTCCCACCCGCATGGACGGGATGTGTGGCTGAGCCCAGGCTGAGCTCCAGCACCAGCCCACTGCCAGCTGCCTTCCCTGTGCTGGGAGCCAGCAGCTCTTTGGTGCTGCCAGTGCTAAGGCTCAGTACAGCATGAAAGCAATCTTGTCGGTCAAGGAGAGAAGTATTATTACTCAGATCAAAGTCAGGATTTTTTTCCTGTTCTGAGTCACAGCTAGAATTATTGTGCTATATCTTCTCTGTCATATTAAAGTTCTGAGTGACTTTAACTCAAAATAAAATACTTAAACTAGTGCAATTAATACTTTTAACACATTTGAGCATTTAAAATTATTATCCTTGACTGTGGCATAAGAGTAAAAAAAAAAAAAACCACCAAGCAAGAGAGACTGAGATTCTAACTTTACTCCAAGCATTAAACCATGTATAAATTATAAGGATTCTGGACAAGGGGATTATAATGTGATCTCAAATTATTAAAAGGCTTTAACACACTAAGAGAGTTCGCAGCCTTTGGCACTGCTAACATAGAATATTTCAGTAATACCTAAACAACTTTTCTGCAGATTCTCCTTTTTTATTTTCTTTGATCATATTTCTGTCTTCATAGCAGTAAAGGGAAAAGTTACAAGCATAGCATCAGAATGCCTGGGCAGGCCAGGCATAAAACAAAGAACCCTGGCTTCAAATCATTTCATGTAATTGTCTTCCAGTTGCCTCTCAGCTATCAAAACACTCAGCTATTGAAAGCTAAGACATGTTGTCCTGCTGCTTAAAAATAGGGTAAAGTACTGATATGGCTTTCCACAGAATTTGCCACTGGGGAAGGTCAAGAACCTCCACAGCTCAATAAACCAAAATAACCTTGAACCCTAAATGGCCAAAGTAGATGATAATTAAGAAAACCCATCACACTCAAGCAGCATGGTATTATCTGTGCAGACAAGCAAAGAGGAAACAGAAAGCAGGAGACTTTATTCTCTGAATTTCCCCTGGAAATGGGAACTATGCCCAGATGTAGAGGACAGGCCACTACCTGGGAAGTGGGGATGAGCCAGCGATTGAAGCCACAGTCAGATTGAGTCTTAGGGAGGCCAGCATAGGTCTGCTGGCAGGATAGCTGCTGTCCCAGCAAAAAGAAAGTGGCTAAAACCCCCAAGGCAAGATCAGCAGTAACTGGGCAGCCTGAGTCAACTCCTGAATCTGAGGGCAGGGCAAGTAAGTCAGGTTGAAATTTCCACCCCAGACAGTCCATGGGGGAACTAGGGCAAAAGGACCCTGCAGGGCACAAAAATGACCTCTGCTTTTGTTCAGGTTATCAAACAAGTGCAGTAAGAGATTCTGAAACACTAGGAAAGTCACAGCCAGGGCAAGATGTATAAAGGAGCAAACTCTGATGTGAGGGCAAGAAAACCTCTGCAACCAGAAAAGCCCCAGTGAAGACATTATATTGTTCACTGCAGAAGGACCTCAGCGCATGGAGCAAGGGACACTTTTTGGAAAATGTAGAGCTCTTTTAGACATCAAAATTGAAGATTTGGACATATAGTTATCTTTGCTGTATATCTCACCAAACATCTTTCACAATGATCGTAATGAGCACCTGTAGTAGTTTTCTACCTCTTTTCTATAAGACATTTAAGCACAGGAGGGTACCAGAAGCAGATCCCATTGCTTCTGTTCTTCATAAAAGAACTGCTGGGCCATCACAAAGCAGTGTACCTTATATACTGTGATCTTTCTATAGCTATCATTCATTAATGTGGCACCTTGCCTTCCTTTGATTCATGGTTACATCTTTCAAAATGAGGCCACCGACAGCATGAACAATAACTGAACACACAGGTGTTTCATTTTATACTATGCTGAACAAGAAGTACACTTTTGTGGCATGCATCTTCTCTATGGTTCCAAAGCTTAAAGCAAATATGAATAAATTTAACGCTGCTTCACTTCCTAGGGAGGCATATTTCTCTCTCTTTTGTAGAGAGGTAAAGCTAGGCAAAAAGGGCAAGATTTTCAAAGATATTGAAGTGCCTGAAGATGGAGAAATGCCTTTTGGGATTTGTGCTTATGCACAAAAGGGCTTATGCAGAGTAGCTACCTGCCTCCCACTGAGATCAGTGTTTTGTATCTGTTCAACAGATGCAAACCTGACAGCTGGCTCTGTTAGAACAATATTTGCTGAGGATAAACTGACTGTATACAACAGAGAATGGATACAGGACCCATGCTCCACTTTCCTCCTGAGATAGGACCAGCATGACATTCAAATGACACAGAGGTCTTGTACTTCTGTCCACAAGTGGCTCCTGTTTGCCACTGATCATGCTGTGCCATGCTTGGCTGGTGTCTTGACGTAACCTCACCATCTCCAGGAGCTCCTACAAGTCCCTCAGGGAAACTTTCTGTTATTTTTTCTAAAGCAACTGCCCTCAGCAATCTTGTCAGCCTTTTTCTGCAGCAATCAGCATTCAGTCACAGATTTGCCTTCTGTTTCAAATAGTTACATGATCCTTTAGTGTCTGAAGATCCAAATAATTTTTAATGCATCCATTTTAGATATACAACCTCTGGTGGCCTCAGAAAAGAATATCCAGAGGCTCCTAGGTGTGGTCTCTTGGAGACTTGCAATCAATCCCATCACCTGATGATGATTTTCTATATAAATTCAACAACTCACTTAGGAAGAATTAATCCACGAAAGACTGGGACCAGCTATCCATGATAGCTGGCTTACATACTAGCAAAATTCTAGTTGTTTAAACTGTGTGTGGACATGCCATAAACCACCTTCGCCTGCTACTGCCATACAGTTTGACACCTGTTCAAGAGCCAAGCCTGTCATCGGGAACTGGAAGGCTTCAAGCCCACAAGTGTGTTCAGGGCATAGCAACTGTATGTCTGCAAAATCAGAGTCCAGAGAGTATGGGGACAGCAGCGCTTTTCCAAAACAATGTCCTAGCAGCTAGTGCCCACAGCTCTACTGACTCCACCCCGTCTTGGAGATGGATAAGATTCAGGTCTACTTCAACCTTTCGTCATAAAGGATTCAAAGCAACATGTCCCATCTCCAGCAAAAGGCCAATCAGTCAGTCAGTCAGTCAGTGTATACAAGAGTGAACATCACTCTGGAGCCAAGCAGGCAGTAAGAGGGAGACCCAAATTCCTGTCCCTGACCTGCAGCCTATGTGCCAATGGCAATTTAATGCAGTGTTCAGCTTTGCAACAGGGATTTTTATGTTATGAGTAATCTGAGATAAACATGAACCTCTATAAATGGTTTGGGCCAAATGAGCATTTTCATATAGAAACAGTGAAAACATTTAGACAGCTTTGGTGCTGTGTGGGTTTTTTTGTGCTTGTGGCAGGGAGTTCATTGGCTGGAGGGGTTGTGTTACTGACACAGCTAAGTCTGCTCCAACCCTCCCAGGCCAGAGTGTCAGTGCTGTAATCCTGAGCAGGATGCTTACTAGTGAAAAGCACACTCTGAGAGTGAGGAGTGAAAACGACAATTGGAAAACAGCCTACAGCAATATTCATTACCTGCGGATTCAGTGCTAATATTCCAGGGTTATACATGCTGTTCAGTATTTTATCTGCAGTCACACCAGATATGTGACCTCCCAAAAAAACATCTCCCTTTGCCATGAAATGACTGATACTTGAAATTTAGACAGAAGGAGAGACAAATGAATTTAACAAAATGTTCTATTCCTCACTTAGGTCTCTCGTGGTAACTGAAACAAAGCCCCCGATACACTTGGAAAGGATGCTCCTCATCGCATGCACACAGGCTGGCTCAGCATTGGGTTCAAAGGCAAGCACATTGCTGGTGCACAGCATGGCATGCATGGGAACAGGCCACTCACTGGCAAGCCTTCCTCCTTTGTTCAGTTACTCTGTAGCTCAAAGGAAGTTTGTAAGCCTGAGAATGCAATATTGAAAAATAAGCAAAGGGCTTTAATTACATACTCATCACTGTACTTTATAAATGTCAAAGAGACACTGTCAAACTCAAAACACATTTGAAAACACAATTTTGCTATTGATATTCTTTGTTTTGAAAGCCAGAGAAAATTTAAGACATATTTACTTTTCTCTGTCAATAGTGTTTATTCATTGTTAAGCACTATATGCTTAATTCAATGTGAAGAGCAAAATAAGTTGGCTCTCCATCCTCCTCTCTTTGTAACATTTTCTGGTTACTGGAAGCAAACAGCAAAAAGCCCTTCAATTTCTTAATCCTTTATGGTTATAATCTTTAAAATATCTTCAATGAAAAATTTTTTTTATTTATGTTGAGCTCTCTGTCTATACCTATACACAATAGAGACAGGGAAATACAAAAAATGTATTTTGAACTTGCATGACCTGATAGCCACATCAGTTTCCATATTCCAGAGGGCCCTGATCATCAGCAGAGAGGAGGTTCCACAGCAAAGCAAGAGGGGAGAACAAGTGCCTAAGTTCAGTACTTTACCTGAGCAGATGATAGTAATTGAGGTAAAGAAGTTAACAAAATCTTTCTACAGCTGTTAGAGCCTTGACTAACAAAAGCCACTCAGAGAAAAACACTTCTCAACTTCAAGTGCTAGCAGATGATCTTATCCATGATGCAGCACAAGTGCTGATTAAACATCAGAAAAGCTGTGAGAAATCCTTCTTTATTCATGTTGCTTACAGATTATTATAGCAAAAAATCTCTTCCCAATCTAGTTCCAGTCAAAATGACAGAACATTCTTTTGATTTCATGACACTAAGAAACATTAAGTGATATATATGGGGCAATTTCATCTTCCAAAGAACCATCATAGCTTTGGCAGTGTGATACAGGGATAGTTTAAAATAAGACCCTGGATTAATCACTGTCAGAAATGGCTTTCTGATGACCTCTCCTAGCTCCCTCCCCTCTGCCACCAATTCAGTGGAACAGTTTCTTGTCAGGACAGGCTGTTCCTGGCTCCCAGACATGAGAAATATACATCAGGATGTTTATTTACTCTGTTTATTAAAGATTCCACTCTTTTGCCCCAGGCAGGAGATTGTATAATTTTGCTGACGAACGGTGCACGCTGGTCTTAAGGGCAGCACTCCCTGCAATCCTCAGTTGTTGGCTGCAAATCTGTCCCAACATCAGAGTCTTCAGGTGACCTTCATCAGTTGTAGTTATCTTATCAGCTAGGCACAGCCTCTCCTAATAGCTTGATAAATATTCTGGTATCCCCATATCACTATCAAGAGATTCAAATCATGCCCAGTACTTACTCCTGCTATTACTGCAGTTATTGCCAATGACTCTTTCACTTATCTCTGCAACCGGAGACATTGAATAGTTCTTTTTATGTCTCCACTCCTGGTAACCGAGAACAGAATTCCTACAGAACTGTCCTCTACCTGGATGGGAAAACCCATGTGAAATTTGAAGAAAAGAGTTAGTCCATGCAAGAAACACATTCCCACAATCCCAACCCTAGGTTGCTAATGGAAATGTGTACTGCACTTGCATTTTTAATTTCTGACATAGAAACACTCTATGTCCAAATGTTTCTCCAAGGCCACCCTGTGCTTGGCATAGACCTCAAAGCAGACATGGGTAAAATAATTTATATTGTTACTTTTACAATCCCTGCATCTCAAGCTAACAAAATATGTATGATACATATTTTGGCTTAGGTCAGAGGAATGTGCTGGCTGTCTTAGTGATTTGCAACCTTTTTCTCATGCAAAGCCTTCATCTTTAATCCTCTTCCCATCCATCTCGGCTCTAGCTAAGATGTTCTTCCCCAAATAAAACAATCTGTTGGAGATTCAGTGCTCTAACATCAAATCAGGGTGAAGAATGAGGTAACAAATTAAATGGACTTGACTGCCATTTGAGGATATTCAAGTTAAATCCTCTAAGATTAAATCCTCCCCAGTACAGGAACAGTCTGCATATAACATACAGCACCATCTACACTGCCCACAGTTTTTCTGAGATAACCAGGACAGTTAAGATGAAGATGTGTGGTTTTCCACTTCTTTTTTATCTTTTTCAGAATGGTTTAGATTCTGCTTAGGAGGACTGAGAGGTTCATCACGTAGTAAAGGAGGCAAAGGCAAAATGGTCTCTGTAGTCTACCCTGATGTGGAAACAATGAGGAGATGGTTAGGAGAGATGCAAGAAGGATGAAGCAGAATTGCAGCATGAGAGAGAAAGAAAAACTGAGATGAACCAAGATATTAAATTCAAGGAAAAACTGAGTCAGGGAAGAGAAAAAAGAAGTTGGATAAGATAGGAATGAGTCAAGAAAAGAAGGAACATGTAAGATTGAAGAAAAAGAAAAATACAAAACTTAGATTAAAAACATAAGTTTTAAATTGGAGACTTTTTCAATTTTATGTTAGACTATCACCATAAGTCATGTACCTCAGCAGATGACATCATGTGGCCACATGCCATGCAAAGATGACTGACTGGTTGATCAACTGACATCACGAGAAACAGACACATAGAAGAAAATTATATTAAACCTGACAATTTGTCCCTCGTGCAGGTCCCCTCAGGCAGAAACCTGACTCCAAGACTAAAAGATAAGGAGAACTATCACCACACACAGAAGTGCTTTTCTCCCTTGTTACATTCTGAGGCATTTCTTCCTTTCTTTGAGCCAGAAAACCATGAGAACGGAATGTATTCTATGATCAACATGTAGAGGGGATGAGTACTTCCAGCACCAGAGAATCATTTAATAACATCTGCAGTCAAGACATCTTAGGAGGAGGGTTTTTTTAAATCTGCACCCTCTGCAATCCTTGCGGTTGATGCAGAGATCTGTTTATTTTATACTGGAGTTTCACTTGAAGAATGGAAACAGGCACTAGTATAACCAATCCTTCCCTTCCTTCCAAAGATTCCTATTGTGATGGGACACAGAGTTGTGAGAGAGCAAAAAAATTGCGACTACCATGTGGGAAGTCCCTCTAAGCTGTCACTACTTGGGGCTCTTCATATCCAGACTGAATGTGAACACTGATAACCATAATTCGATGATTTGGGGTGATAACAATTGATGTGCCAAGTTTAATTTGAGTTCCAGTAGTGTTTTTCACCAGATTTAAGGCCTGTTTTTGATTATAACTACATTAGCTTACAAGAGAAGTGATGCATTATAAAGGTCATAAAGGGAAAAAATACTATAGTTTTTATGCACAAACTATCTGCTATTTTTTCCAAATTCAATTTGTGATGTAGAATGTGTATCTCCCTTCAGAATAGTGAGGTTAAATCAGCTTGTGTTCAAGTATCTACCTTAATGCTGATTTTGGTTTGTATGCACATGCAAGTGACATCTTCCAACTGTGGAATGCCCCGCACATATTTGACGCTTTGTCCTGGGTTTAAGTGTCTGAACAGAGATATGACAGACACTGAGGCTGTCCACATGTTTCCATCACAACAGTCTCATTTGCAGCCTCCCATGTCTGTGTGGTGTATCTGCCAGATAAGGAAACGTGCATTTTCGAACTGGCCTCAACTTGGTTCCTGTCACTCATCAGCTCCTTCCTGTGCCTTGTGCAGATGGAGATACCTCATTCCTTTACACGCTGCCAACTCCTCCCACACAGTCTGACCCTCCCAACTCTACCTGCACTGCTCAAAGAGATCCCTAGCACATTCTCACTACCCTGGACTCGTGCTACAGTGGCTTGACTTGAGGTGCAGGCAGACAAGGATGTCTTAACTAGGTAGAAAACACCACCACCGCCAGAGTAAGTTGGCCAAGTTCTGGCAAAAACAAAACTCAGTTTCTTGTCCTTACTCTCCAGCTCTCTCCAGAAATTCCTTTTGAATAATAAAATAGAGAAAACTACCCTTCATATGAGCCTGCCTGTTCTGTCAGACACTGCAGAACTGCAGGACAGTAGGCTCTTCTTTGATGCCCCCTGTCACCACCTGCATCTAAGTTCATCCTTTATAATTCAGAACTGGGGGAGAGGGGCTCAGAGGCAAACCACAAACCACAGCAGGATATTTTCTCCACATAGCTGTTCTCAACCTTAGAGTGATCAGCCAAGCCTTTGGAGAGAGGCATCACCAGTCAACAGGTCATCGCAAAAGTCTGACAGTACAGGGTGTTTATTTAGAGAATATATTTGAATAATGAATACATTCAAGAAACCATGCTGCTGCTACACTATGGGAAAAAGAGAAAAAGACTTAACTTTGTCAAATAAATTATGTGTTGCAAAGTATTCTTTTTCCTCAGAGCTCTGTATGTTCCAGGAGTACAGAGGTAGCAAAGAAGGTCTTTACCCAGGCAAGCGTTAATTTGATAAACAGAATTTCCAGTTCAGAATTCAAATGTGAGGACAAGAAGAAGCATCTAGTTTTCAAAGTCTACAAATAGCCACAGTAGACACTCTTCCAGAAATAAAAAGGTACAGAGAACATACAAGACACTCAATACAGAACTTTTGTTTCATCAGAGAAGCTATTTCCAAAAATTATGAACCCTAAGTTAGAATTATATGAATATTTACTGGGACAGAAAGCATTTTGTTGACTTCTGTTGGCCTCAGCTTAGGTCTCTCTCTAGGATCCAGGTGTAACATTGCTGAAATTCTCTGGCCTTTGCTTGAATGCCTGAAAGGTGTGCTTTCTTTCCTTTTCCATGAAAACATCCACAATGAGCTTTTTGTGGGGACTTACACTCTTTTCCTCTTCAAAATCTGGTTGCTATGTGAATTTCTTGGTTTTGACACCTCAGATTTCCTACATGGCTGGTAAGTGGAATTTACCAGTTTGTGGTCCAAGAGGGTAGCCACTGTGAGATTCTAGTGGTAGTCAAAGTCTTCTGAATGCAACAATTAACTGTTTCCCAAGGAAACTGCTTCTTAGGCAGTTTTTCACTAAAAATGTTGTTCCTTCTGGACTTTTAGCCTCTTTCCTTACCTTTTATTCATGAGCAAATTCCCTCTTTTGCACCACTTTTAGATGACTGTCTTCCTTCTAGACTCTGTATAGGCAAAGTCAAGAGTACCTGTACTCTCAGTGTCTTTCCCTATTGACATTGCTTTTGCCTTTCCTTTCCTACCATTTCTTAGCCAGACCAAATGCAGAGGGAAAAAGTCACTGACAAATGTTACATTTTGTTCCTTGCCTTGCATAGCTCTTTTTGCCTGGGGCTGTGCCTGGAGCTGTTCGCAGATGCATGCAACAGAGCATACATGAGTAGCCAGGGTAGTTCCCACAGCTGTTGTGATTCCTTCAACTCCAGTTTGATGGAATGGATATAGGTCTAGGTTGCTCACAATGTCCTGGCAAATGCAGCTTCCAATGCCTCTTCAGAGACAGATTATCACACTCTACTTGTTTCCCTTCAGGCCTCTGAAGACACCCTTCGCAATTTTAATGACCCTGACCAAATCTGTAAGCCCAAATACTGTGTACAAAACCTTACTGTTCACCTTCCCTTCCTACTTCCCAGATAAATATGATAAAGTAAGGGGCTTAAGGTTTGCCTCCGATGGGAACTATCAGTCACTGCACTTTCAAAGGTGACCCTTGTTTCATAAGTGTCTCTGTTTGGGAGACTACTTGAAGGTTTGGAGTTATTTTTTCATGCCACTGTTGCAGATTGTGGTCTATATATGCTGATGTCAAGGCATTTTCCTGAATAAAAGCTTGCAGAAATTAGAGTGTTTCCTTATGCCAAAGGACATCCAGAATCATCTAGCCCATTTCATTGTGCTTCACTATATATCTACAACTGTGTTTCTCATTTATATCATCTTCCTGTGTGGCCTCTCCTATGCTTCCTTACATGGCTGCTATCAGATGCCTGCCAAGTTGGGCTCTACTGGATGGCTGGCACTAAAGGAATTGAGTACTTTCTGTCATCCAGTGTACATTGACTCTGAAAATGAGAATTGCTTAAGAAAAAAATTATCTGATTGATTATTTTTAGTTTGCTCTTCTGCTGCAGTGGGTGAAGCAGCTTGCAAAAGGCATGATCACTACTGAGCAAGAACAATGAAGAAGTGTTATTTGTGTGCAGACTTCCCCACAGACTCTATCTTTGACACCAGCTTAAAATGTTCCCAGTCACTGATGCATGGAAAATGTTCAGGATGCAGTAGACAGTTCTAAAAACACCAGAACCAATCACCTGGGAAACAAGAAAAACAGAAAGTCAAGTCAAAAAGTATTTCAGCTGTTAAACAAACACCACCCACCTGTAGGCAAGTGGCTAGCAGCCTGAAGAAATATGTCCAAATCCTTTTTAGGAGTTCCAATTTTTTTTTTTTTTAATGTGAGGGAAAGAATCCTTTCCCTCATATTCTGTGTGTGATATTTAAAATCTGCTGTGCAATGGTAAAATTTACAGGCCCCCGTTCTGTGTTATTCAATATAATTTTTAAGTTGATGTTGAAATGTGTTTGTGAATCGAGTAGCATGGAAATAAGAATTAACCTACCTTGATAAAAAACCCCAAATTCTAGGCTCAAAATTGAGAACAAATGAGAGATATGCTTCTCATACCACACCCTCAGTCCCAGAGAATCTGGAGTCTTATTAAATAATCAGTAACAGGTACTGCAGTTCTGGAAATCCAATCCTAAGACTGAGGATAACATAGGAGGGCAAGGTCTAGGCTTTTTCAAATGATACCTACAGAGCCAGTTACCTCTGTAACTACCAGTTTGCTCCTTTCTTAGACTGGAAACAGTTTATCTATAATAGTATTAATTTTCATTCTTTTAACATAGAAGGTCAAATTCCATATAGAACAGACCCAGAAAGGGGTCATTAGCATAAGTGATTCAGTTAACATGATGTGAACCTTCCTGCAGTGTTAAACTATCTGGGTGACATTAAATACAAGAAATCAGCTTAAGAGATAAACTGGTATCAAGGCTACTTCATGGGCAGTGAAAAAAATTGATAGAACTACACCATGCTTACCTACAGGCTGTCTTGATATTAACTGGTAAAGGTGTTTGGGTTCCTTTGAGCACCTTTCCTCATGGGAAACTGCTGGCTGTGGGAAGGAAAAGGATGTGGTGAATCCAGTCCTTGGGGTGGAGAACACACTTGGCGTGACTTTATGTTTTTCTGTTATTGTAGACAGGACAGAACATAGTCTCACAGAGTGATTTGTATGCATTTGCATGACCATGTATGGCCAAAGTTTTAAATCACTAGTTCCATTCCTGGGTGCCTCTGATTCTGGTATTTTGGGGGCAGTAGAGGGGTTATAAGTACTCGGCCCATCTGATAATTAGTCCCCTGAGAAAGTCATTAATTTCAAATTTCCCAGAATGGAGGCATCTAAAAATCATGGCACTTACGGAAAATGTGTTTTTAAATGTATAACAATTGTGGTTTGGTTTGTTTCAAAATGTGTGTACAAACCACAATAGAGGATTACCCCCCAATTTACACCAGAAAAAGTAGTGATAATAAACCTTCAGTGCTGTTTCTGAAAGGGAATTGCTCAGGGTTAAGAGAGGTAACCTTTGAACTGGTGTAGGTTTTCAAACCAGAAAGAGTAAAAGGTGAAAGTTGAGAAGTATATATTTTAAATAGCACCATATGGCTGTGAAGCAAACACAAGGCTGAATTCAAACTGCTGTGCAGTTAAAGCACATGCACTCGCCAGGACCCTGTGGGTGAATTACAGCCTCTGTGTTTGCTGGGGCTCTCCATTATCTGACATATACCTACGCCTGCTCAGTATTCAGCCAGGGACAACTTTTCTTTCTTAATGACTGTTGGATGAATAGGGCCAATTCTTCAGGCCGAAGGGCCTGTGATGAGAATTGGGTGCGTATCTGAGGACAGAGGTTAGTCCACAGTCCAGTGGTTTTCAACTTTTTTTGATTTGTGGACCCCTTACTAATTCACTAGAAGAAGTGGAAACCCCAGTGCAAATTAACACATCTGGACTATTATAGAGTATTTATGAGCTTGGTATTCACAGTCACCTTTTGCAAACAATTTCAAAGTTTGCTGCAGACCCCAGACTGAGACCATCACTGAAAAAAAGCCTCTCTCACATTCGATCTAGTTGTTCCTTTCAAAATCTAATAGTTTACCTTAAAAAAATCCTCTCCCCATTTCACTGCTTACCAAAATGAATGCAGCTGTACAGATTTGATTTTACCTTGAACACTCATTTAAAGGTTAACCTAGTTTCTTTTCCTCTTTAGTTCTCACATTTATATGTCAGCAGATATTTGGTTTGCTTCCTCCCCCTGTCCTCAGTCATTTTTCTCTAAGACAGCTGTGCAAAACTGCCTGTAAATTATACAGTAATCACTCAAGATTTTTTTTTCTGGACTTACAGTGTGGCATTATATTATCAGCTTGTTGTCTAATCTGAAAAAAAAATCTTTTCCATGTGGGAAGCATTCCATATATTGATCAACTAGATTTATTACTTACTAAATTGACAGTTCACTCGGAATAATAATTACAATGAGGAATCTAGATTTTATGCTATGTGGCATCTATTCTTTCCAGATCAGTCTTAATTCTCTGATTTCTTATAGTCTTACCCTTGCTTAGGATGCTGAAGATGTCTCCGCCATCTGCTACAGAGACCGCTTGAAATATAGAGACAGAACTGAGAGTGAAGAGCAGCCTTCTTACAAGCTCTGCAAGCTATTATTCTTTTTTAAATATTCTTTTTTTAAGTTTCCCTGATTATTTCATTTTTTTTTTGATTCTTTGACTGCAAAACACATCGAAAAGGGTCGATTTTTATCACCATGTTTGTAAGTTGCACAACAACAAAGTCTTTGAGCACCACGGGAATATAAATATTAAAGAAGGAGAAGAATTATTCCTAGGATGAGGGTCTTTTTTTCAAAACCTCTCTGTGCTCTCCATCGCTTCTCTGATATGACAGGGTTCACTAGCAGGTGAATAATGCAGTGTGAAGCTGTAAAAGAAGCACAATTTCCATTCTATAAAAATTAATTTTGTTGAGAGGAAAGCCATGGCCTGAGTCAGAAAACAACATAGGTAGAATGAGTTATTATTCCCTGCAAAATGATAAAACCTCTAAGTTTAGAAGCGGAAATTTTAAACCTCAAAACCCCCACATTGTTTGTGAAATTAAAGTTCTTTTCTAGTTGTTTTGCACATCTTTTCAATTCACACCACCATTAATTCAGTTCAATTACTATTTTATAGCATAGTACATGCATCAGGCTTGCATGTTTCATAACCATGTCAAACTGTTCCCTGTATATTAATTTCACCAGTTCTGATCACACAGAATTAGAATAAAGGGAGGAATTCTATTTGTTGGCTAGAAATTTTGGCAACCTAAACTAGTCCTTATTTTCCTACTTGCATAGAAGTATTGTTATTGTCAGATGTCTAAATATTCTGATTTTAACCCTGCACCTTTCCCAGTAATACAATAATTTTGGTAAATCCACTTATTTTGCCTTCAGACGTTCCACAACAAGAATCTTAATGGTCCAGTAAAGTCCACAAATCAAACCATAAATTACATATTTCTGAGCAGTTCAGGGTTTTTCTCTGTTCTGTTCACTGTGGTTGCAACATGTTCTACATGACAGCATAAAGACAAGAGTTTTCTGCAGGCCTTTCAGACAAATTACGTTTATTGGTGGTAGAATTTGCATTTACTCATAGAAGTCCTACAGCTAGTTCTTGTTATTTCTCTAAGAGAAGTTCTGACGTACACACACACACACACACACACACACACACACACACACACAAGAGGAGGGGAGGGGGAACTAAAAAAGAAAAGAAAACAAAAAACCAATCAACTCACCTCCCTTCCCCCCCAAAAAACCAGTTCCAAGCAGCCAAACCATTAAAATCACAAGTATAATCAATAAATCCATATCTGCATTATGATTTGAACTTGCATCAGTGTTTGTTCTGAAGGCAAGCCTGGAGTAACTTGCCTGAAATGAACAGAGTTTCATGCCCAAAATAAAACCACAGTAAGATCTTAATATAGCCCTATATCTCAGAGTACAGAGGTAAAGATAGGTATGATACTTATTTTCATGTGAGTTTAGGTACTGGAACATTTTAATGTAAATAATAATTTGTATATTGTGTTATTCACCTATTCCTTATAGAATTTATTAACTCTAAAACTGTCTTTTGGAGGTGGAAAAGGATCATGCCTTAAGATTAAAATAACCTGTGTAGAATAGTAATCAGAGAGTTTAGCTAAAGTTGTCATGCATCCTTCATATCACAAATGTGGTTTCAAGGTTATCCAGCAACTGAATAGAGCTAGATTTTGTTATCTGACCTTCTAAAGAATCAGCTATGCTAAAAGGGCTACCAACATTTTTTGAATTCTATTGTCATGTTCTTTTTACACATAACTACATTGCTACAACATCTAAGACTGCTTTCAAATTGAACATGCCTTAAAACTTGTACAACTTAATTTTTTTCCTGACTTTATGTATGCAAATGAAGACAGACTTGTCAGTGAGCTGTCATGTACTGGCAGATGAATCCTAGATACCTGCTGTATGAACTTTATGACATCACCATTAGGCAAACTGTTCCCCAAGGCTATATAAATGTGTTTGCTTTCTTTCTTTCTTTAAAAGAAAACCATTTGATAGAGATGAAGAGATTTTATACAGCATCTTGTGACACTTCATTTAAGTGCATTAATTATTTTAATAATTTATGGCTGCACCAACATAGCTATCTATTAGTGCTTCCCAAGGCTTCTACAGCTTCAGGTTTACTGCACGACTGTACTGCAAATCCCGCTTGCAAAACCGTACATAGGACATGAGGGCTAACTAGGTTAAGAAGATAACTGACCATTGCACTTTAAAGTCCCTGCCCAGAGCTTCTTTGCTTTTTTTCCTGGGTCCTGCAAACCTGTACTATGGCAAATTTCCAGTATCCCTTGTCAAACTGTACTACCTCCTTGATGCTGTGTTGTGCTTGCAGCAGAAGCTTCTGGTGGAAACTTTACAGCTCCATGTTTCTCCTCATGCAACACCTATGCTTTCAGAGCAATAGGACTGTGATGCTTCAGATCCATGAGAACAAGTGGTGGCAAATAGAAGGTGAATTTTTCTACCTTGCATGTTGTCCACCTCCCTTATTTCTCCATAAGATGTACAGAACACAAACATTTTGTATGTCATGAGGACATAAAGGGTAGCTATAACGGGACTTTGCTCTGCCATTTTCTGTTGGAGAGGCCCTTACACTGTCAGGTAGGGACAGACAGTTCCATTTCACTTGGAATGGGATAGTACCAAAACTCATACTGATTTTAATTGACACCTTAATGGGACACACCCCAATATCCAAACTTGGCTAGCATCATAGACATCTGGATTTATGTGCATATGTTGCCTGTTAGATTAACCTGAATATTCACTGAGCACCAGACAAGTTTGAAGCCAAATCAAGTATCATTACACTAACAAAACAGTTCAACTATTGATCAAAAAAGCTAAAAAGAAAAGGGAAGTAAACACAATGACAGAATCACAAAATCATTGAGTTTGGAAGGGATCTCTGCAGATCATCTGACTGAAGAACACCACTGCTCAGAGCAGGGTCAGATAGATGGAGTTGATCAGGATTGTGTCCAGCTGGGCTTTGGAGATGCCCAGGGATGGATGCTCCTCAGCTTCTCTTGGAAACCTGTGCCAGTGTTTCATTACCTCCTCCAGTAAAAAAGAAGCTTTGCTTCTTGACATACATGTCCATTGCCTCAACTTACTAGCCTTAATGTTGCCTCAACTACTATCACCATACCAACACACTCAGGCAGTGTCGCTATATTTCCCCTTGGAAATCCAACCCTGCTTCCATTCCTTCTTGTTCATGCATGCAGGTTTCCTTGGTTTTCTGCTCACTGGGTTGGACCATTCTTAATGAAAAACAGCATTCTTCAAACAGTTTAAAATACTGGGGATTAGTCTCCTCTCTTCAAATTGCCATTCATGACTTCTCTGAGATATCACTTAGCCATAATAGGTGACAATAGATCCCACCTAGCCTCTACTGGAGGGTGCTTTGTTTCAGATCGTACTTTCTGAGGCTGTAGTCAACCTCAATAACCAAGGCAACAGCTTAGTAGTTCCTTGTTTCTTTAACGCCATCTTGCAAGCAGATTTATAACATTAAGACATGAGGGAAGGAAAGAAAGGCAGATATCCAAAACCCCAGCACTACACCAGGTTGCATTCTTTGTCCAAGATGGATCCCTTCCTTTAGCTTTATCCTTATCTCTGGTTCTTGGGAATGTAGGTTTAAGATTTACATGAAGTATGACTCCCTCTTCCCTGATAGCTAGCATCAGATTTCTTCTTCCCACAGCCTCTTCGAATTGTACCTGAGTTTACATTCCAAGAGTATTCCTTAATTAGCACATTCCTCTAGACAACTGGCTTTCTCACTCTTTGCAATAATTCAAGACAGCTACAGTATTTTTTGAATCTGCAACATCAGAACTATTAAATTTCAATACTTCTCATTAGATTTCATAATATCTAGGTCACTGAGAGCTTTTGATACATAACATATTAATAAGGAAGATGACTGGCATGGCATTTAAGTACTTTTTCTACATAATTATCTAGAAACTGTAACACACAATGACCTACTGCTTGGGTGTAGGCAAACCACAAGTTTCTTGTTTAAGGAATACAAATTCTAACTCTCCATCCCAGAATGGCTCTTTATTGGGTTACTTAATCAAAATCCAAATACATAATTTTTAATACATTAATTTTCTCTAATTTCACATCAAAGAGACTTTCTGAATGCTGTTAATTGTCTTTGAAGATATTACATGTTTGGGCTAAGCACTCCACAGCTTTGCTAAATTCATTTAACTACAGAAGTGTGTCAAAGAAGGAAAGAAAAGAAAATGGGATTATGATTATTTTTTTAGATGATGGACATGTTTACTATTGAAATTCATTGCATCTCTGATTTTTGTGACTATTAGCTTATAAATAGCCAATGTTTACTTTATTGCTAATCTCTTAATGTTTGTTTTTTCTCTAAGCTCTGCTCTTAATGTTACAGAATTGCTGACAAATCCCCACTTCTCAGACAAAAAAAGAACACATCTATTTTGCATTACCTCAGGAAAAGTCTCAATTTTTATTATTTTTCATAGTATAATTTTAAAATCTGTCTTGTGACAATGAAGATGTTATTTTTCTTGAAGTTCAAAATAGTCATTCAATATGTGACCTCACCTTAAATAGTAGTTATTAAAGATTTAACCACAGATTAATTAATAGTTGTAATAATAGAAGTATTACCATAACACTTTTGAACATTAATTATAGTTCATAGGACTGGTTGACATTATATAATCTCAGAATGTAAGGATGGTCTCTCCTCTAAAAACCACACTCTCTCAATCTATGATGCAGATTGATTAATGCAGAAGTAGAAGGCAGCAGTGAATAGTGGTGGTGAGTATGGTAGGCAACTACATCAGAATTGTTAATTTTTGTAGGCATCCAAAGAGAAACGTTCTAAGGTGCAAAAACAAGGAAAAGAAAGTGGAGACAACGGTCCTAATGACTAAAATAATCTGGATGTATGAATGTACTCAACATAAATAAAGAAAAGGAAAGGGAAAAGAAGATAATTCCCTTGTTAAATTATTACCATTTGGGCCTGTAGACCAAGCATTCCATGTTCCTCCCTCTATAGGACAGAATAAGATCTTGGGCATTGTTAGCACAGCTGCAGTCTCATGCCAAAGCCCCTGGATTCAGAGCTGGGACATCCTGACTTCTCTCCCATTTCTAGGGTCTGGCAGGAAGTTCACTCTCCTGAGCTTCTAAAAGGCATCGGAGTTCTGGGGCTTTTAATGACACGTCTCCTGCTGCTATAAAATGAAAAACATGATATCCTGCTTTTTGCTTCATGAAGCAATATCAGAATCTTCAAACCATTCTGGAATTGCTCTTTACTGGAAAGGTGAACCATTCTTTGAGAGGTGTCTACTGCATTCTCCACTGTCTGCATGACTGCTTTGATTGAATGATATCTCATTGTTTATCTCCATAAAATGACTTTAATAGGCTGCATAGCCCACTAATTAGAGGGCATGTATCATAAATTGACAGGAACCACACAACTTGAATGTGGATACCTATCTTGTCTGTCTTGGCCAGGAGTGCATATCTCAGGAAACCCAAGTGTCTCTGTCTCCCTTCCATGAAGAGTGGCCAGGTGTTCCCAGCCTGGCCTTCAGACCATTTGTTCGTCGCTGTTTTGCTTCCACATCCATCCCTTTTCCTCCTCTTTCTGGAAGTACAGCACTTTTGAACAGCAGCCACTGAGGAGGGCTCCAGCCAGATTTCCTCAGCAAAATACCTTCTGTGGAGTAGAAAGACAGGGAACAAAGCAATGAGAAATTGAGCAGCCTTTCCATGTTCCCCCACCACCCTCATTTTAGCTGCCACCAAAGCCTACCAGTTCTGGACACAGAAGACCCATCATTTGGGGTCCAGTACCAGGTCTCCTGTATAAAATACCTCTGTCAAGCTTCTGGCCCAGCTTTAGGAATGTGTTTTTAATATTCATTGTTCACTGTGTCTGCTACAGATGTGCACAGTGCAATTATTATAATGCTTTGCACATGTGGTGTTATGAAACGTGTGCCTTTAAAGTCATGCCAGTTTTTTTTTCATATAACCCAAATGTATTATGTCTACCTATGTTTCAGTTACTTTGTTTGCCACACATTTAAAAAAGAATACAAAAAACTTTATTATAAAGATTAAACTAACAACTATGTAAGCAATGCAACCAAAAGAGAGCAGACCCATTTTCTTCATAAAAGAACAGGGTTTTTTCATTTGCATGCTTGGATTATTTTTTTTTCATTGTGCTCCTGCTTCTCTACACAGACACAGATGCCCACACAAACGTCTATCTAAATAAAAAATACATGCACATAAGCACAATTCGTATTGTAAGAAAGGAAATCATTCCCTAGCCTGGAAGCTGTGCTCTATACAAACATTCTCACCTCCAGTAAAAATGCCCTTGCATTAATCGCCTTCATGCTTAACTGTGTCAGCTTATAATAAAGCTTTATCCCTTGCTCTGAAAATTCAGCTCTCATGGAACATGACAGTCATCAGAGGGGTCACTTACCATGTGGCAAAGTTAAAGCAGATGGCAACCAGATCCCATTGGTGGACTTGGTGTCTCTGAGACTTCAGTATGGGATCTCCTGGGATAACAATACCTTCCTGAAGAAATTATGTGATCAATGTATGTGGGAAAGCATGGAAAAGCATGGGAACCATGAGTGCAGGACCCATATCTTACACCAAGTCAGGCACAGACCCCTTGAAACAGAAACAAATTGCTGAAGATCTCATTGCATTCAGAACTATGAACAAGACTGATCTCTTTAATCTCTCTTCTGCAATTTGCTCTTCACTTAACCACCCCACAACCACTCTCCCTTTGCCTCCATTTCCATGCAAACATCCCAGCCAGCCAGAACACAAACAAAGCTGGTTATTTCTTCAACAGACACATAGTAATGCGTATGAGTTACCGGGCAACAAGTTGGGAATTAATTAGACACTAGAATAGTATGATCTACATGAAGTGGGTTGTTGTGACCCAAGTACAGGATCCAGCACTTTGCTGGATACCATTGGTCTCAGCCCACTGATCCAGCCTGTCCAGATCTCTCTGTAAAACTTTCCCATCCTCAAGCAGAACAATACTGCTGTCCAGCTTGGTGTCATCTGGAAGGTGATTTCAGTCTATAGGTTTAGGCTTCTTTCCAAGGGGAAAATGGACATGCAGTAGGAGACAAGATGGAAGTCTGTCCATCCAGGTCTCTTTTCAAGACAGACTCAACCTGTGACCATGATATACACTGAACTCAAGCTGATATAATAGCTCACCAGCACTGGCTGGCTTTTCAGATTTTAAATGACAACATTGAATTAATAGGACTATGACGTTAATTATCTTTGCATCCTTTCACTGATCCATATAACTCTGGAGATGCATCACTGCCAGATGAACTGGCTGTGATTTCCAGTCTTCTCAGATCATGAACAGAGCTTTGACAACACACATGTACACTTCAACAAAAAATGAACTTGTGACTGAGTATTTAGTGATGAACAGGGACAAAATCAAGTGGGCCAAACAAGGCCTTTCAATTTCTGACTAGAGACAAAAAAGTTCATTCACAAAGAGCACCATATTGAAACTTAGCAAGAGGAGTTGCATGAAAGACTGATGATACTCCAAACTGGGCACTACACCTTGCTGGGAAGGAAAACTACAGTCACAGCAGCAGATAACCAGCATCAAGGTGGCTCTTCTGACAAAGAAAGTACCAGAGCACAGACCCACTGCTATCCCATGATTGTCCATACTGTTAAATATGAGCACAGTATCTGGCACAGCTTTGTTCATGCCTTTAGCACATTCCCCATCAAGTTCTCGGCATGCCTCACAGGTGAACATGGGCCAAGGACCAATCCCCACAGGCAGTTTGGATGCAGCCACCAGGGTTTGGAGGACAGGAGAGTTCAGTGCTGCAGTCATGAGCCGTGCCCTTTCAGTTGGCCAGAGGAAAGGCAGGATATACTTTATTTCCTAGTACAGATATAACCACCAATACCTTTGGCAGGGGAGCCAATGAACTCTAAAGATCTTTGCTTACAAACAGGAGAATTCCATATATCTAAAACAAATGTAATTATATT
The DNA here is from genome assembly GCA_035583155.1 of Acropternis orthonyx. Taxonomy (NCBI): domain Eukaryota; kingdom Metazoa; phylum Chordata; class Aves; order Passeriformes; family Rhinocryptidae; genus Acropternis; species Acropternis orthonyx. Next base: position 22,527,592 of record JAWWEU010000081.1, read on the forward strand.
CCAGTTAAACAGCAAGCCAGGGTGAACCTCAATTTGTTTGATGTTGCGGTTTCATTCAGTCAATTGCCTAAAACTTTAAATATTTTTCTGAAGTACATCCAGGATTCCTTGCTCTGGAAATCTCAGAGGATCAATCTCCCTGAGGAGATTTTCAGCACACCTTCATTCAGACTGGGCAGGCATGTCTTTCATATTGTGTTTTGATATTTCCCCATCTTCTGTCTGAATGCAAGAAGTAAGAAAGCTGCTCAGAACTTAATTTAAAAGGTAAACTGAGCTCTTTTGAATTTCAAAAAGTCTCAGGATGGATCTTCTTTTATCAGAGCCAGCTTATCCATCTCTAATTCAGAGAGAAACGCAGGGGTTCAGATCAAAACTTTTTGATCTGGCTTCAGATGTTCTCAGCGTTCAGGTGTGTTTGGATCTCAGGTTTTGGTATGGGCCCATCCGTGATCTCCAGTGCCCACCTTCTACCTGTTTATTCTCCTTCACTTACATTTCTTCTTACAGCTTCTCTCCCCCTCCATTGTTCCTCCAAGATTAAAGCTTTCTTATTATTACTATAAACATAATTCCTATAAGAGATAAGAAGCTTCCCAGTGTATCTTTATTAATCCTAGTTAAGATAACATTTTGAAAGCAGACAGGGAAAGAGATTTATAAAGAGCAAGAGAAGACAGTTTCAGATCAGCACAGCAGGGTCAGAATTCCCTACTCTCTCTGAATCTGTTTACAAAGAAGAGTAAGTTAAAAATTGCCCTGCATGTGAAGTCACACACTAGGGTACATATAACCACCTTGGTGGGTCTGAGGCTAGATTATATCTTCTAGTATGGCCAATATTATAATCTTGCTGTACATTGTACTTTGTCTTGTGTGCAGACCCTTGTATACACAAAGCTATTTGTGGCTTTAATATCCTCTTACTGAAGCCTGAGTGTAGCTTGTGGATTCAAAGAGAGAAGAGAGGTTTTACCTCAGGAAGGGGAAACTCACGGATGTGCAGCAGGAAGCCAGAATGTGTGCTAGTGTTTGCTGGGATTTTTGGTTAGTATCATTATTAATTTCTAAATACACACAGGAAATGCAAAACATATAGATCTGTTCCAACACTCTGAGGTTAGAAAAGCAGGTTCTTATGGGCAAAAGGAACATACAATATACACAAAGCCAGCAATTCAATGTTGATCTATTTACAGTTTTAACAGTCTTAGCAAGGAATTATTGCTAGTGCACTCACAGCAATCTTACACAGTTCAAATTGCATATCACTATTCAGGTGATATATACACAAATTTTATAGTATTTATCCCCTTCTCTTGTCATCCCATTGCCCCTTGATGTCCAAAAGCTGATGGTGTCCATTTGTGCAGGGCACAGAGAAGGTTACTGTGAGTCTCAGGTATCCCAAGTCCTTCCTTTGCCAGGAGGAGTATGATATTGGTGCTGAAGGTTCCTTCCTCCTCCTCTGAGACTTGCTAGGGGCATTTTTGTGTTTGCTGACATGCTGTGCACTTTGTTCTTTCATCATCAGTCTGCAGATCCATGTTATATCTCCATGTACTCTGTATATGGTGTGTTTTGCATGCATAGGATACTTCTTGGTACTCATGGTTGCCCCTGAGACTGGTTTACGTGACGCCCAAGGTTGCATTTGTTTACTGAGCACTAACTGTCCCAAGTTTATAATCCTCAGGTCTCCTGTATTTGCTCTTGCCTAACAGGTATAACACCTCAGAATTGTTCCAGGCTAAGCAAAAGCTAAAGCCAGGCAGGTAATGGCCCCTACTCTGCCACACACCATCAATAGGTACAAGATGAATCAAATCTCCAGGTGGGCCAAGACAAGCCCAGAAAAACCTGAAGAGGCTTCCAGTGGTAGCCTAACACAAAGCCATACCTGCTACAAGTAATGGAAACACCATATTTACTGAGAAAAAGGCTAAAAATACATTTTCTCTCTTCCTGGGCTCTACCACTTTTTCTCACTTTGACTTCCTATAAGATCCTGGAAAGGTTTCTTCATCCTTCTGAAACCATGAAACAGAAATAAAATATACTGTCACCTTATTACAGTGGAATAGCCAAAGTGATGGAAATGAACCAATCATTGTTATTTGATCAAATTAGAATCTCTGATCTAGTAGAACCAAACAAGTCAAATCTGTGGAATAATATTTTTCTGGGAAAGATCCCAGAAGACTTAGGAAAACCTGATCTGAAAAGCTTTTGACAATCAAGTGAAGGAAACATTTATTGTCTACAAGGTATGAATGCTGGGAAGCACCAGTATGGTGGAATACCTTACAGTGACTCATCCTATTCTGTATTCAATTTTTCTTAATGCTGGGAACATAATCATCTACTCAAAACAGGAGGATCACCTTTTAGATACATAAACAGATAAAGAATAATTTCATTATTAAAGCACTGAGAAAATTAAATCATTCTCAGAGGCTAGATGAACACTGATAAAGCCTACTTATTCCCGACTGAGCTTGTGGGGCAAAAAACTCTCTGATGTTCACTAGAAGCAAAGATTATGGAGAGCATAACATATTGAAATCTAAATTAATCCTGCTTATTGACTGATCCTGGGGGAATATGCCTAATTTGTTACTTTTTAAATTATTTGGATTCCTTTAGGATGAGCAACTCCCCAGTTTATTTTCTTTGGCTAACTGTGCGGGGAAAGGAGCCATTCAATATGAATGGGGATTATTTTGTTTTGAAAAAGTATTGCAGAAACTTCGCATGCTACCAGTGCTGTTTAGATTGTATGCTTTTTCATACTGCAAGAAAGAGAGAATATTTGGAGTGCAGACTCTAAAAAATAAAAATGAAAATAAGATGCACTGTATTGTTTCCTAGCAGACAGCTATTGTAGTCTGAGATTTCCTCTGTTTCTGAAGCCACTTTCCACAGAACATATGCAGCACAGACTGGAAGAGTGGTGCTGGTACAGGAGGAGGGAATCTGTTCCAAATGCTTTCATATTCACAAAATAGAAAAATGGGGAATAATAGAAAATATTTTACTATAAAGTCTTAAAGGGCAACTTAGCCAGGGGGTGTTACTTGACATAACCCTTGAGGCTGACCTAGTTTTTAGTAAGGGCTCTTGGCCCTGGCTGTAGATTGGCACCCTACGATGTTTAACACTGTGCTAATAATGCAGTCTTAAGAAAGACACTTTGCTAGTTTAAAAAAAAGAAGAAAAAAGAGGGGGAAAAAAAGAAGAAAAAAAAAGAAGACCTTAATAAAAGAATAATAAAATAAATTACAAAAATGCAGCTCCTGACCCAGACAATCTTTCTGCAAAAGTGTTGCTCCTGTCTGAATTCACCTCTTCTCCTATTGCCTTTGTGCATTTCCCTTTCATGGAATCTGGAGGCCCTTACTCAGTCCATCTGTCACAAGGAACCATCTCCCTACTTTATTGATGTGCTTACCATATTTGTGTTGCACTGGATTCTTTAAGGAGATGAGCACTTCAATCTTATTTCTTCTCCAATATCAATCATTGATAGAGGTGTACTCTCAGACCTATATGAGGGACTCAGGTCTTCAGCAGTCTAGTTTTCCACTGTCTAGTTTTCTGTTTATCTAACAGATTTATGCTCTTCTACTTTTATTACAAACCATCACTGTTAATTTAGCAGTGAGGAGTCATTAGACAACTGCTTTGTATCTTTCTTTGGTCTTTGATAAAACTTTTATGTAAATCCTATGAAACTTGTTCATCTTTTATATTATCTGCCTAGAGACTGCCTAGGAAGGAACAAAGGCTTCTTACTGGATTTTCTTGCTCTTTCTGACTACTGTTTGTAAATACTGTTACTAACAATTCAAGTCAGCATGAACCTAGGCATGAGAAGGGAAAATCTTTGGCTGAATTTGGTCTGATGGATATGTTTCCCATTCCAAACCAATTCATTGCATTTCACAGTCTTTGCACAAAGCACAGTATGTTCCTCTATAGGTTCAATTTAAGGATGGAACGAACCATCACTTTGCCTCGTAAAACACATGCTTTGTCATACAGTCTTTTCTCCTCATACTCTGTCCTCACGTGGAACAGCCTATGGAGAACAAACTAACCTACATGTGACAGGTAGGTATGGACTAAGTCTAAGTTGTCTTGGGGTTTTTTTGGAGTCATGGGAGTTTCTTTCCTGGGGAGATGTGATTACTGTCTAGGTCATAACACTAGCTTGCGGGCGCTCTGGCAGACAGGACTGTATTAGGGATTAAATCCTTCCCTGGCAAATGACGGCCAGCTCAGGGCATAGCTCTGTGAGCCCTGCATGAAGGAGTAACTTGCATCCTGAAGATTAACAGCACAATGTTGTCTTTCATTCCAGGCCAGGTTCACTTCTGCATCTTTCTGGGATAGAAGACCAGAGGTTTGAAAGTGCTCCGGTGCATACTACCTAAACCCTGGAAGTGCTGATGGGATGGAAGGTTGTTGTAAACATCTTTTCTCTGCTTCAAACTCCATGATACCTATTAGTTAAATCAGAAATACTTAAATTGCATCACCTGTAAGTGAAATATGAAAAAGGTGAATGCAGTAGCATTTTGAATGCATCATGTGCCTTACTGGCAGATCCATGGCCTATATAAAACCACAGAATAGTTTAGGTTAGAAGGAACCTTTAAAGGTCATGTAGTCCAACCCCCCTGCAATGAACCAGGACATCTTCAATTAGCTCAGGTCACTTAGAGCCCCATCCAGCCTGGCCTTGGGTGTTTCCGGGGATGGGGCATCTGCCACCTCTCTGCACCTCTCTTTGAATAGTCAAAGATGCAGACACTATGGAAGGAGAAGAAAAGTTGACCAGGCATAAAGGCATCCTCCTCTAATTGTGTCCTTCCAGCTTCTGGCGATGTGCAATTCAGTGAATTCTCAGCCAGAGGTCATATCCATGTATTCCTGGTGGTGAACTTTTTCCTTCCATTAATCTGACTCCTTGCTTTCCTGAACACGAGTGCCCTGGTACTCTGCATTTGAAGTTGAATGGGGTTAATTATATGTTTGGTACAAGGATCAGGCCATGAAAACTTCTGAAGTCAAAGGCCATGGTTACAGCAGAGGTAAAGAAAGATGCATTTTTCTTTGACAACATGTCATATTATATATTGATGTAATTGATTACATATTATTCACACAGGACTTTATTGCCTAGTAGAAAAGATAACACCAAATACTGTTATACAGACAAATCAATTTGCAAATATCTCAAAAATACTTGTGTTTTCTTGTTCTATTTAGTAAAGTTGCATAAAGCTCATTTTCTTTCTTCCAAAATAAGCAATTTCATTTGAAACATGACAGTTTGGGAGGTCTTGGTACTGAATAGCCAACTTCTGTTTATGTTAAATTTTCTGCAAGACAAGGAAGTACAAATTGAGTTTACAACCATTCATCAGTTAGATTTTGATTCTTCAAAATCCAAACTACTTATTTGAAATTCTGCCTTTATGTTTCCTGCACAGAGTGCATTTGTCTTTGACCTATTCAAAATAAAAATTTCCCATATAAGCTTTTAAACATAAAAGCTGCTGTTGACTACCTCTCAGCTTCACACAAAATCTAGCCACACTGTGTTAGAGACTCACTGTTATGATGTTTAGGCATCATAACATGATTATAATAAAAGCTGTTGAGGTTTGGGGTCAAGGTTCTCCAATGTTCTTGTTTTGACAAATGATCTTTGCAGCATTTGCATAGCTTAAACTATCTTTAGAATTAGACACTTCAAATAAATCAACCTCTTGGTTTTGCCCTCTGGAGTGATAAACAACCGAAAAGATGTGGTTTTTTTTTCCCCTGTCCACAGCAAGAGGGTTAGAAAGAGAGAGGGAGCAACAATAAAGACTGTTGAAAGGTCATTCTGATAAAAGCCCTAGTTGCAGTTTTATTCTAAGTTTTATTCTGATTGGCAGTTTTTTGGTCTGTCTTTCCAATTTTTGGAAGCAATGCCAACAAAACAGAGGTTGCACAAGAACTTTTCCCACACTCATTTCTACCATTCTGGTTCATAGAACTTCATTCTTAATTCCCTAGCTCAGTTGTGTCATGGAGCTCTGTTTTTACCATCCTCAAGGCAATTCCAAGATTTTCCCAGAGATTAAAGGACTAAGAAGCTTATTGTTTATTGGAGACCTGTACTACAGAATGCAGCAGAAAGGAGGATAGCTCCAACAAAAGAAATATATTCTGCTTCCTGAACAGCCTCACTGGTCCACCTACTGTCCCCACTGATTATTATAGTGCAAAGATACTTTTATTAAACATAATGATATTAAATGGACCTGATGCGATTTAACACATTTATGAGAGTCTTTCATGTCTCACTGTAGGAGGTTGATATTTAAACCCTAGTCCTCACTGAACCTGAAAGCATTAATAATCCCCTTCTCTTTGGCCCATATGCAGGCTCATTACAGTTGCTCTTTATAGTTATCTATTTTCTCTTAGGCCCTTATGCAGAAAAGAATCTCTATGGAGGAAAAAGCTTAAGCACTTGATTAACTTTAAATACACTGAAGTCAGTGCTCAAAGTTAAGCAGGTGCTTAATGCTTTCTTGGATCAGGGCCTCATAGCCTAGGGTTTCTCCCCCTGTACTGGTTCAAAAAATAATGCTCTAGGATTCAATTCTACACTCAACTTCATTGATAAAAATCAGAACTCCATTTAGATTGAAGAGCTTTGTCTGTCATTTCCTTGTTTCTTATAGAGCCATCTAGAAAAATGGGTGTCAAACATTACCGGTTGAGATTAGCATAGTTTACATAAACTTTGCACTCACTTCTGTCACAGTCATAGAAGACACATGGTGGAACATCATCAGAAACCTCAGAAGGAAACTGCAACTCTGAGCTGAGGGTGGAACATCAGCATAAAAAACGGAGAGTGGGATCAGATTGAAGTGACTTCTCTTGACCTGACCACATGAATTGCCTCCAGACTGTTGCAATGAGGTTGGTAGAAGGGGGCTGAGCAGGGGCACCAGGTCTGGTGCTGTAGATCAAGCCTACATCCATTAAATGGTATCTGACCTGTTGAAAGTGATGTTGGCTTTCTAATTGTAGATATGTATTCCAGAGTTTCAGCTGCCCCTCTACCTTCAGTCTTTATTGATGATGTTTAGTGTATGATGTGAAAACGATTTCAGGCACTAAAAGTGTAACTGTAGTAATGAGGGCAAATTTGCTGTCTTATTTTTTCATCTTCTGCATTTTGGTTTGGTACAAACCTGATGAATATTCACCAAGAGTGCATTAACCTGCAGTATGGATGGCCTGAAGTCATGGAGCCAGTTCCTTAACCACCATCAAACACTATTTCACAGCATCAATCAAGCATCCCAGTTAGAAGTTGGCATCACCTGTCACTGATAAAAGGGGATTTAAGAGCATCAATTTGCAGGCTAAATAAAAGGACAATGAGAGCACACTGGAGTGAGGCTTTGGGGATTATTCTAGGACTGGGATTATTCTCAGGACCAGGCAGGTACAGCATAGATAACTACCTGTAGAGACACATGTTTGACATAGATGTAGTCCTTGGGAGCAGAAAATATGGAATACAAAATGCAGAGCTACCATTATCACTGCCTATGCACAGCACATGCTTTTCTTACAGCTAGAAATAGTTAACAGACATAGAATTAGCACATGCAGAGCTGGTAGATATGCCCAATTGAATGAATCAGTTTATATATTTAATCCTTCTTAAACAGGTTTATCCTCCAAAGAGTTTTTCATTTCTTCTTCTTTTCCATGATTTAGCAGCCAGCAATCTTACAGTCCTACTGTGCTTAGAAGGGGGTTCCCTTTTTTTTTTATTTCTAACAAGGTTTCCAGCAGATCTTGAATGTCATACAAGTATTCTATTTGCACATTAACTTCTTTCAGACTGAACATATCCAGAGCTAAATTATTATTCTTGAGATCCATAAAGGCAAAAGAGCCTTCACTCCCTGTTCTGTGGAAGGCAGCATCAGTGCTGGGCAAGGTTTAACAGACACTTTTCTTCTGAACACCTACATTTCAGAAACATTTAAATATTTAATTCTCTTATTCTCTGCCAAGGAGACTTATCCACCCTTGCCATTGGGTGGGAGACCTAGAGCCACACGAACAAGAACAATGCAAAATTTTAAATGTGCATGGTTTAGGCAGCTAAAGTGAAAGCAGCTGAGCTTGGACTCTCAAGTCTATGGATGTGGCTACTTTGAAAGCCTAGGACTCTCTGAGAACAATGCTGAACTGAGAATGGCAGTGAAAATGCAACATTCTACCAGGTAACAAGATTTGTTGTTGAGCATTTTGGGACAAAGAACTGAAAAGGAAGAGTATTGCAGCTGTCAGAAAAAAAACAAGACTAGGTTCATTAATAATTCTCAATAACTCATGGAAGACAAGAGGCTGCTGCAATCCTGATAAATAAATTGAATACTTATCCTTTGACCATGCTTCATATGAAAACAATTTTAATGTGAAATTCTGTATCTGGTAACATTTTATATGCAAGCTGATTCAGTTTTCTGTATAGACATGCAGCATGCTACTGAAGAAGCAGCAAACACCAACAAAGATTATTTCAATCTGCAATCTGAAGCAGTCGGTCCCACTGCTTGATGAGCTCATCCTACTAGGGAAATGAACACCATACAACACTGCCTTGTGAAAGATTTGGATGGCACTTTCATCCAAAAACAACAAACAAAAATTTGGCACGATTTCTGTCATACATAACATCATCATCAGTCATTTAGCTCAAACATGAACATATCCATTAGATAATTGCATATCCAATGACATATGTTCATGAAAAGATACAGGCCATATGCTGATCGGAAATTATTATACAATAAAATCTGATACTTATTTATACTGACCTGTGCCATTTTCTTACAAAAACAGCAATTATCCTTCCAACACAGAAATATGTCTGGTGTGGTAATTGTCCATGAGAATCCAGTATATTTCATTAAATAATATTGTAATAATATTACATAAATTTGACATACTTGGCAATATGTTGGATGATATAAATCAACCATGGAAATCTTCAGCATGAGTTCTGAGACACCACAGGGATCACCCTGGTACAACTGACACCCTTAGCCATCGGATGAGACACACCAAATCCTATAACACAAGCAACCCCACAGGGATACTTATTGCTAACCTCCAACAAGGTATTTTTGGCCAACAACTCTAAACCCAAATCACAACAAAACTAAATAAAAGCACTCTACTTTGAGAACTGTGGTGGGGGGAAAGGAAAAACACCTCAACAACCCAAACCAGAAGAAAGAGTGAGAACTTAATTGCAAAGTTATCTAAGTACTACAACAAAAACTCAAAGTCACTGTAGTGAAAATGTATCAGCTGGGAAAAAAGAGATTCTGAGAGGACAACAAGAAAATAGGGTGTAAGAATACTTCCATCTCCCTTGAATCAAAATTATGCTCAGATCTGAGTTTGTTAACAGTAGCTGCAATAGAAAATCCTGTTTCATGAGAGATGAAAATAAATGAAAAGACATTGAATGAACCAAAAAGCAAATAGGAAACAGCTGTCCTTCAAGACACAGCCATGTAATTCCTGAGCTTCTCACCTTCACCATCATGCCCATATATACATCTCTCCACTGACTGAACTTGAATTTGATCTGCAGAGAAGTGCTTACAGAACACTTATAGGACTTACATATTCACCACTATTGTGTGGGATTTTCCAGTTTACCCAGTCAGACCTCTAACATAATGAAATTTAGGTGATTGATGTGTCAGTTTAACTACTTTCACTCCCCACAGAGGTGACAGGAGTGATAAATTTCTCTGTAAACACGCAGGTGAAGACACTGTTAGATTAGGTTAGGTGCTTCCCTCTTTCCATTGACTATATCAGAATCAAGGAGCCTCCAGATATTAATCCAGTCCCATTAATTTAGGATTTCAACTCATAGGAAATAAAAAACATTTAATACTTCTGTCTGCTCCATTTACATGAAATGAAAGCTAACCTGCTCTCAGCCTAACTGAGTCCATATTTCTTTGTCCTAAAAGATTTCTCTAGCTGCCAGGCGATGGGAATTTGTAATACTCCATATCACCTGCTAAAGCAGAGCCACTGGCAGACAGGACTGCCATAGTTACAAGACCAGAGGCAGAGGCACTACCATGTACCCTGACTGATGCTGCTGAGACTTCAGCACAGCAAAGGATTTAATCCCTTTTCATGGAATAGCTCTCATTTTTGTAACCAAAGACTACTATGAAAAATACATAACAGAAATACTATATATGGAATATCTTCATATATGCTATGTGTAGCATAAAAGTTCTCCCCTCTCAGACTATAGCAGAAATAAATCCAATTTAAATTAATTCCTTGTTCTTTCCAGGGAATTCCAAGAATGCACCTTTAAAGTTATCCCACCATGCTCACTCTGACCTTGATATGGTTGGTGGTGTCACCCTTTGCCTCAAAATGCAAAAAAAACCCAAAACAAGGGTGTGCAAAGCTTAAGGCAGCCACTTTATATCAAGATTCAGGGGTGTTGCAAATGGAAAACTGAAGTCAGTCCTTTTCTTTTGGTTTCATGAAAAATGAAAGCTTAATTGAGTAAAAGGAGACTTTTTAATTTAAATCTTTTTACCAAAGGAAAAACCACTTTGAGAAAAGTGACTCACCTATATTAGGACTTTCACTTTGTATTCTTATTTTTATAAAAGCAACAACCTATTCCAGGGAAATCTGAACAATTTAATGAGAACTTATGAAAACTTTTGAACTGTCAAAACTTTGGAATCCAGTATTTCATATTCTTCCAGAATTCATTCTGAAAGTTGTGTCATCTACTGAAAAAGTAATTTGTTCATTTCCTGCCCAGTCTTTCTGTGAAAAAAACCCCAACAAACAAACAAACAAACAAATCTATAGGAGTTCTAGATATTGGAAAAGTGAGTCTTTCACCTTTTTTGTTTTCAGTAGCCATGTTTGGAAAGGAAAATGTAATTGTATACTTGGCAATGGTAAGGGATGCAATAGGGTATTTTTAAATGAGGGCTCAAGTTAATTTAGTGTTAAAAAATTTAGAATAAATCCTTACAATTGGATATTGTATTCAGATAAGATTTTGTTTTTACTCTTCTTTTATTACTGTGCTTATAGAGGTGACATAGTCTGAAAAAGCAAGGAGTACACACTTGAAAACTCATAAATTAATATTACTATTTGGCATTTGTCTAAAAAAGTGACTCAGTAACAGCAGTCTTGGAAATGTGTTAGTATGATGCTGGCTTCCACTCCGGCTGAAAGGTCTGTGTCTGAGACCAGAGAAGGCTGCAGAGGTTAGAGAAAGCATTTCCTGTAATGGCCACAAAGCATCCAGCTACTAGGGATGAAGACCAGTTCCTTGTCCAGATTTATAACCCCTCCTGCAGTTTCAACAGCTCAACACTGGCATATGTTCCAAAGGAAATGGTCTCCCACATCTCTGGCTGAAGTGGGGAAAAAAGTGATGTAATGGAAAAAAAGCAGCAAGAAAGAGCCTGATGCTGAGAGAAAGAAAATGTTTTCACAAGGGGAACTGTTGGAACACGAAGGTTAGCTACACATGTTGATACAGCGTAGTCCCAGTTGGGTGAATAACAAGATGTTGACTGTGGCTTAACTATGTAGAGAAGGGGAAATTCTAGTGGAAGCAACCAGCTCCACATCCGTCATTCGACACCTTGGTTAGAAAATATCCTTAAGCAACACTGGTGTTTTTATAGCACTGATAATATCTGACATTATATACAGCTAATGATACAGGTTATTTATTTGTTTGTTTACCCTTTTTTAGTTTTCTGTGGCATGGCATAGCATAGCAGCTGGCAAGCAAAACAATTACACAGGCCTGAATTGCAGTCGCTGAGTGGACAATAGTCCATGAAAATAGGATTCCATTTCTCCCTAAAGCATTGGTGAACATGGGGCATCCTCTTCCCCAGTGTCTAACTGCAATTTTTTTCATACTCTCAGTTTCTAGAGAAGGGATAACAGCTTGAGTTCCCTGTGCTTTTACTAAGGATCCAGCTGGAGTCATCCATCACTCAAGTGAGCTAACAGTACCAGATTATTGGAAGCTCTGTGCTTTAGGACTGAGGAAATAGTTCTGCCATGGTCATAATTCTCTTTCCTGGCAACTGATACATTTTGAAAATTTTCATATTGTGTAAATTCTGCCTAAGAAAAGCAAAAACCATTTGCATGCATAAGAATTGAGTTCTGAAATGTACCATTTTCAATCCTATTTCATATGAGCTGGAGAAATAATTTGTGTTCCCCTTGTATTTCCTCTCTTTCAGCTCAGGGGCTGGGTACCCAGGGAACAGCTGGTCTTACCATTAAAGACTGAGGAAAGGAAGGTTTAAAGTACCTCAGCCTTTTCCTCATCCTTACTCACTAGGTTTCCCCCCCACATCCAATAAAGAATAGGGATTCTTCTTGGCTCTCCTTTTGTTGCTGATGTATTGATAGAAATATTTTTATTGGCTTTTACAGTATAGCCAATGAAGTTCTAGTCAGGCTTTGGCTCTGCTAATTTTCTCCCTGCAAAACCTCACAATACTCTTGTAGTCCTTCCAAGTTGCCTGCCCCTTCTTCCAAAGGTCATAGGCTCTCCTTTTTTTCCTGGTTCTAGCCAGAGCTCTCTGTCCAGTCAGGTTGGTCTTCTTCCCTGTCAGTCATCTTTAGGCACATGGGGACAGCCTGCTCCTGTGCCTTTAGGCTTTGCTTCTTGAAGACTGTCCAGCCTTCCTGGACTCCTTCACCCTTCAGGAATGCCTTTCAAGGGACTCTGTCAACCAGGCTCCTACACAGACCAAAACCTGCCCTCCAGAAGTCTAAGGCAGCAGTTCTGCTGACTCTCTTCTTACTCCTCCAAGAATTGAAAACTATCATTTCATGATCCGTGTGCCCCAAACGGCATTCTCTGTTCCCAAATAACAGGTCCAGTTGAGCAGCCTTTGGTGGCAGAGTTTGGTGACAGTCTCTGTGTCCAAGAGATGTATAATGTTTTTCATAGTTAATTTAAAAACAGGCCTTCTTTTTACTTCAGTCTGCAAAGCCAGAATGAACACAGTAGATGGTTGGATAAGTACATCTTTGTAGAGTGGGAGAAAGAAAATATCTTGGAGTGACCTATTGAAATATTTCATGTTCAGATTTGATTAATAATCAGGGATAAATATTAACTGCTGTCATATTCTTCATCTCATAATTTAAAGGGAAACATATCAAATGCCAAGTAATTGCATCTGTGCCAAAAGATAATTTCATATTCCTTGTTGAGTGAGATGGAATAATAATTTCTCTGTTCTTTTCAAATGAAATTTGATGACAGAACAGGAATCAATGAGCAAATCAATATACAACCTTAGTGTTCACTAACAGTTTAAAAGGAACTTCTGGTTCTGGCAGTCCTTACACAAACAACAGTACACTCTACCTGGCAAAACTTTAAAAAGCCAACTTACTGTACTTGTGAACCATTGATTTGAAAAAGACTCTGGGTGTCTCAAATGAAACTTGAGGAAGTCTAATAGTGTATGATTGGCAGAGATGGGCGACTGAGAGGGGAGAGAAAATGAAGCTTCCAGCACAACGAAGATAAATTGTTAGCTGCCTACTGAAGCCTGTGAAGCTGGCAAGAGTTAAGAGATCAAAAACATGCAATGAAGTAAGATGGTTTTTCTGCTTGAATACATAAAGCGATGCCCACTGAAATATCACTTTATGGTTTTAAGGAAAGAGAGAAGATAGGCAAAATGTAACAGAGATACTGAGTACTTGACAGTGTTTTACCATATCTCTCAGAGCCTTACCTAAAATATTAAATGGAATTGGTTGGTGTAGCAGCATTGATCAGTGCATTTGAAGTGTCTGAATACTGAATAATGACTGCTAGTGACATTACAGCTCGATACTTATTTGGGCAATGGCACAAGAAGTGTCATATCAATACACACAGTCAGCAACAAAGCAGGAGGACAGGAACAAAAATTAATGCAGCTTCAGAGATCCAGATGTGGGCAGAGAATAATAAATTAATGCTCAACAGAAACTATTTCCAAAGAATGTATGGGGACCCTGAAAGGTCCCTTTAAATGATAAACTCCCCAGTACAGAGCTTCTTTACTTAGGTGTCTATATCAAGTGGAGAAAAATTTCGAACTGAAGTTAACTGTGGCAGTAAAAATACTGTTAATAACAGCACCTTTGATTCAGGAGGAGAGATAAAGTTGAAGGATAATGAAAATGCCAGACTGGTCATGTCATGAGTAGCAAATCCATGTGTGATCTGAGTAGTGTTCAGCCAAAATAAGAAACTGGGGCAAACTTGGGCAAACATAACTAGGGAGTAATTAAACCCTACCTATAAGATAAATAGATTAAAATGTTGTAATAAAAAAACATCACTGCTTTACATTTCCTCTTTTAGAAGAAATATGGCAATATATTATATCAATTTTAATGCCTTTACTTCACTGTTTGCTAAAAAATTCTAAAGCAGCCAGGTGAAAATTACCACCAGGTGAAAGACAAGGGAGCTGACAGAGAGCTCCGCAAGGTCCTGGGGCACATTGCTCGGGGAGACAGGAGGGAAGCAGCGTGGAGGAGACGTATCACCAGACTCTTTTTTGCTGTGAGCCATTCAGGAAGGTGCAGGTTGGAGCAAGTCTTGCTTTCTGGCTTGCCCACCTCATGTCCTGCATGCCAGGAATCTCAGGCAGGCAACAGAGTGTAAGTCAGGGGCCAAGTGCCAGTGCAGCCTGTTCATGGTAGAGCCATCTAGTTTATCATTGTGACATTATTTTAAACACAGCTGGCAAGGGAATGTCCCTAATCCCTTGTAGTGTTAATTGGCATTTTCTAGCAGGGCAATCCCCATTTATAAAATGCAGTTTCCATAATAACCCACTGAATAATCTCAGAAAAAAAAAGCACATCCCTCTCATGCTTGAGATTCATGCATCAAAGCAAAAGGTGATGTTTGATGAAGTCAGCCTGCAAAGTGTAATGAGTATAGTGCTGCAATAGCAAGGTTTCCTCAAGGAGATAACTATGGTCAGAAAATCATTATAGAAGTTGCTGTTAATAAGAGGGAGGAAGAACGATTCACAAACAAGTCCTGTAACTTGCCTACGGGAGCACCACGGAGAGGAGTCCTGTTACTCATTATTCTGCATGTCAGCTCCAATGAGGCCAGAAGCGCAGCAGAACAATGCCCATGACGTCTTGGGTGGCCAAAGGTTTCTTACATTGTTTTCACATTCACTGTGCACTTGAAATTTTCTCAGAACAGAAAGGAAGCCTTTGGGCCTGCATGTAAGTTACTTACTCCCTGTATAAATTGTATGACTCCTACTTCAATTACATATGTGTATATATGCACCTCCACCACACCACGGAACACAGAAGAAAGTGTCCATTTTCAGCACTTTTCCAGCTTATCATTCAGAGTAGGAGTGGGAAGAATACATAGGCTTATACCATGGTTGTTCCCTCTTCCTTTTATTTGTATTTAATTTTGCAGGGACAAGGTTCATTTTCTGCACAGTCCCAAGAAGGAAAATTCTTTTATTCCACATTTTGTTATTATAAATGCATGTGGAATATATTGTATGGTTTTTCAGGCTGTATGGAATTAAATGAAAAGGAGTTTTCAATCTTTTAATGCTCCATGCTTGTGGAAGAGGCATAAGAAAATGGTCCATGGAGATCCTATATTATTATTTGAAGGATTTTTAATTTCAGGCCTGGTCAGATTTTATGACTGGCACATTTCCGAGAATGCACCTCTCAAGCACTGAGGTTTATAATGATTTCTCCTTATGCTATTTATCTCACTTTTCCAGTTGCAGTGCATTTATCCTCACACAGGCAGAAGCATGACAGGAGAGAAGAGGAGACATCAAAGTGATTCTTCCAAACAGAGAAATATGGATTTCCCTCTCCCCTCCCCAAAGGATATTTTCAAGAAGATGCAAGGTTTTGCAATGCACAAATATATTAGCAGTGCAAAGCAAACAGGAAAGGTTGTAACATTTGCTGAATTTCTACTGACCTTGCTCAGACTGTGTTTAGAAGGGGGAGAAGGATCTGGGGCCTGGCAGTTTGCCCTAAAAACTGCATGGTTTACAGGCTGTCCTCTGTGCTTCCCCAGTAACTTCTCTTCCACCTACTACAACCCAGAAAATAATTTGTTCTCAATCCAAAAGTGAAAACACCAAACAGCCAATGTCCATCTGATTTTTGCGATATCTAGACTTGCTGGATGACTTGTTCCCTCGTTTTAGCTATGTAGCACAGCAGATACCTTGATCACCCCTCTGCTGGAGCCTTGGCTGGATAAATAGCAGACAGATCTCTCAGTAATTCCAACTCCTTTCTTTAAATACTCACACCAGAGATTTTTCAACACAACATTGGGGGAGGTGACACTGTTTTTTATGTAAGAACATATTCATTTTGAGGTGGGTTACAGGACTTATGAAAAGTTATCACACAATGTGGTGGCAACAAAAGATGAACACAGTCTACTAGACAGTCAAATATTGGAACTTAGAAGCTTTTTTTCCAAGTCAGAAAAAAGCACAGAGATTTTGAGACTTTAGATCCACCTATAATAGCAAGTATAGTCCTAAACAGAAAATCGAAAAGACAGCATTTTATTCCAAAAAAAAAAAAAAAAAAAAAGGCATGAGAAGGTATTTTCAAGTGGATTTTCAAAGGTACTAAAGGAGCTAGGTGCTCAAATCTCTTATGGGTTAACATGAATAGATTCTCTAAGCTTCATTGCAAATCACAGTTGTATTGTCCATAAAAGAAGGACTATTTCACGTCCAAAGCACTTAACTGGAACTCAGTAGATTTGGGATTCATGCCTGGCCCTGTCTGAATCTGCAAGCCACTTGTGCTCTCTCTGCCTCAGTTTCTCTTTCTGTGTAGCAATACTGAGGCTGCACAGAGAAGTTCTAAGGATGAAGTTACTGTAATGTTGGGGGGGGACATGCTCATTTAATTTATAGTCATTTTTGACAGCTAGAAGTAAGAAGTGGGATAGGACAAGACTTACTATATATGCATCAAAGAAAATTCATAATGTTAATTACTCAGAGAAAAAGAAGTAAAACAGGACTTACTGCTTCTATAGTAAAAATATGGCATAGAAGAGATTTCCTCAGAACTTTCAATAAAGTAAATGTTTCCCCCTAAACAGGAAAATCTTAGTCATTATTATGGTGAAATAGCCACACTGTATGAAGTAACATCAAACCTTATTAAAAAGAGGCAGAAACACAGACAAAATGGGAATGTGTGTGATGTCAAACATTATGGCCACAGTGTGAGACTGGTCACAGAGGTAATGCCTGGCTGCATGCTATCACCATCAGCAGGTCTGAGCAAGCTCAGAAGACCAATAAAGTAACTGAAATTTGAGACAGACTCATCTGTGGACTAAGCTGAATGTGACCTGGGGCTTCAGGTCTCTTAATTTTGCTGTGATACCAAGCCTTGGGCTTCACAAGCATAAAAGATGAAGATTTGCCTGATACTGGGTTGCATCAGGTGGAAGTGGTGATGACTCAGCCCAGCTGCCTTCTGGGTCTCCCAGTGAACACATGCTGAGGAGCCAGCATGGGCCTTCCACACAAGATAACACCATCACTCACCCTCCAACTTGCTAACCCAACTAATCTAACCACTGAGAGAGGGTCTGGTCTGTCCGTCTCCCTGCAGCCCTTCAGGGAGCCTAGCCCTGGTGAGGACATGTATTGAGGGATACTTTCAGGATCCATGTGCTATTCATGAAGGAGAGCTAAAAGGCTTCTTTTTACTCTTGTTAGTCCTGGCTGCTGATGTGCTTCAGTGCTCTGGTTGTATTCAATGTCACTGAGACTGTAGCTCTCCTGGCACCTTCAGTAGATCTGTACTTGGCTTCTTCAGAGGAAAATACGTAGAAATCTGTTCAATAGAACTATGGAAGAAAAGTAGCCCACAGGAGTAATCCCTTAAGAAACCCAGTATAAAACCAGTGCAGAAAGATTTTGCAACCACCCAAGATATGCTAGTTTTTCTGCTCCATTAGTGTCCTTTTCTTGGGTCAGTTACATCCCTACACAATGGCAAGTTCTCCAAAAATTTCTCTGGATATACTCAACATGCATCTCATGTACGCTTTCTTTTTTTTCACAGTGTTCTGGACTACAATAAAATAATGTCGTCCTCACTGGGGACATATCTGATTACTCCCTTCCAGTTTAGTTCCTCTTTTGTGCTCAGAGAGGAAAGGGGTTCAAACTAGAAATCTGAATCTTCAGGGAGAATTCAGACTTGGGATTTGAACTGCCTTCTTACGTAAATGATCCTGTAACCTCACACCTTTCTCCTGAGGAGACATGAGGCTCACCACAGTTGTGGCTTTCTGTCCTGGTGTCTCACTTTGTCTCAACACCATGGTCCTGAACTTACAGCTGAGCCAAAACATGAAACATAACCAAAAGGGAAATCATGTTAGAACTCACTGTATCCATATTTATCAGGATTTTAAATACTTTTGTTTCTGCAAGAGATATAAGTGATTCCTCCAAATCCCTCTTGAAGTGCAGTGTGTTAAATTTCAAAGGCACGTTAAATTTTCTTCCTGTCTCTGGTGTCCAATCAGGGTGAATATGCATAAAAGGATGTCCACAAATGAGAAAATAGGACCAGATTCACTTATGTTGTGCATGAGAGAGTTGAGGGAACACTTCATCTGCTGTTTCCTTGTATTTAGCACAACTCTAACTGTTGGCACTTGACTCAGCATAGATGAAAACATTTTGGTTATTAAGATATAGCTGGAGTCAAAAGCACAAGAACTGCAAGAGACGCCCTATATTCCCTGGATGCTTTTCCATCTCAGCTGCAGAAAGCAAACCTAAGTCTCATTCCTCTACTTCACTAAGGTGGTTCAAACGGGAATGGAGCAGGGAGGGGGAAAAAAAAGAAGGCAAAACAAAAATAGCATAAAACCACAGCCTGTAAATAAACAATTATCAGGATTACCAAAACAAAGCACTTGAAGGTGGTGTGCAGCTTTGTACGGGATCAGTTCTGTGGAAGATCTAGATGTTCCTTAGAACTTGCTCAGAAATAGGAACCAGTGGTTCTAAGTCTACTGACAAACCAGCCTAACCATTACAGACTTCAGCAACTGGGCTGCAATTCTTTCGCCTGTGCTGCCTGGACCAGAGCAATTCATTCACCCAGCCACAGCTTTGCAAACTTTAATAGAAAGAAGACGCCTCTCTGGAGCTCCTGTGAAGGTCCAGTTGCACACCCCCCTCATTCATGTGCATGGTTTGGTGTGTGGAGCTGTGTGATATTCGGAGCATTGCCTGGATGAATGCCAGCTGGGCATCCATACCTACATACACCTCACACATGTACGTGGCAATAAGACTTTATCTGACATATAGAACCATAACTGTGCCTTTGCTACTAGGGCCTCCTTTTTGAAATCTTGTTCCCAAATAATTTATAAATGACTGTCAGAAATCAACTGACATAAAATATGAGGGTAAAATAAATTATAATGCCAAGTTAATCAAAATGCAGAAGCACCCATGCCTGGTAGCAGAGGATTGAGTGGGTGAGCCCATGAGATAGAGGGCTACTTTGTGTGTGTAGTTGGAGGTCTTATGCACCTCAGGGCATCCTGGCACACTCCAGAGAGGAACTCCCGCAGCGGGAATACCTTTTTACCTCTCCTGCCCCCTTTGTAAAAAGACATGTTAATCTCCTCCTTGTATTTATGGCAGCTTTTACTAGCTGCATTGAAACAGATCACCTTGAGATTTGGTTCAAACACAGCAAGTCCCCTGAGGTTTTTCCCCAGTTGTTAAGGAAGAAAAAAATTATTTAAACACTCACTTCAGGGAAAGTGCAGACAAAGGCATCACCTCTTCCCAGATGTGGATTCTGCCTGACTTTGAAGTGAATCTATTGAGCCATCCTTGAGACTGTTCTGCATGTTCTGTCATTATGTTAAGCCGTTAATTGTCCTAGTTTCCAACATAAGGTGAATTAGAGTCATTAAGATCCACTGCTGTGGCAGGTTTTTCTCTCTAGTTATTGAGTCTACTTTAAGAAGACATGTATTATCTGAGTCTCTGAGGTCTTGGGTATTTTCACCTGTCCCATGGAAACTTGCCATTTAGTCTAATACAGGCAGATATCAGGCTCATGTGATTCCCCTGGCATGAAGATTCACAGGTGAAAGGCTTAAAATAATAACGTATAAATAAATATTTTAATCACTTAGATTTTAAGAGAACACGGTCCCTTTTCGGGGGAGTTGCAGCAGGAGTTTACTCTTTGCACTTTAAAATGTTATAGTGTATTTTAGCTGACCAATTCCATACTGACAAGCTGATTAATGTCTGGAAGAAACAGGAGCATTCTTTCAATGGTTGAAAGCTGTAGATAAGTGTTTGGGTTATTTTGTTTTCTCCGAAGTAGTAGCCTTTTTCCAAAACCCTGTGTGCTCCAGTCCTGTTCATGCCCTCCCAGTTTTAATACAGCACAGTCCACTAATAAGGATATTGAATACCACTAATAGGGATTTCACGGATACTGAAATAAATCTCCTTCAGCTTCCTCAACTGAGATTAGAATTTACCCCTAAATTTATAGCTCACCCTCAGCTCAATATTCCAGTTTTGGTTTCAGTTTTTAGCCAGAAGGTCCCTTATGCCCCCACAATTCTCTTGGCTGGTTCACAACTAGAGAAATACATAAGAGGTCAGAAAATTTATTTCACTGCTTCAACAAGAAATTAATAGAATTGATTAGCCACAGTATCTCAAGGCTTAGATCCATGCTTTGCAGAAGTAATTCATAATATCCTGAAAGTTGAAATCCTGAAATATCATTTCACTGCAGTGAATAAGACCAAATCAGCTATTCGTTGCACTCAGTAAAGATACAGTATAGTGAACAGAACGATAAGCCCAGCTCTCTGTTAGCACTGTAACGAAAGCAGCAAACCATGACAAGGTTAATCCCTGCCATTAAGAGCGACTATAACACACCTTGTTGATATTAATAAGGTCTTTGAGCTTTATTTTATAAAAGGCTTAATAAGTCATAGTGTGAAGTTGACCCAAATATGCTGCTGATGCTTTTCTGTCATCATATGATATGCCTACTTTGCAACTGGTAGAGTAGGATGCTCTGTAGACCCTATTCCTTAATCAGAGATTAAAGCTGCTATCATGGTTGTAGATACGGAAAACTCTAAGAAATAGTATGCGTCTTATGGAGTTTTACAGTGTCATTCAAGACCTCTTCTGAGACCCACAGGTGAGCCTGTGAAACTCACAATCAGGATTGTAGCCTCTGTACCTCTTCTTTCTGGTATTTTATTTCTCTGCTATAGAAACGAAATATTGCCAGCATTACACTTTTATTTGAATCATTCCTTTATTGCTAATAAGCTGGGACAATCTTCAGTACGTACCCTATTGAAATCTACCAAGACTAAACCCCCTAAAAGAGCAAAACATGTGCTTGAGCTGTCACCCAAGAAATATATGCTATCATAACTCTTATCGAACTGCAATTGAGGTGTGTTTTTAAGTGCAAAATGTAAAATAAAATGCAAATATTTCCTGGTGAATTGTTTATTCAGGGGTCTTCAGGCTTGAAGGCTTTTTTGACTTTTCTCTGAACTCTTGTTGGGTGTCCTCTCTGTTCAAAATTGTTCCACAAACAATTCATGCAGGTAGTCTGCAGGACACAAGCAATCTACAGGATGTCTCAACAAACTGATAGCTGCGTTCTGTTGACTAGTTTTACCTGAATGCATCAGACTTGTTATAGTCTACTGGGTTTTTTTGCTATAGTTAAATCACTGGAATAGATATTCACACCAATTTTAAGCTACAAGAGCAGTTATTCCTGATTTGCATAGCAGCCCTGTAAAAAAGAGCTTCCAGTAAGAAATTGTGAAGCCAAGATTTCATCCCTAATAAAACTTCCCCAAAAAGTCATGGTTTCAACACTTTAAGTAATAAAATAAAGGCTAGTTAAGGGTGGGTACTGAGAACAGCAACAACAGTCCCTTGCTGCACTCTTATCCTAGTTGATTTGTATCTTATGCACTTATTTTTTCATTATGGATTTAACTGTGGGAGTTTTGGACATTTGTGATGTTTGACATACTGCTTAATGCAATAGGCCACAACTTGGGGCCATGCAAATATTAAATTTACTGTCAGATTAAACACTTACCAAAAATTATGAGTATTTTGCTGCCAGGATGAAAACAAAAATTAAGATTACCAGAACTGAGAAGAAATCTTGGGTTTGGTTTGTTTCTTTGTTTATTTTTAGGCCAGCAGCTGTCTTAGTAAGTTTCATGGTTTAACCTGGCAGGTAGCTAAACAGCTGCTCTCTCACATCCTCCTGCCCCCAATGGGTTGGGGTAGAGAACTGGCCGGGGGCAGGGGGCGGTGGGAAGTAAAATTTGTGGCCAGAGATAAATACAGTTAAATAGGACAGAAGTGGATGGGATAATAATAGTAGAATTAAAATATAGCAGTGATTATTCACCATCCACCAGCTGATGTCCAGCAGTTCCTGAGCAGCAGTCCCTAACCACTTTTCCCCTAGTTTATATGTTGAGCATGATGACATATAACATGGCAAATCCCTTTGGCCAATTTGGAACAGCTGTCCTGGCTGTGTCTCCTCCCAGTTTCTTGTGCCCCCAGTCTACTAGCTGATGGAATAGTATGAGAAGCTGAAAAGTCCTTGACTTAGTGTAAAAACTGCTTAGTGACAACTGAAACATCAATGTGTCATCAACATTATTCTCATCCTAAATCCAAACCACAGCTTTATAGCAGCTACTAGAAAGAAAATTAACTTTATCCCAGCCATAACCAGGACAGTAGTAGAAAGCAAAAAAGCTTAAATTTCTTGGTAGACAAATTAGAAGTAAAGCTAGCACACGGAGGTGACTAGATGACCTTAGGCAGGGTAACATTTTCTCGCATCCTATTTTTGTACATTTGCATGATCTTGCTCTCCATGTGTTGCTCTTGTTTTCTCCTCTACTCAGCAGAAAATGAAAAGCTCTTTCCTGAAATTTTTTTTTTTTGCTTCTATCTCATCAATTCTGCTCTAAGGTAAGCAGGTCATAATTATGGCCTTCTTATGAGAGAAAGGTCTGTGAAGTGTATTTTCAAGTGGCTTCTGATGGCTTTGTGGTAGATCTTTGTCTCCAAGGGAGCCTACTTCAGCCCCATCTCACAGTGTCATTAACATATAAGCCATTACTGCCCCTTTCTTCGATACTCAGGGACAAAAAATCAAGGAATACATATACCAGATGGGGAATGGCAGCTTCACAGCCCTTCGTTTCACTGGCTTTTTATTAGCAATCTTTGATTCTGAGTATGTGAAAAAATGAGTGCAAAATGCCCCAAATAATTGCTAAAATATTTATGAACACCAAAATGTAATGATAAGGTTTCAGATGATGTTGCCATCATGAATAACACAATGTACGTGACCTCAGCACAACTCATTCAGTGCTGCTGTAATTTCTGTTCAAAAATTATTCATCCCAAGCAGAAGGTCATGCCATCTTGGCAGGCTGTCATGAATTTGCCAGAGTGTGTGTGAGCATGTGTTTGGATTTAAGGAAAAAAGCCCACTCCCAAAAGTTAATGATGGAGGTTGTTAGAGGGTCTAGACAAAGCAATTATTTTAAACTACAAGCCAACAAAATATTCCTGTTTGTTTTTCTCTGGGTTGTCCTTGGCTTTCAGAGCTGTAAGACAGCTGCAGGCTAGAGGGAAGCCAAACTAGCCAAGGAGGAGCAGCAATTAACTTCAAAAACCCCTCAAAGCAGTACAGGGATGTTCATGACCACCTGTCCTGAGGCTTTGGTGGGGAATAAGGCACCTGTATATATTTTTCGAACATGATCTGCCCCTAAGTTCACCTGCTAAATCAAAGGCAAGTCCTGGTGGGAAACAAGCAGGAAATGAGAGAATGCCAAAAATAAGGTACTAAAGGAAACTTTGGAGAGAATAACATGAGTAACCAATAACTGGAGACTACATCTGCCTGACAGAAATCATTAAGATTTACCTTTCCCAGGCAGAACCCAAGAACAAAGGGAAAATGGAAAGGCTTACAGATACGCAGGAACAGGAACATAGATTTTGAGTACATGCACAGACAAACCCAACAAAAAAAGAGAAGGCCTCTTCCCATACCCAGAAGTGGGAGCAAGTGAGGGGAGAGAATTATGTTATTGTGTTATCCCTTTGCTGTGCATAGAAGTAAAGTTTTGTCAGAAATACACTTTTTTTTTCAGAGATGTTTTATGGAGATGTCAGACACTGGGGTTGTCAAGCTACCCAGACAACCAAAAGGCAGAAATGACCCCCAAAACCTGTACCGAGAAGTTTCAAACTAAGTAGAGTCACTCTGGGTTAAATGCAGACTGCTTCACCACCCTGAGAGATTCATCAGATGAGCTTCTGATCTTGCTCCTGCTCCTGTTCCTGCTCCAGCCTTCACATCAGGTTAAATGGGCACAGAGGTTGGTATTTTGGTGCAATAGTCTTGGAAAATGCCTAAGGCTTCCAAACTGTCTTACAGAAACCTGGAACTTCACATTTGCTCTTCAGTCATTTCTCACTAACTGAATGCTATAGGGCCCTTCTGCCTGGAAAACCTGTTGCAATAAAATACCATGTCTTTCTTTTATTTTTTTCACCAAAGTTTCTCATATGGTCTAACATGAAAGAAATAAATGCATGCCTACATTGGGAACACCTAGTTACCATAAAAGGTAGAACATACACATGCATCCAGAATGCAATGCTGGTCCTGCATCTCTCTGCCTGAATGCCATAGTCAAATACTTCTCAGTGCCCCATTTCAAATTAGATTGGCTAGGCAGTCACAAATTTGATTTTAGTTATTTTGATGTAAAACTAGCTAATTTTGTTGTGGTGCGTATAGTTACTCCAAATATGAAAGTAGACAGCAGGTAGGAATTTCCTCAAAATTTCACGCAGAAATATTTCCAGCTTAGATGAATATAATAGAGTCTAAAGAGCTGACTCTAATGTTAAGTTTTGATGCCCATAACAGTTATTTTTAATTAACTTCTTTGGTCTTGGAAGTCAATTTGCCATTGGTGTATCTCAGGTTTTGTGTTCTCTTAGCAGTGTTGATTACATACTTAATTTCCAGTAGATTAAAAGTTTTATTCTTGTTAATATATTTTCTACTAGCTTAGTGAATTTGGGCAAAACAAATTCATAGATAGTCTTTATTTTCAGACCCCAAAATATGTACTTAGAAGTATATAAAACATTTTAACTACACTGCTCCACAATTCCTAATTAAAAGTCTATTTTATTTCAATGTAAAAAGGGAACAGTTGTATATCAGCATTCATATCAAATGACTCTTACTTCAGCAAATTTAGCAGAGATTTAAATAAAGAGATATCTTACACTTTGGTATAAAATTATGAGAAAACTAATGAAAATTGGCAAAGTTGTGCAGTTTATTCTAATTTGGCAATATTGGTCATGCAAATCCAAGTCATTTGGCAAAGGTGATGTCAGAGAAAAGCTCCTGATAAAAACTGCTGCTGTTCAAGCTGATATAAAGCAAACATAGTAAAGATAGCACTATTTATTACTGAAACAAAGAAGGTCATATCTCAGAAACAAGGAGATTTACTACAAACTTACTGAAAGATTTGTAGCACTAAACTGATAGGATGAGCAGCCTCCCATTCTTTAAGCATTGTATGCCTGAGGGAGGTTTTGTTGACTTGAATAGATTTACTCCCAACTGGTACCAGCCTAAGTGAAAGAATCAAGCTCTGCATGTAGACATTCTGCTGGTTAACTAAAAACCTGAGGGAAAATTGGATGATGGCATTCCTCATATTTTCTCCACCCCTAAGATGTTGCAAGATATGATCAAATGCAATGAAAGATGCTTAATCTTATTTGCATATTTTCCCATCATTTTATGCAAGACGCTGGGAAAAAAAAGTTGCATGAAGCAAGTATCACTTTGCCTGGATAATAAATGTAAACTATTTTGAGGTGTGTTCAAGGGCAGTTCTGCTCATTTCAGACTTCCTTTGGTGGTTCAGACTTTGCATCTTTTTCAACCAAAATTCTTATACAGGACACTGAAACCTACTGAAAATTTCATAACATTTGTAGTTGAGAAGCATAAGACTGTAGTAGTACAAGTCTGATTACTTTGGTTTAAACTGTATTAATGTTACAGATTATTTTTGTAAGTGTAATTCATTTCTTGTGGTGACTTGCAGAGTGGTTAATTACTGTTTGGAGGCAAAAATTGTGGCATGGAGGTCATTAAAAAATAAATAAAAAAAAAAAGAAAGATTTAAGGAGTGCAAAAAATCCTGGGTTTTTTTAGAACTGGTCACTGTGTCTAGAAGGAGATACAATTTTATAGCATACATAAAGCAGCAATATTTGTCTTGAAGCAAACCCACAGTATTTCCCTTTCTGTTTTTAGAATCAACTATTCGGTTGATCTATAATATTGTTAGACAGATCTTTCACTAATAGTCTCTTTTACTATACTTTCCCTGCCATTGAATTAGAAATTTTCAGATTATTTGTCATGATATTTTAAATGATTCTCAGCTCTCCCTCAAATTCTGCTGATGATACGTGATGAAAATATCCTGAAGAAAATGTGGAGAAACTTTAAGAAAAAACGTGTGTGGGGGGGAAATCTATTTCTTTTTTTTTTTTTATGTTTCATTTGCATTAACTTCATATTTCCTTCAAATAGTCTTGAATTTGACACCTTCCATGTTAATCCAGGACATTTCCTCTAATCAAACTCATGCCCAAACTTAAGTGTCTCCTGTTTCCCAGAAAACTTATATGAGACTTATAGAAACACAAGCACCTTGCAAAATCTGATCCAGCAAAGTGAGCCAGGTTTTTAGGTGAGCCCCTCAGTCTAATCACAAACTGAGCAAACAAATAGGCTCTCTCAGAGACCTGATTAGAAATGGATTTGCTACTGCCTGCCTGAGAGCTGGTAAAACACAGAGGCAGAGAAAGGACTGGTACATCAACTTACTTAATGGAAACCAAGGGAAAAATATTTTCTCAAATGTATGGGAGCCCAAACAGCGTATTTTTTAATGGGAAACATAAATACTTGTGTTTCTTGCAGTAAAACAGAGATGTTGAATTTTGTGAATTTAACACAAAAAATGTGTGTTCCTGGTTTAAGTGTTCAGACTCCTACCCAGAAAAAAACACCCTCGTAGTAAATATTTATCACTCCAACTGGGTTGCATGCAAGTAACAGTCTCCTTTTTTTAATTTGCTTCACACAAAAAAAGCACTTTTCTCCATCTTTTTCTACTTAATCTGAAGTTTAAATCAAGATGGTTTGTAATGGCCTTCATCCCAGAGCACCTGTGTGTTTGTCAGAATTCCATCCATCAGGAAGTCACTTTTCAGTGCGCTGAAGCAAAAATGAAACCATTGGAGAGTTACTCAACTTTTTGATGTCTCAAAGTAGTCAGTTTTTAATTAATTTGTCTAATTTAAAACTCACACTTTCATGAAAAAACTGTGTTCTAATAGGCTCTGAAATAGATTTGCTTTAATTTGGTACTTGTCTCTCCCTTGAGAACAGATATGCATTCACAGATACACACACAATTTTCACCTTGCTAGAATCTTTCTCACTGCTGGCACAAGCTTGCTGGTTACAAGACTGTTTTATGTGTGTACTGAACAAGCTGCATGTATTATGATTTCTTATTTTTATTTAAATTTTTTTCCCCAGGTATTTTATCTGTATCTTAATATCACCCATTAATGGCAGTAGCAGGTAATATCAAAAGTTCAGTTGCCTGTTACCCTCTGTGATTGGATTCAAAAGTAGGTGCTTAATATAAAATTTAAGGACAACACAGAGCATTACATCCTTCCCTATTACATACTTTCAGTTTCCACTTTTCTGTGACTTGGAGAAGTCAACATAACTTAGGAAATACAGATAAACATGCATAGAGGGCTTTCAGTCATTAAATTTGTTTTAATCTCTATACATTCCAGAATTGCATGAGTTGCAAGGATAAAAAGAAAGATAGCTCTCTGCTGCCTCTGTGGGAGAAAGGGAAGGGGCTAACTTAGGCATACTTCATTTATGTAAACTAATTTCAGCCCAATGTATCTATGATCCTTGCTGAATTTTTAAAAGGAATTAAAAGGAATATTAAATGGTACATGAAAATGTATTTCTTAAAGGGGGGGACTGAAACTCCTAAGATGTGCCCAGTATGCACTCTGTAACTCCATAGCATGTCAAAGCTGTACTCCAGTGCACCCAGGAAGTTGTAGGCAAGTGGGAAAGAAATACCACCAATATGTTAAATCAGATTTTCACTGTTAAGTTTTTTTGCCTTGAAGTTGAGAAGACCAGGATGAAAAGCTTATTTACAACAATCGCTATCACTAGGTTACTCGGCAGATTAAACTGAATTTCCTTGAATTGAACTACGTGTTTTCGTCTGGTTCGTGGTCTAAGACTTCACAGAAGTTTGATTTCTGCCTCCAGAACTCCTCATTCTAGCAAGTAATTTTAATAAAAATATTTTTATCTGTTTAGTGTCAGTCCCTCCCATTGACTGTCAAGAACGTTCCTTACCAACTATGCTTCATATTCTCAGAGATGCATGAGCTATCACGTCACACACATGCGCACATATGTGCACCTCTTTAGCCCCTTTTTCCCTCTTTACACATACCTTTTTTTTTTCCTTCTCTCTTTCTCTTCCACGCAACTCTGAGGGCACAAATTCCATTATTAACACACCAGCAATGTCGCATATGAACAGGAAAGAGTGCAGAGCACAAGTGTAATGTGTCATGTGTAATGTACACACACACATGTGCAGCTCCAAGAAGCCTGTACTCAGCTGAGCAAATGGCTTCACAGCAGGGCTATCAGCCAGGAACTAAAGATTCATGTTTGGCCAGAAATAAAAAAAGTTAAAAGATGTGGAACTTAAATTTTGCATTTAATTCAGTATATTTGGATTAAGTCAAGGGCTTTAAACAGCTCTTTAGTCCAGATGCCTAGAACATTAACATATGTATTGATGCAGAATTTTGGACAACAAAGTCAACAACAAACGACTCTTTGAGTCCAGGAGATTTGCTGGAATCCTTCAAGTTTTTGTCTTCTTACTTGGCCCAGGAAGAACAGGGCTTGAACTCAGAAAGCCAAGCTGATTTTGTTTCTTTGGTGTGGAATTTACATTTATGCCCAAATGATAATTTTTGTTTATCAAACAGGGAAAGAACAGAGATACTATAAAGTAGAATATATATGCTTGTGAATTCTTTAGGGATTACAGTGCCTTAACAGAGGGAGTCTGCCAGGAACCTTTAAATTATGTTATTATTAAAATAATTTCATAGACCTGTGTATCCAGCTGCCCACTCTCATGATTTTATCAAGAATCTCACTGTAGCAGACATGACATTCTCTTCTGGCATCTGGAGATTGCATGACAATTTCCACTTTCATTTATAATGACAAAAACTCCCAAGTTCACAATGAAGATCTTGAAACCAGGAACAAAATATGAGCAGAAAATAAAAAGACCACATTTTTTAAAATTAATTTTAAAGTGTGCCTTGTCAGAGGCTGAAGGTCTCCCTTATGCTTTCAGGCTGGTGATTACCACAAACAGTTAAGGCTTAGCTCTGAGGCTGGCTCTAACCACTGCAAATTTGTACAGGGCTGGGATTTAGGATCTTGGCTCTTGGTCTGACTAACCTAGGAAATAAAAGACATATAATAAGGAAGAAAGTACTGCTAGGGAAGCAAAATGTCTAGCACCCAATGAGGGACAGAGTCAGAAGGAATAACCTGGATTGGATGGATGAGCCCTCAGCAGAGACAGAAACAGTATCAGTATCTTGGTTACAGTACACTGGGCTGTATTCCTCACCAGCCATAAATTACTTCAGAATTCTTCAAGATAGAGACTTCCCTGAATACCATGCAGATCTGTTCTCACAGCTGGATGCCCTGATGCCCACAGCTACTGCTGCTTGAAGCAGCACTCATTCAAGCCACCTGCCAATGCAGCTCCACAGATCAGTCAAATGCCAGGATTGAAAATGTTTCTATACCTTAAAATTAGTTTCTTTGCAATTCAAATTTGATACCTCAGCCTGGTGTTTGATGTTCTTAGTGACAGTTTGAAGGGCACCTCAAAAAAAGAAAACCCTGGCCAAACAACACTGGCACTTTATGCATTAACAATAAATTTCCCCATATCTTAATTTGCAGTGTGAGAAATTAAGAAAGGTAATTAATTTCTACACTGATAAGAATCTCCTTTGCAAAATGGAAAAACATTTCACTCTTCCCAGACTCAAACCATTAACTGCTATTCTGAAAGAGCTTATCTCAAAACCCCTCTCCCCATTTCATTAAGTGCCAAGATTTAATCAGGTTCAGTCAGGTGAAGACCAAGGGGCAGGAGAGCCCTTCACAAATGACATAGGTAAAAATTCATACTTCCTATTAGCCAGTTTGAAGTAAAGGTTAGTTGGCCTGCTTTTATCCTTCCTTTGGTAATTTAAGCATTTGCATGTCTGGGAGTGACCTCTTTCTTCCTTCATGGGGAGTGAAGACTGAAGGATGTTGCATTGTGGGTTCAGGATGGTACTTCTCCAGCTAAGTCTATATAGTCCCCTCAGCTCATCCCATCTTTCTCTTAGCACCCCAAATGCAGTTAGGGCATTAGATTTCAAAGTGTAACACTCCCATTATAGCACTTCACAGAGACATTTAGTTCAACACGCTTGCAGTTGCTGTTCCAACTGGAGTTCAGTGTCCCAGCACAGGATCTGGAGATGGAGAGGGGCCCTGCATATAGAACTGTCTGCAATACCACACTGTTGAGAACTCAGTGAACTCATGTCCTAGAGCAACTTGGAAAATAGCTGGTGCACCATTTTAACAAACTTGCAGCTTATGTTGTCTTCAGTTGCATACATATGGATCAATTACTTATTGTTCAAACCATTTCTACTGTGTTACTGGAAACTCTACTTTCATTTTTCCTGATTTGGAAATGCAGCTATGTATTGTATTGCTTGCCACTCAGCAGTTCTTCTCTGAATCCTCATCCACTTCCAGGCATCTCAGTACCTCTTTGGCCTTGTCCAGTTTGAAAGTTAACAGAGCTTTTATTCAGTGACTGGCAGGCTCACTGGCTGTAAGTCACCAAATGGACATGATAAACTTATTTATTAAAAAGAGTTGTGAAAAGATAAATTAACTTAATTCTTTACCTTGGCTTTGGTTTGTTCACTGAGACTCAGCTAGAACTGGACCTGTAGGTGAATTTGTACGCAGTGACACAGATAGCATGTTCAGGGGACAATCCCATTTCCAGTCATTATTGCAGGGATGAGACATCATCTGTCCACCATGCATGGGGGATATAGGGCAAGCTGGGCCTCCTAGGACAAGACTGACACCATCCAGCTAAGGCACACATGTCTTCAAGAAGGTGTGTGATATTTTTACCACAGGCTGTCTGAGAGGAGGAATTTTAGTTTTCAGGATAATCTCTACTGGTCTGCCTTCACTAGTTTGGTCTCTGTGGCCAGGTTAACTTGCTCTTGACCCATTACTTTTACACACCTAGAGAAAAAAAACCTCCCTAAATACCTCATGTTCCGGGAATACTGAGTGAGAGTCCTGTATCTCTCTATCACAATGCATAACCAGGGACAGCAGCCAGGGCACAAGTCCTGAGCAAGAGCTTCTAATTATCTCATGGTCATTCATAAACAGCACTAAAGTTAAACATATGAACTGCTGCTACACTCACAGATACCTTGCCCAGTCTCACAGAGGACTCAATTTCATTCCCCAAGGCTTCCAAGACTCAGCTTCTCAGCCTGCCTGTCCCCTAGTGTGCATGTGCTGACAACTATATTTTCCTCATCCGTATATTCAAAGCAGAAGCTAAGAATGTAAAGGTTATTCACTTCCAAAAACCTCTCTCCATGGACAGGTCTGCAATGTCTCTGATGATGAATAGCACCATGCTGGCATGCAAATTTGCTAAATGTAACCAAGGAAACAGGGTCCTTACTAATACCATACACTTCTCAGAGCATTAGCCAGAGGCAGAATAGCATCTCCGGTATCTGTGTGCTGTCACTCACCCCTGGGAATGCAACGTAAAAATAATTACATATGTATAATGAGGAATAGGAAAGAAATGTGTTGTATGTAAATACAGTCAGACAATCCTCTCAATCAATGGACTAATTTGATCAGGAAAGCCAATGGAGCAGTATAGCAGTACTGATTTAGTTTTTATTCCCAGTGGAAAACAAAGTAGTTTCACAAGAATTATGCCACTGCTTAGGTGAGATAGGTTAAAATTTCTTGTTAACAAGTATCTGACCATGTGAAAAGGTTCAACATGCTATGGGAATGATCATGGACCTATAACCATAGCATACTTGAAAATTTAGAGCAAGGTTGTGGCATGTGTGAGCATCAGTGTTATCTTAAACAAACAAACAAACAACAAACAAGCAAATCACACAACAACTTCAGGTCTGAGGCACTCTGAATAATAGAGGGGTTGATGAGAGCAGTTGTGAGTTAATGAACAAAAGCTTGAGGCTGCCCTGATGTGCCAGTCATCCATAATATACCCAGACAAGTGCTTGTTGAAGGGGATTATCTGGGACATGAACAGGGAACATGAGCTGTGGAGGAACTTGAAAAGAGGTGAAACTTAAGCCTGGATGTGGGTGATGCTCATGGTCTCTGTGGATTCCACATACCTCTCGTAGGTTACTGTCCCTCATGTTTCCCACTGTGTCATCCCAGCACTAGGCCATGTTTAGCAGTCCTCTTCCAGCCTCTAACAAAGCCGTACCAGGACAGGATGGCAAAAGAAACACAGTCACCTGTGAGAAGAGCAGAATTAACTCCTTTGTGAGAAATCTATACTGTAGGTGTGATGCTAGTGTGAGCCAAGCTAAGAACCTTTGAGAGCAGAGTGGCACAGGGCAGAGGCAGGCAGCCACTTGGCAGGAGAGCTGTGAAGATACAGGGTCAACGTGCAGTTCTGGCGTGGCAGTGGGACTGTGGGCAGGGGACCATGCTGGAGTGGGCAAAGAGTAGAGAGAGGAGAGCAGCTATCTCTTTGTGAGTCGCAGATTGCTGGAGAGAGCTAGGTCTTTCAGAATGAGAAGGTTTTTAATTAGAAAATGTGATAAATAAAAATAAACGAGCAGACAGCCATGATCTTCTTGTCTTCCCTCAATCCCTGTCATTCGTCTCCTGACTCTCTGGGTTCTTCCTTAGGTTTCTCAGGTTTAGAGCACAGGATTCAACTGTGCTAATCCTATACCCAAGTGATCAAAAATCTTTTAGACAGAAGTAGCACTCTTACTCAATACAGTGTATTATAAAGAATCTGAATCTATTTCTATGAATAGGACATGAATAAGTGAAGAAACAAATGTCATAATATTGGTAATGAATGGAAACATTCTAGCTGCTACAAGTGAATTGCAAAAAAGTTTGGTCACTCAGTACATTTTGAAGGAGAACTCAAAACCTGGACATGCCCCCAAAAACTTCTGGAAATTCATCTGAAGTGTCCCAGAATGCTGATTGTAGGAAATGTCAGGAAAAAATGTCTTTCTTGTGTTTCCAGTATCTCTTCATTTCCTTTAAACCAGCACTACCCAAAAAATGCGTGTGGTATTTTTATAATTCCACTTTTTCTCCCACAGGTTACAAAAAGTGCCAGCATGTGAGGAAACATATAATTAAACCCTACTCCTAACCTCAAAAAAGTTTTATATTTGGCTCATTTGTGCTTCAGGGGAAAGCTCAAGTTAAAAGTTTTTTTCTCTTATGGGTTTTGTTTGTGTCTCCTTATGGTTCCTCCATGAGTTTGCAACAATCTCAATGCACTTTGTACCGGCTGAACTTTTGGAATTTGATTTTTTTGCACTATTTGAATAAACACATTGTGTTTTCTCAATTTCTAAATAGGATGTTATACAGAACAAAGATACCTTTCTTTTGTAGGTGGTGACTGCTTGGTGGTGGCCATCAGGTCCCAGTCCATGTCTGAAGCCAAACAACAGCACAGCTCTGGACGACTCAAAAGTCTAGCAATATATACTAATTTTAAATGCAGAGGATACTGAGTGAAATCCAGCACAGCCCACAAGCTGGTTATATGTAAGTGCCATATGTTTAGTAGGAGATTTATGAAATCGATTTGAACTCCAAGTTCTGCACGTTCATGACAAAAAAGGCTCATGTGACAGTATGATGTCATTGAGTGCCACCAAGATGGTGTGGACTGACTGAATGTGGAGCAGCTCGGAAACCACTTCTATGAGATAACACTGATGTCAAGACAAAATACAAGAAAGGTGGCATGGTAGCTAGAGAAAACATATTAGCCATTAGTGATCCATGCGTTTATTCTGTGACCGGACAAGAAATACAGCTGGGAACAATTTGACATTGACACAAAAAACACCAATAATTTTATAAAAAATAGTAACCCTGGCAGCACTGTCACTAAGAAAATCTTTGAAATACTGGACAGGTAGACACTTTAGAGAGACAAGGAATATTTATTTAAGGAAACTAAGACAGATACATATAACATAATGAATAATACCAGTAATGCCAAATAAGTTCTTATTTACTCTTCTTAATTTACCTTGTGCCATAGCACAAGAACATAAAAGTAATGAAGGAAATGTTAAAAGTTAAAACAATGAGCATCGATAACAGCAAATACTTTTCATAAAAATATTTGTAAAATAGCACTTTCCCCTGAATGATTTCAAACCATTTCAATGAAACTAGGCCTTGCATTTACATTTGAGAAGACTAAAACACAAGTAGTTGATTTGCAAAGATCATACAGAAAGTTTGTTGAGAGAAGAAAACAATTTCTTTTTGCTCACTGCCTCCAGACAACTTAGAATTGAACTATAAATTACTACAGGACATTGTTGAAATAAGTTGTATAGAACTTTTCTGCATCTAATAAGAACTTTGTGTGAATAATAAGTCAGAACATTAGACTTCGTACACGTCCTTGTATGTACATGATTTTAATCTCATGTACACCATAGAAAAAGAGGTAGGAAATCCCCTAAGGAAAGAAATTCCAAGGAACCAGTCCTACAGGATTAAATACTTTACAATAGTGGCCATAAGGAAAAACTGTTTAATTCATTCACAAAAGCATGCAATAGGTATTTCTGCAACTATTAATAAATGCAATACGTATAGACAACAACACTGTGGAAGAGTAAGAGTGAAAACGTCCATCATGAATCTTCTGAGTAAAGGTAAAAGATCTCAGTTGCTTCCATTTTACCCAAATACTAATAATAAGAAGATGAAAAAAAAAAGACTGTTATCTTGTGGAAGCAAAAAAAGCAATTGAGTGTGGAAATAATTTAAGCTTTGGTGATACAACATATGTTTCAACCCCAATTTAGAACCAGCACTGTTCTTACTGGTAAAGGAGCTACTAAGGAAGAAATTAAAGTGTATAATTAATGTTGCAACATTTCATTAACACATAAATAGTTTCTCTGACAGGTCATACAATTCACATGCATATTTTATTAAACTGTAAGAAATAATTTTCCGAGTGACCCTGATCTTCCTGCATTCTTTGAAGTTTGAAAGCAGCATTATAGCCTATAAGTTTAAAGAAATTTAGAAAGAATTGTGAAGTTAAAAGGTACTTTTGATGTTTGTTCTTTCACTTCTATCACAAGGACATTCAATACAGAAGGAGTAGAAAACATTAATGACTATGAAATTTCCATGGCCATCGTGCTCATTTAACTCTTTCTAATCATTTAATATAAAAGGCTGAAAAGTGCTATGCATTTACAAGGGGTTTCAAGATGGCACTAGGAATTTGCTATCTAGTTGCCCACAAATTCTTTTCAACACACTGGTACAAGTTGCTACTTGCACTGAGAATAAGTACCTTCAGCTCCCACAGTACACAGCAGTTTTGCATATCTTTTGAGGTCAGATTCAGACAATACCCTTTTGTCTTAAAAGCATCTTAATTATCTGTCGTCACATGAAAAAGCATCTTCTTGCCAGATAACTTCCACTCCTTTGTCCAAACAGGCTCCGTATCCTCACCACCCGGACAACTCATCCACAACCACGCTGGATTGCAATGGGACGCATCTGTATGGTATAATGGTGGCATGTGGTGGTCAGTCAGATTTTTAGTTTCTTTCTTTCATAGAAGATTGAAAGTTGAAATCTGGCTGATAAATGGGATCAGGCTGGCTGTGCTATGAATACCTTCCCTTTGTCTCATTTATTCCCACAATTCTTGTAGGAGTTGAGACCATTTTCTGGCATATAACTGAGGAAAAAGTGACATTTTAGCAGTAAATGAATACTGGCACTGCTGAAGTTCCTGGGAATTTCCCAAAGAAGAGACATTCATTTTAGGACTGGTAAATCTGTATCCATTCAGAATATTTCTGATCAGTAGCACCAGCAGGTGAAAAAATACTATAGAGTAAATGCTTTGGTGGAAATATTTCCTCCTTCAGTGTGGCAGTGCCAAGCTTTGTAGAGAACCATACACTTGGTTATTCTAGGTTATTCTGTATTGGTGGTTATTCTAGAAAGCCTCCTAAATTTTGAACTGAGAAGGCAAATGCAGCTAGTGAAAGAGAATATCTCATGGAGAGATTTCAGAGAGAAAGAAGTTTGAAAAAGGAATCAAAAATGCCTTAACAAAGATTATAAACCCAGGTCTACCCTCTTTCCTGAGTACAGTGTTTCAAGGAGTCCCACCCATATTGTATATTTAAGTACAGTTTCCCGTTAAAATTGAAGAATCAGAGATTAAAGGGGTTGTGGGTTATTCCTCTCTACACTGAACTCCATCTAGTACTTAAAAACAGCAAGGAACAAACCCACAGGCCCTTGAAATAATCCCTACATGTGTCATACAAAATATCATGAGATTGTATAAAGCACATTTAAATCAATTAATCATAATAATAATTTCATAAAGCAGATTTCTCAGAAGTATTGATTTAAATTCCTGTTAAACTGTTAAATAAAATTACCTGGCCACCAAAGATGAGGTTTTAAGTCTCCCAGTTGTTGCAACAGTCTCTGCTTGCCAGCTGTATTGTAATAACCGAAAAGTTAACATCTCTGACTTCATAATTATTTGAATTTTAATGAACAAGATGAATTAAATCTTTCAGCTTAGCTGCTAACGTTGTGAAGCAGCCTGAGTTCCTGAAAGATAAGAATATATTGTGCTTATTCAACAGCTTTTCTGTGTGGAGACAGAGGGAGGAAAAGAAGCCAGGTTTCTGTGGAATTTAAACTCATTATTAAAAAAAAGATGATAAGAGTAATTATGAATATGAGTTGTAGAATTCATTAGTGAATTTGAGAGCAGCTCCAAAATGAGAGCATGTTTATTTTACCATGTCCAGGGACAGTGTGCTTTGTTAAAGGGGGGCTCTGTCTGGTTGTCCCAAATATATTCATCAGAATATAATTTCCTTCTAATCGCAGTGGTCCAAAACTACAGTTGAAAGAGTATGAAAGAACACATAATTTCTGTCAGCTTTCATTCTTTTTTTCTTGTTGCTGAAGCTTTTATCAACCTCACTGGTATCTGCATTTCACACAAAAATATTGAACATCTTTTATGTTTTTCCATTTCCCTCAAAATGAAAGGGAAGCTGGTACGTTCGTGCAATTTGCCCATAACACTAGCAAACTAAATGGGAGATAAATAGATGGTGAAGTTGGCTCATTTCCAGGCTGAAAATTCATTACCAGCATGGTAGATCTTCTAGCCAAAAGTATCAGATCTTCCGTGAACAACAAAATATAGAAGGCTATGAATATTAATACAAATCCATTTTCTTTTTTGAATTCTGCATTCTGCAAGTAAAACAGACACAGGTGTGTCATATACATATATACGTACATACAAGCAAACGTGTGCAAAAACTAACTCTCTTCATCTCTGTGAATACTGTTCAGCATGGAAATTTACCACACTAAGTGGAGGGTTAGCAACTGCTTAGGGATTTATCCTCGTTTCTATGCAAAAATTCCAATCAGAGCTTAAACATGAAGTTATTGATGAGCTAGTGTATTTGCAGGTGTTTCTATCCAGCACTCCTTTTCCTGCCTTGTGCATTTCCATGTTAAACACCAGAAGTGAGGTTTTAAACAACAGGAAATGCAAGTCTCTACAATCATATGCCTTTAAACTGTGTGCTCTGACATTCTTTGAGTGAGGATATTTTTATGTTGGTTTTTTCCTATCACGTTTTTTTTTTCCATGTGAGATTTTTAGTGTGCTAACCAGTGAAAAATGCCCTCATTCCCGAGAATTATAAAATAGTTTTGGAAGGGTAAAAGAGCCTCTCTGTCACATACATTTAAGTTTGAATATTTTGATTTCCTGTGTAATTTCAATTTCACTGTAAATCAGAACTATCTGCAGTAAACAGAAAGCGGAACTGGAGTTTGCTGATATTATGGTCTGCCAGGAACAGGAACTGTTATTGCAAGTCTGAAGAATTTTATACCTCTTGATAGCTTGTATACCATCTGAATCTTATTAAACTGCTTCTGCCTGACCTGGAGTCTGGAGCCTGGAGCCTGAAGCCTGAGTGGGGAACCTTAATGCTAATAACAAAATAGGCTTTAATGAATCACAGCTTCAAAGAGAAATAACATCAAATTTGAATGACTTCTTGGAAAGGCTTTTACTATCAGCAGTGATTAACAAAATAAATAATATGCCAGCAGACCAACGTGGATTGCTATATTTGTTTGTTTCAGCCTCTATTTTGACTGCCTGACTGATCTTTGAGCTTCTTTATCCCAAGTGTGTGCCACAGCCTGATGCCAAGAGCAACATCCCTGTTCCATTCACTGTGTGAAATACAGTAGGAGGTCAGCTTTAGAGGTACCTGGCACAGCTGACATTGTATATACAGTAAAATTATCAAAAATGTGCAGCTCAATGTACAAGAGAAAACAGAGCTGCAAAGTATGGGGTTACAGAGCAGAACCATAGATAGAGAATTGTTCTTTCCCCTGCTGTAGAAAACATTCAGCCATTACCTTAGGTGACAGTAAGACCATAATTTGCACTCTGATAAATGCCGGTGTGGTATTCTCATCTACCCCAAAAGACACAAAATTATATAACCACAACAGAGAATACTCAGGAGACTTTATAGCCCATACCTCTTTATAAAAAATGGATTTACTATCCTTAAGCTATTTCAGTCAGAATGGTTGTCTACTATTTAAAAGACTTAATGCAAGAAAGGGCGTATTTGTAAAGCTAAAGATGATCACTCAAACATCTTCTGATTTAAAATCTTGACATTAGTACATCCATAGTTTTGTCTCCTTTCATTCAAGAAATACTTGCTATTTATTCCCTGGAGATTTCCATAATTCATACTTCAGGTGTACTTAAAGCTGACAGGCCACAATTTTACCAAGCCATACTTAATGATGATAGAGAATGCAGACATTCTGATTTTTCAAGCTGGTTGGAGTTCTAGACATTGACATCAATAAAATCATAAACCATGTTGGCTTAGTTTTCACTGAGATCAAAAGACAAATGGTCACTGAAGTTGTCAGAGGATTTGTGTGTGTATGTGTCTGTACACTGTCCATGCAGGCACACATACGTGAGTTACTGGGGGTGGGAACTGGACTGCACGAGCATCCTTTTGCTTCCACCCACTGTAATGCCCCAATTTTTGGACACTGGGACACCTGCCAGCAGTGGGAATGATTTCAGGCAGTGCCTGTGCAATGTGCCATCACATCTTCAGACTACATATAGAAAGAGCAAGGAGAAAAGTTTAACATAAAAGCTGTGGAGCAGTAGGCTCCCAGCATGCCAGTGTTATAAATGACCAGCTACAATGCTGTTAGACTTTCAAATTATATATATATATATATTTGGACTGACAATTTTCATGCCCTTGAGCACTATTTTTTTAATGACTGTAAGTGTTTGAAAATACCTTCAGATTATTCTCACCTATAGTTTATACTACTGCTATTATGATGTCACATCAAAATAGTAAACAGACCTGATTTTTGACCATTGCTCAGTTTTGCCTTTGTATGAAGTGCAGATATGAATTATTTGGCACCTAACATTTTGTGGGGATACAATATATCCTTTCCACACCTTCTAAATATAATCAGTTCAGTTTACAAGCCCAAATATTATTGTTAAGAATTGCCCTGCTGCAACTTCCCCCTTCCATCCGAAGAGCAGGCTGTGGTTCTGCCTCCTGCTTTCCCAGCATCCGCAGGAGTGGATTAATCCCCGCTCCCGGGGCGCGGATCTGTGGCCAGCAGCAGCCGGGGCACAGGCGGGCGCCAGCGCCGAGCACCGGGAGAGGTGCCAGCCGCCCTCCCGGGGTGCTCAGCTGCCTCCCCTGGCCCGCACATCAAGGGCTCAGGAGCAGGGCAAGGCGAGATGACATCCTGTTGGGAGAGGAAGGAAGGAGGGAGCCACTGAGAAGACTGCGTGGGGAGAGGCAGAGAAGAAGCATTTTGGAGGATCCGGTAATTTTGGTAAATCTGGACACTATTTGAAGCCTTAATCCGTTCCTGATCATGAGCAGTGAAAGCACAGACATGTTGGTGACAGGGGTGAGAGGGAAACAGAACCCTGACACAAACAGTTTTCTTTTTGGTATTAAATGTCCCATAATCACAACTGAATCGAGTCAGACTGGCAACCCTGGAGTCAGAATTCAACTAGTGCATTGCAACTTTGGAGCTTTTGCTTTGCTTTCCAGACCAAACCCGTGTTTTCATCACTAAAACAAGCTGATTGGACTCGGATCCATGACAGCACTATATTATTGAGAAAGAAGACACAATTTTTACATAGTTATTTGCAGTCACAGCTCATTTTCTCCATGCATTGCTGCAACTTGATTATCTAAATGTCTCGGGAAACAATATATAGCCCATTGGATAATAAAAGGTTTAGATAAGCAACACTTCGTTTTGAGCGTGAATTTTCAATGTAAAGATATAGGAATAAACTTTGCGGCTTAGCAAATGGGCAGCAGGGACTCAGTGAATCTTAACAGGCAGACTTACATTTTCAAAGTGTGTTATGGGGAACTTCTCAATATTCCTTTTCAGACAACTACAAACTATTACAAAAATCCTAAACCATTGTCTTCTATTAGTGGCTTTCATGACTCTCTAATTTTGCACTTCATTGAGGAAGTGAATATTAAAAACCCTGCCTTGTAAGTGCAGCATAATCCTGATTTACATGCTATTTGTACTCTTTAATATTTATTTTTCCGAACATTATCTCTTCTGAAATGTTTTGAGTGCCAGTTTTCCCTCCTAGTGTACTCAGAGTGCCCTGGAGTGTTTAGAAGTGTGCCCCAGCAGTGCACACTGGCGCTGGGCTGCACGGAGCTGGCGGAGGCACCTTCTACCATTTGTGGGCGTTTGCTGAATTATGCGACCACCCACAGAATGGTGAGATGCTTTTGAACAAGAAAGAGCACCTCTCCCTGCTATACAGCTTTACATTTGGATTTCCTGTGTAATTACAGTTTACCTGGGAATCAAAACCGTCATCAGAAAACAGAAAGGAGTTTCTGCTCTGTTATGTCATGCCAGGAAAAAGCGCTCTTCTTACAAGTCTGAAGGGAGCTGTACTCCCAGAACGTTGCAGATGAATCTTGCTAAATTGCTTGTGACCAAGTGGAGAACCAAAGCTGACTTTCATGCAAAGCCTCCAACATTATCCCTTAGACAGCCTCTCCAGCAGCAAGTGGAGTAGCTCTCTTGTGGCATCCAGTGATGAGGCTGTCAGTAAGGCCCTCAAAATGCCTTCTTTACTAAACAGTTCTGTGAACCTTCACCTGAGCTCAGCAGGGAGGGACTTAGCCCAGGAGGCTTAATTTTTCACTGTTAGCTGAAAAGCACCCAGTGAAGTTTGACTTAGTGTTTTAGCAAATTGTAGGTGAGACATCCTGCCCTCATCTTGGAGCTTTGTTATTTATTAAACCGGGAGAGGAACAAAGCTCCTCCTGGCTTGCTTTGCTGTTTCCCACCTTAGCTGGGGGGCAACTTGCCTTCCTGCTCCTACTGCTCCACAAACCTGGTAAAAACATCCCTAAGACCCTACAGCTGAGCTTTGATTAATTCCTATAGCAATCTCCCCTTGGGGAGCAAGGTATCTGCTCTCTCTCATTTTTGCGGAGGAAGCAGCAAGGTAATCTCCCAGTGTTGCCAACCTCAACAGTCTGTGTGGGAAAGCTGAAGAAATACGTGCACTTATTTTTTTCTTCTTCTGTAATACATGTTGCTTTTCAGATTCCTTTTTTCCTACAGAAGCACAATTCAGCCAGAATCCAGTTTCCCACAACACTTCCCAATGCCAAGGGACTGATGCCAATTCACCAATTTAAATAATTTCCTCCTGACAGTTTGCCAGACATGTTTCCCTCTAAAAACCTCTAGCCACCCAGATGTACAAATTTTACATGAGGAGGTCTTGATGGGCTCAGAAGAAAGAGATAAAGATGGAATATTCTCTATTCTGCAGGTATGTGGCCCTTTCCTTCATGAAAAGGTGTAACTGCAGGGAATCCAGAAGCAGACCTTACATCCAAAACATGCCATCATCTTTTTCCCATTTAATTCTGGGCAAGTCACTGCATATATCTACTTTAGGAAGATTACTACCTTTTCTTGGCCCAATTTGACAATAGTGTTGCATTACAGCACTGATGCTGCAATACTGGAGCAACATTCCAGTGAAGCTCCATGAGACAAACTAGCATGACAATATTAATCAGGGAGTCCTTTACGCAGAAATAATAAAAGAGTTAATAACCAACAATACTAAGGTGAATATTTAGTCCTTTTTCTCTAGTGTTCTGGAATGCACCTAGGATTTATTTGAAATCCAGATGAGTCAGAGTTTCTCTCCTCTTTCAAGGTGGATGAATGCTGATGAACAAGTAACTGGGCATCTTTGCACAAAGGTGTGCCAAAAATCATGTTAAAATACTGATTGAATGACAGAAAATTAATTTTTTGTGGGGAATCATTTCTGAACCCATGTGGCCACAATGAAGTACCACAACGAATGAGGTAATGATTAATAAAAAAATTTCCTTTTCTTTTCTTTTTTTTCAAATTATTTCTGCATTAATCTAAGTAGATTATAACATCTGAAAATCTATTACTAACATAACATGCATTCTCACTGCAACATTTATTTTTTAATGTCTTAGTTGAAAATTAATGACAAAACCAACTATTTCATCAGTTTCACAGTTTATAACAAACAAGGTGCACTTTACACCACTGCAGAATGCCAATATATAAAGGGTTTTCACTTAAAAATGTATATCGAGCATTTTCTATCTTTGCGGTATATCAAAGATATCTCACTTGCCCTGTTTTGATTAGAATCAGAAATAATACCATATGACATCAAAGTAGGAAGGTGCAGAGACTGAGAATGCCCAGCACAGAATTTCTGCAAGATGTGTCAGTGTTTCAGAGGTGTCTCCTGCTTCCCAAAAGAGAGGGCTATATCATATATAGATGTGGTATCTGTTGCTAATTAATTGACTGACAGTTTGATGAGAGTCACGATATACATGAGATAAGATTTAGGCAAACCAAAACACTCTGGTTGTCTAATTATCACTGAATTATTAGCCTAAGTTAAGAAATTGTACAAAGCACGTGTGATAAAGACAATACACTTGGAAGCACACACTAGATCTTTGCAATACCATTAAATGTATTGTACAGAACAGTACATTTGTGTGTATTCTCTGCTGCTCAAAACTGTTCTACCTCTAGCTCCAGGTGAACCTGTGATGATGAAAAAATAGAATCACTTTTTCTTTATCATAAACAAGAAAAAAAACATCTTCCAGTCTGAGTTAAAATGAAAAATTTGGCCTTGAAATTTAAATACAAACATGGGAATGGGTGTGTCTTTGGCCCAAGGCTTCTTTTCAGGTGTAGTTCGCAGAACTTAGATAACAAAAATGTGTAAAGAAATGGAATGTCCAAAATTAATTTCACTACAAATTATTCATATGGAGTCCTGTTAACTGTCTTTTATTAAATCACGTCCCATAGTGTGATGATTTTTAAACAGAATTGCAAGGATTTTAAAGATTTTAAAGTAATTTTTGAATATTTATTTGTATATGTGCCTGTGTTTCAAAAAACACAGATTTAATGAAAAAAATAGGTGTCCCACAAATCAGATCCACCAAAATTGCTATACATGATGTAA
Source organism: Acropternis orthonyx (assembly GCA_035583155.1). Lineage (NCBI taxonomy): Eukaryota > Metazoa > Chordata > Aves > Passeriformes > Rhinocryptidae > Acropternis > Acropternis orthonyx. The sequence continues at coordinate 22,572,158 of JAWWEU010000081.1, forward strand.
CACCTCTGCTTTTCTGTACGATATTATTCACAACGGATCTTACTGAAAAAGGAAGTATCATTTTTTCCAAATGTTGCCTCGTTGTTCCTGTTAACTGACAAAACTATTGTTGTTAACTTTAGGGTTGCATATTCCATCATAATGAGTCTAACAAAAGGTAGTAGATACCTCTTAAAGCTTGCAAATTGTCTAGATGATGGATTGCCTCTGATAAACTGTTTTTTAACCTGCTCTGAAAAGGAAGTAACTTCCAAATGCTTCTATGTGTGAAAGGTTTCTCCTTTTCATTTGATGTCTCTTTTTTTATTATTGGTTATTTGAAGAAATCTTTAGGGAATGGAGCCATAAAAATATATTTAAAAATGCGTGAGTCCAAACAGAATCTAGAGCAAGAGCTGACAGCATGTGCTTAGCTTAGCCTGTGGTGCCTCTGCACTGCAAAATTCTCTCAGTAGAAAAATCTGCAGCAATGCCAAGACACAGGAGAGTTACAGGTGATGTTTCAGCTTTCTCTGTGAACTCACTTCCATCATCATCAAAATCTAAATGAAAAAGATCTGTTTGGTTAACTTGTCTATCTTTACATTGCAAGACTGTCACCCAGTTCTTGTTTTGCCCTTTACACTTGGGCAAGCTGATACAGAGAATCCCAGTGCATGATTTCATGAATTCATGTTTTGCTGATGCTGGAGACATTTGTATCCAGTGTTTGTATAAACTCACCATCATCAGGCTTTATTCCTCTTTGCTGAGGTATTCCGAGTCTTAAATTAACACTTCCATTCAGATGCTGCCTCAAAGGCACAGCAGTCTCAATGTCAGTTTCTGTATCAGGTTTTCAATCCCTTCTCTTGGCAATAGAATAAGAGAAAAATAAATGCTACTGGATCAGACCTAGGACCTCCCTAACCCAGTCACAATTTTGATGCTGCCAAAACCAAAAGTTTCAAATAAAGATTCAAAATGGGGAGGTTTACAAATAAGCTTATCTCTCATTTAGAGTCTATAGAAAACAGCTGGTCAAAATCTTTGAACACAGGACATGTGGCTTCCCAGGCTCAACTGAGTTCAATGGCTGATGAATACATTTAAATGTGACATTCAAAAGATTCATGTCCTCTACAGTTGTGACTTTTCTTTTTATTCCTGTGACTATTTCCCTTTTTAGTGTTTTTCAGCTGCACACAGCAGCACATATTTCCATAGGTCATTTGCTTGTTAATGGAAGATGTTTCCTGTATTTCTCCTACATTCAGTATCTCTGCTCCTGTACTTTTACCACTCAATGTAAATTCTGCTTGTCAATTGTTTTAGGGTCTCTTTATACCCAGTTACTGTATTTGCTACAGTCAGTTGAATTGGTTTTTGTGCTAGTTTAAAGGTAAACCAGCAGGAGGAATGAGTCTAACTCACAAACAGATTACAAGTCAGAATTACAGTTTAGTAAAAA
>JAWWEU010000081.1:22582948-22716616 GCA_035583155.1 Acropternis orthonyx
TATACTGAACATTAATTGTTCATTGAATAAAAGCATTTACAATTTAAAAGTTAAGGTTTTAATTATGGCAGGCATTCTTCCAAAATTATAAATACCTGGGACCAAGGGAAGTCTGGTGATGTCATTACTCTTTTAAAAGTTTTCATAACAGTGGTGCAATCATAAACAAAATGTGCATGTTTAATGTATGAAAGAAGACCAGTTCTAAGGATCCCAACATAACTATTAATTTCTGGAGTTTTCCCATTACTGTTTCAATCTTGAGGAGTCCCTGGCAATATTTCTCCTATTATGTTTAAGCTTTAGTAAGTGCTAGTCATGCAGCTATTTTTACTCCCTGTTGGGTTTATTCTTACCAACGTTTTTAGTAAGATTTTGTGGTCCAGCATGACTTTTTTCCCTAAGAAGGTTTTACTGGAAAACAGCATAAAACATCAGAACTGCAGCTTTGCACACCACAGGCCACCTTTCACCCATTCCCTCCCTCCCATCCACAAAGAGCAGTATAGGCAGGTGTTGAAATTACCCAAACACAAACCTAATGGATTCCATGGGCTATGACCATTCTTAAAAACATTGTTTTGCCCTCTGGTCTGGGAAGCCCCATGACCATGCTTCAGAGACCTGGGTCATCATGTCTTAAAATTAAGAGATAACCTATGAAGTGAGTGGCAATAGGACTAAATGAAGCAGTTCCAGTTTCTAGCCAAGGGTTAAATTCTTTACTGCTATAACTCCATTAACTGTTCCTTCACAAAAATCAAGACAGCTAAATGAATTGCAATAGAAGTGACGTCCAGTGTGAGATGATAAATAAGTTACCAAACTAAATTTTAATTACCAAATTGTTTGCTGCAAGGTTTGTTCTTGCACAACAGCACAATACCCAGTCAGTACCTCACACATAAATTAAAATCCTTAGCAATATTAGAATTCAACATGATTTATGTCAATTCTGTTTTGGGTGGCAACAAATTTCAGCTTCACTCAGCGAGAAGACATTTCCTGCTGCTATCTCTAAAAAGACTGCCTGCAGTGTTTAACTATCAACTGCAGCATCACACAGACTGGAAGGTGACCAATGGAATGTGCAAGGAGAGATTAGAATGAATTTTTGATGTGTGTTTTCATTTCATAAACTCCAGTGTCTGCAGCCACAAGTTTGTCATTTGTTATGTGGCTTTTTTCAAAGGCAGTTTTGTCTTATCTGATGCTGAAACTCTTCCATGAAGCTTTGAACACTGAAACATAAGAAAGAGAAATCAGTTGGAAATTTGTTCATGTCTATCTCTGTGCTTGACATTTCTCCACTGATAAGGTACAGCTAAATATTGACTTTTTAGTTAAGTTCAGATTAGCTGTCTGGTCCATGAGCATCGATTGTAAACCATTATCTTTTTCTCATTTTTGGGCCTCAGTGCTTTAACACACACAAAAGGAAAGGAAAAAGAAAGACATAAGATGGAAAATGGAATGGAGTGGAAAATGTGTAATTATCTGTAAAAGTGTCATTAAATTCTGCTGGGGAAAAGTAGAAATGGCCTTGATATTTGCTTTTAAAAAACTCTCCTTTTTTCATTTCATCAGTCTTCCTGTTCAAGTAATTTTTGACCCATTTAAGGAAAAAGTCAAACCATGATTGCCACCAGGACACAAAACTGGGAAAGCTATAAAAGATTCTTCTATCATTAATTAACTAAATGCAAAACCTGCCCTTGAATAAGCACTATGTATTGCTCCATAGGGACTCAGTGGTACTGCCAATTTCATTTCATTATCCCAGCACCCTGTCCCGATCCAGCAGAACACTCTGGATATGTTAAAAAAAGAGCAGATAAGAGAGCAAGACGATGTAACTATTTTAATTTTTGAACAGCCTTGAACCAAGTTCCTCCCAAGAGGCTCTAGAGGAAATTAAGAGATCATGCAGTACAAGGCCAAGTATGCTTATAGATAAGAAATTGTCTAGGAAAAAAACCCAAACAACCAAATAGGATGAACAAGTAGGAAAATTTCAATTTGGCAAAGTTGATCAGTGTGGACCTCTGCAATTCTGCTCCAGAGAGGCGGCACAGAGGGCACGTGGCAGGAGAGCTGCCTAGAGATGTCTCTTTGGATGTTGTAGCCAGCTGGAAGAGATTAGGGTCATGCACACATGGATTTATTCTGAAGTTCCTATTGCACACTCACTTCACACCATTCAGTCAGCCTGTGGGTGGGAAACCTCAGTGGAGTTCCAGGAAGTAATATTAATGATTTAGAGCATATTTACCCTGCAAATTTTTCTAGGGTTGCAATACAGTTCACTACTTTCAGAAAGCAGGAAGAACATTTTAACTTCACTCTTGAAAAAGGATGCAGAACTGTCAGCCTCTGAGTACAGTCCTTCTGTGCAACTACAAACATGGAGAACAAGCTGGGGACTTCTTATGGCAATAAGAACCTGTAAATATATGTGTTAATGCTGAGAAAGTCTTCATTTTTCTCTGACTATTGATATTATGCAAAGACTTTTTTAAGCACTTGGTGCTCCCCAGTACCCTGTTCATGCTCAAGTATGGCTAGGAATTCAGGGGCCATGGCAAGTGACTTTAACACTCCCTAAAGCCTCCAAAGTTCTCCCCAAATGATGACTTGTGATTCTATTTGTCAGGTCTTCTGAGCATAGAGATTTGTGGGAAAGGATGGCGAGATTATTAATATGCAAGTGACTCAGCATCCTGTTTGGGAGACAATGAACTGGGTGAGTGTGGCATCCTTGTATCACTGTGCCTGTCTGGGTCAACAATCCTGAAATCACACCATCACTAAAGTAAGGTGAGCAAAAGTTGCCTGTAGATAAGATGTAAAATGAAAGTGGACTTCAAATCAACTCCAAATCAAAAAGCATAGATTCTTCTATGTAAGAAGTAAGTGTGAAGGGAACATACACAAAAACAAAAAAAAAAATCTGCAAAATACACTTTAATAAAATAGGTCTCTAATATTTTTATGGTTCAAGTTTAAAAAAAAAAAAAAGACAATTGTTTTCTCACCAGGATCATCTGAAACACTCTGCATATCACAACGCAATCCACAGTCCCTCTTGCATACCTGCTGAATCTGCTTTCGAGGGAAACTAGTGGGTCTTCCGATATCTCAGGTGGAAGTGCACATGCCTATATTTAGCATGGCTGGCATTCACCTGGACATCTTTGTAACTGCTCTAGATGTCTCCTTCTTCCCTTTCTCCTCTTATTTTCTTTTTTATTCTAGAGAGAAAAAGCCAAAAAATTTGGTCTGAACTTTGAATGAAACACAATTATTTTCATTTCATTAATTTCTTCTATATTTTAAATGACTGTATTTTGCACAAATCTTAATGCAATAAACTCTTAGCTATATTTGTAAAAATCCATGAAAAAATTACCATTTTTCAAGCACCCTATTAGTTGATTAATGCTTTCAATTACCTCTCCTCTATGACCACTAAAAGCTCAGTAAAGGGATTGCTGATCCTAACAGACATCTTTCAAGTTGTCACAACAAAACCCTAAAGGCACTATTTTTATCAGTATTTGTCAAGTTCAGCTCAAAATATTAAAATTAAATGACGGAACTCCAGGTCTTCAAGACACTAACTTGAATAAATATCTGAAAATTAAACCAAATTCAGTCATATCTCCAGCAATTCCACTCAAGCCAGTGGCATTTCAAAGGTTTCAGATAACGAGAGAATTTGTCCCAGTCACTGTTTACAACCAGAGTTCATTGACTTCAGTGGAAATTCCACCATGATAACCATGACAGAGCTGGGAGTGATTATATACAGTTAAGATATAAAGACCTAATGAAGCATGCATGGATCAGTTCAATATGTTGAATATTCTCTCAGGACTGTTGGCTAGATAATAACTTAAGTAGATTAAGAGTTATAAACAGGATTCTTCTTTGTCTTTATCTTGTAATTAAATAATGACTAACCTACATTAGGAAAGTAGTGATCTACAAAGTTATTCAAACGACAATTTAAGGAATGAATAAAATTCTAGAGAAGTTTTCCCAGCAAAAGTGCTTGCCCTTTTGTCCTGTATTTTTCCAGTCTTAACTATAGCAATCTTGTTCAGAAATATGCAGAGCAGCCAACCATATATCCACTGTCACTTCTTATTTATCAATGGTTAATATACTGATGTAGGCATTTCAGATTTGTCAGGAATTATTAGAGATAATTTATATTACACATACACACACAAAATTAATACAGTATTGAGTAAACTTTCAATTACTTTTCCATTTCTTTGAAGATTAAAAAAGAAGAAGAAAAAGCACTGTCTGGTTTTTGGAGCATGAGAAACAGCATGGAAAATACTGTAAGGGACTGTCACACTGTTTCCCAACATCGTCTCCAGACAATTCTTTGGCAGCTAGGGAATTATTCTTAATTAGGGAATTATTCTTAATTATGTCCTGGACACTTCACCCAGGTCTGCCATGTAATAACCGTTGACTTGAGAGCCTGGACCATCGTATGTAACTGGGCCATTATCAGCTCTAGTAATGGAAATGAGTCACCTCTGGTAGAGCTGCACTGGTGCAAATTGTTGTTGAATGTTAGTCGGGGTTTAATATGCCGTCTTCTATCCCCAAAAGGACAAGATGCTGGGACCAGTTCAGGAGATGGATAGTACATGTTTCCCTGTTTTCAGGCATTCACAAAGAGCCTGGCATTTCTTTCATGTGTTAATCCTGCAGGCAGTCCTGACTCAGAATTTCCAAAGACTTGCAGTCACAGTGAGATGTGGAATGATTATGCAGTTATCTAAATGGAGTGCCATCAAATGCAGGGATGTTCAGAGAGTTGGAGAAGAGCCTCTGCAAGGTGCAAAACAAAATTTTTGAAACAGAAAAAGCCACTGAATGCAGAAATCACTGCAATATAATTATATATTATCTAAAAATATTGAGGCTGATGGTAACAAATACAGTCATAAGAACTGGGGTAACATTAAATCCATCACAGGATTTCAAAAAACAGTTGGGAAGAAACAAGAATCATAACAGATAAGGAACAGAACAAACAGAAAAAAGTACTGCTAATCCTTGTTAGGGTAAAAAAAGCCCAGCCTCTTGTGATCTCACTGCCAGACCGCTTTCAAGGAAAATTGCATGGTTTATATCTGAGGGTTTTTTCCATATTTTGTGTGACCAGTATTACAGCCTTTCAATCTCTGCCTTTACCTGCCTAGTGCTTATGTGATGATTAAGGGCAATCTAAGGAACAGAGATTTCCAGTGTGGCAGTTCCAGATCAGGAACTGGCAGATTATAAACCCAGTAAAACCCAAAGAGTAAAATGGCTCTCTCATATTTATTCACTCTACTGCAGGCTGTAAACAACCCACAGCAGAACTGTGTGTATAACCCATGTTGAGAAGAGAGTGCAGACTGGAGTCAGAGCTCACCTGAAAATTTTAACCAAATTGCATACAATCAAAAGAAAAGGACATGGAATGATGCATGGCATCACTAGTTGAACCTTCTGTGTTTGTAGCACTTTACCATTTTATCACCACTCCCACATCGTTTAATGCAATTGTTCAAGACTGTGTTTATAAGCACAATGACATTTCACCCCTCCCTCAGGACAGATGGGCTGCTGACTCCTGCAGCACTCCAATGAGTGCTCTAATCCAGAAACAGAGACCTACGTTGCGCTGGCAGAACAAAAATGAGCTGCAGGCAGAAAGCTCAGCATCACTATGAGCCATGGACTACATAGACCTAGACCATTTTCCTCTGCTGGGTTTAGGAACAGCATTGAAAGATGCCCTAATCTGCTTTCAGCTCTAATGCTCCAAAGAATGGCAATGACAGACAGGAATAACAAGGGAACAGGTGCAGTAGTAGGGATGACTGAAGCTGCCATCCATAACGGCAGTTTTAATCAGATTTTAAAAAGAGAAACATTCAAAGAAAGCAAGCTGTATTTTGCAACAATCCCATGGACTCTCAGAAAACAATCAGTCAGTAAACTTCTTACCAAGCCAACATGTTTTTGAAAAGTAAAAGTGTATGTTCATGAGAGTATCCGCTTTGTGCCTTGCTTTCATACTTGCTTGACATTATCTTCTTCCTGTCTTTCCAAAGACTTCGCAATGGGTACACATCCCAGTTTGTGTACAAACATCTGCTGTGTCAAAAATTTCTGGTTAAGTTGAAAATGAGTTTGTGTTACCAAGTGGTGGACTTCCAGTTATAACTTGTCATTGTGTACCAATGGCTACTTTAAAGAAAACCTGGCACGTTTCTGAGCGTAAAGATCCTTTTTCCCTCAAATGAAACTGAAGGTAAAGCTCTAATCCTTGTAACTTACCTGGCAGATGATTATCATTCTAGACAAAGGCAAAAAAGCAGATCTCAACATAGTTACGTCAACTGTGCATGGAGGGTCCCTTTATCTCCAGCACCTTGTGTCTGATAGCAGCTCCCATCTCTCAAAACCAAAACTGTGTTGGTCAAAACTTTCAAGGCTGAAAATTTCCCTTTTTTTTTTTTTTTGAGCTTGCAATCAACTGGCTAAGCAGTTATTTTGCAATTGACACAAGAAAATAAATCCATTGTAGTGCAACCATTTAATTGCTAATTACGATATAAAATATTTTAATAATTTTTTAGAAAAAAATTTGATGCGGCCACTTGAGAGACAATCATGGACATCTGCTGGTCTTTATCTGAGACAAATTGGCTATGAGAGTAAGTTTGCAGAACAGTTACATTGGCACTGCAGCCAGTGGCACACTTCGTCCTATAAGTTCAGTTCTTTGTTCTTCATGTACTTTTTTAGAAGTTTGCCCTTTCAAATAAAAACAAAGAATTAATTAAACATTGACCAAATGAGTATTAACAATAAATGCTAACTAAAAGAACCCTTTTTTCCAGTTGCATGGTGCCAGAGAACAGTTACAACAGGATATTTCTGCCCTGGTCTCTTCCTCCCAAATGACTCCAGAGTTGATTTTTCCACAGTTATTCTTTTTCTATTCTTCATTATTATTTTTTAAATATTGGTCTTACCACTTTCTCTGTTTTACAAATTCATGAGGGAAAAATATGTCTTTTCCTTAAAAAAATTTTGTCTTATTTTTAATGCAAATTTCAGCGAAAGGACCTTTATTAACACTCCATTATCTGACCTGAAAAAGGTCCGGGATACCTTAGGTAATGGAAAAATGTAGGAAACATAAGTGCTAGCTAAACACAGATCCAATACAAGTGTAACTTGACGTGTGCTGGGACAGAGCTCATAAGCTTATCCTGAGCAAGAGCTTGTACAATCCACATCAAAAATCCCCTGCATCGTGCCTTGCTGGGCCCAGGTCCTTGTGGTATCTGTAGGTTTGGATGGAGAAATAGTTATCAGAAAACATCACTCCGACAATAGGAAAAGCATCTGCTGAGGAGGTAAAGGGTGGAAATCTCCCAAGGACTGAAAGTCTGCGAACCCTGCTGAATATGCAACACAGTCCCTTCTAAAAGAGGGGTTGGGGCACACCACTTGGTCTGTGCTGGCTTTTTGTCCTCACTCAGGACTGCATAGGAAGCCACAATTACCTCTCAAGGTGTGAGGAGATTTGTAAGCAGGTCAGTAATGGCCAGTCTGAGGTTCAGAAGACTTGACACAGAAGGGGAAAAAACTAAATGGCTGTGTCTCTGCTCAGTGTTTTCAGATCTTTGATTCTTCACAAAGGTACCCTAGATTTACCAGGATGATAAGTCCAGTCTGTGCTGCTTGCAGAAGCCACAATACTGTCCCATGACCTAATTTGGGCATGGGAGAGGTACATCCTCCTCCATGTAGCTCTGTGCCTGAGCTAAGCACCAAAACAAGACACTTTCCAAAGCCTAGGCAGTGGGCAAAAGAAATGTGTCGTATAAACCAGTAGGCTTTTCAAGGATGTGTCAGTGGTATATGCTTTGCTAAGTGCATCAAGAGTTGCCATGTATTTTTATTAATTCATTATGGTTGATCTAGTTGCATAAACAGGAAATGGCAATAGATTAGCTCCTGGAGAGTGTTTCATATAGGATTACATTTAATGCTGAAATTCCTGTAAAACTCTTAACTTTCAAAATACTGATAACATGGTACATACTGTGCACTTTTTTGAACACTTGAGCAGTGCATTCCCTGCAACACACTCAGAGCCCTAATAATCAAGATTGCATTTAGAGAAGCTTAATTTTCGTTCTATTAATCTCTCCAGTGGTAAGAGTAATTATTCAGTATTCACTAAGAAGCAATCCCATAACATGCACAGGGTGCCAGTATGTTAGCACGGTTTGAATGACCACATAGTGAGAAGAAATGTTTCGCTCTCACCACCAAATTATTATGCAGGTCCTTAAAAAGGCTGTGAACTGTATTTGCAAGATATAAAATTCCCTCTGCTACTCCAAACTGCCTCAGAAGTGCCCTATCTTCTTTAGTATCGTCTGTAAGGTTTCCCATCCAAGACTACCTTTTCTTTTATGACAACCTCTTTTTTTTCACCATGCCCCTTTGTCCAGCCCTACATTCTGCTAAGGACTTTTACCATTATACCCATTTCTTATTTCTCTTGTCTTATCTAAAGCCTTTCAGAACATCTCCTTCTTTGTACTGTGCAGCTCCTTCCGGTGAGTAAGGTAGAAAGGCAGTATTTGAATAAGGTAGGAACCACTGAACGCTAATGACTTCTCTTTGTGTTGAAGCCATTTCAATTTCCAGGAAGTAAAGACCTCGTTTTTACTGTGACTTTTCTTTGAAGAAGATATATCTTCTAACCAATTCATACCTTCCATTGTAAAAGATGCAGAACAGTGAAAGACTAAAATGGTCTCTTAGATTACGTGCCACATATCTGTAAGTAACTAAACCTACAGCCTAAAGGTTGTATGTGTCAACATTATGAATCATGTCTCTCACTGTGTCTTGTGTTTATTTCCTTCTGCAGGCTCCTGTCATATATTTTGACTATCCTGAACTTATCTATTTTTAGTGTACAATACATCCTGAGTCATGAATCAGACTTGTAGAAACCTCTGTAATGCATTTCATAAAATAATAAGATTAGTACTGGATATGGAAAATATTGCAACATGAGAACAGTCTATACTGGTTTTGAGAGTTTGCCCTCTGCACCTGATAGGCAAATTCCTGGATACTCTTATTTGGATGTTTGTTCAGACACTGTAAATTTAAGAATTCAGCTAACACATGAAGCTTAGATACCATAACTGCAGCCATCCAGTGCTAAGCACCACAGGGATCTTTTCTCTCCTTCTGCCATCTAGCTTCAATAGACAGCCATGGTGCCTGCCTCTGCAGAGGCTATCTGATTGCTGTTCCTTGTTCACTTGCTTAATCCTTCTAAATCTTCTTATTTCTAATTATTATTCTATCATTTATCTCAGTCTAGCATCATCCTTTATTGAAGCCTATCCTCAGCGGGTCCACCTCTCTCCATATAAACTTTGACTACTCCTAAATCTTCTTCTCCAGCTGCACTCTCAACTGCTTCTTCACCAGTTCCTTCAATTACAAATTTATTAGAGTTATTCTCTGCTATCCTCTTCCCTTCAGGTCAGGCAAACCTATGTCCTCGTGGAACAGGATTAAACTCATGCCTGCAGTATGTACCTGGACTCCTTCTTGATATTTTTAAGGGGAACAATGTAATGAATAAGCTTATGAATCACATTTGGAAGATGCCAAAATCCTACTGTGTAAGCATTCTTGAGGGCCTGAGGGTACTATTATATTTGCTTCAGGGTTTATGAAGGTGGTGAGGAGCCAGATTTTGAGATAGGAATTATTAGCTTCAATGAGCTTGCCACCTCTAGATGAATGTGAGTGATCCTGTAGGAGTTGGCACCGCATGCACATATTCTGGCTTCCTGGCATCTCCAAAGGGAGCCAGACTCAATGTCTCCCTTCCAGAACAATGCAGTCTAGGATAATATAGTGTGAAAGGAAGGCTCGTGGCATGCTGTGTGGAACTGAACCACCACAGCTGTGAATATTATTTTTGAGTCATACAAGCACACATCATACTCAGCGTAGGTGTGTTCTCTGGCGCTGAAGGCTGCACTGTCCTCAGAGAGTGCTCAGAGTTATGTTAATCCCTTGTACTGTAACTATTATGAAGAAATATTTGTCTGTTCTAAAGAGCTATTGTAGGAACAGGAATTATTTATTTTGTTCTCCAGGAAAGAAAATTGTTGCCATTGTTGCATCTTTATGCTGAGAATTTCTCTTCGCTGCTGATGGGAAACACAAGTCTCCTTGAGCAGGTACTGACCTGGACTATGTGCTGACCAGAGGAGCCGGCAGAGAAGAGGACTGCTGTCGGTAGCTCTCTCCATGCTTCACACAAGATTACTCTATAAAAAGAGTGTCTCCTAGTAATCTGCGTCTCACTGAAGTTACAGAAAAACCTCTTGACACAATTTCCATTTGCAGAAGACAACTGCCTCCTCTGTCCCTCAGACTGGCTTGGCTACCATTCCACTTTCTTTCATATTCCCTTGAGATTAACTCTTCCTTGTCCAGCACTCCATCATTTACCTCACTTCATTCCCCAGCAGCCTGCCTCTTTCAGGTCTCTCCACATTAATTTTGACTCTTCCTTAGACCTCAAAATCATTTAGGCTTTTGCAGTGTGTGTTCAGCTGTGTTCATGGTCAGACTCAAGGTCTGCCTGAGAGTCAGTAATGCCAGGGTGAACATTAATGTGTAAGCAATGAGGAAACCATTGAGTGTGACCTTGAATTCTAAGCTAACATGACAGTATAAACACAGTTCCAGTTATTGCTCATATGCTCTCTGCCTGTCTGAACAATCTCCCTCTTTTTCTCTCAGGCTCCCCCATTCCCCCTCACCAAACTTTCATTGCTTCCTCCACCATTCCTCACTTGCACTGTGAGATTGGAGACCTTTTAAGCACATTGAATAGAGGTATTCAAACAGTACAGAAAGGCTACTAAAAAGCACCTGGTCCTGAATGGCTTCATGTATGTCTATGCCATAATGAAGTTCAGAGTCTGTATTTGGATACCCGCAGGTCTCTGAAGTTTTTAAAATAATCAGTCAGTGATTCCTCAAAATTATTTCAGCAGAGTCTTTAAAACTCACCTAAGTAACAGAATTGTGAATACCTGTCCACAGTGTCATGATTTTGCCCAGTTGTGCTTCTATCTGATTAATCAACACTGGTTCACAAAAATACCAAGATAAGAGGCTGTTGCAAGCTCTTCTGTGGCAGAGACAGACTTAGAACCCAGAAGGTGCCTCAAATTCTGCTTCACTTACTTGTGGAGAGTAGAAGAAAGCACCATTAAGCTAAATAGCTTTTTATTAAATATTGAGGGGGTTTTGTCCTGATTTGCTTTCACAAAGGGTTACCAAATTTCAGCATATTCCCCAGCCATTGCTGTCACTCTTTATTCTGATAATTGTTTTACAGGCAGGAAATCCCATGATCTATTAAATTACTTTTTAATGAACATATAATAGCAACTAACAATAAATGAAACCAGAGAAGGCAAGAAGGACCCGTAATCATAGCCATCAACTCAGTCTAAAAGTGCCAATCCTGGTGCTAATTTATTTTAAGATTTAAGAAGTTTACATAAACTGTGTTATATTAATTTCCATTTCCACTGCCTCAGCAGTCAGCTAGCATTGGACAGATGGCATCATAATCAAAACATTTTTCTTGCCCCTTATATACACTTCCTCCAGTTATTTACTTTAACATGATATGGCACATCTGAAGAAAACAAAAATCATAATGCCTGTTAGGATTGTAGAAGACTGATGTCAATTAGGGCTTACCTATAAATTTCCTTTCTTATGGTTTTTCAAAGAAAAATCTAGTTCTCAATAAAAAATTTAAGGTTTTCATCATTTTCCTGCTAAGGTCCTTGTAAGTCTGGTTTTCATGATGGACTACATGATGGATCAGCAAAGAATGGCATATCCTGGAATAAATAAACTGAGGAATAGAGAATGACAGGTTAACAAGAAAACCAACTAGAAATTGTACAAAGTCCTTAACAGTGTGTTTGAGTTTAGATTTTTTAAGCAATTTTTGCCTTTAAGGGCCATACTTCTGAGTTCTCCTTTTTACTTAAAAACATTTTCCAGTCAGCACTATTACCATGTCGGTACTCTGACTCTTGTTACAAGCATCTCATTTAGACTGCATGACTTCTTTCTATTTTCAACTTTCATTAATTATACAAGATTTTTTCTCCATGTTCTCTATAATGTTTCCAGACACAACCATTCTGTGACAGACAGACAGGGATTATGCTAGCTGTTCTTTTCAAAGTTCAATAATTTTAGTATGCTTACAATTCTTTTTCCTCTCCTTTTACAAACCTGGCAACCTGTGACAAAGAGGAAGTATAACCAGCCATTCAAAATATAGTAAGTTTTAGCATTTAGTTTAGGATAATGTGCTGCTTTTTTATAAGCTACTGAATACAGAAAAAAAACATGTTCTAACTGTACTGTGGTTTAGTGGGTACATGAAAGAACCAACACTAATCCTAGTTCTGGTAAAGTCCAAGAACACCAGGGACAACAAGCTAATATGGTATTCACCAAAGTAGGTGGCATGCTGGATCAAGCCAAACAAGTGAAATCTTTATTGAAAAGGAAACAGAGAGGCAAGAACACATTATCAATATTTAGAAATGTATCTGGAGAAGGAGCAGGACACCTGGCATTTTAGAGAACGCAATGGAGGGAATAAAAAAGTAGGTAAGAAAGTAGACTTGCATGAGGAGATAGGCAATATTTATAAATGAATATTTGTAAAATGAGAGAGTTTATGTAAGAGATTCTCAGGTTTCAGTTGCTGGAAAACCATGTCTGCAGCAAACATTTCACAAGAACATGCAACATCAAGCAGTTGGTATGGAAACTGAGATGCATAAGAGTATAACTTCAGAACACTACTGAGTTGGAGCAAAGACTCTGTCAGCACAGCATCCTGCACCTTACAGTGATTAATACCAGTTCCTAAGAGAAAAAACAGAAGAAAGACAACAGGTTCAAAATGAGCTCTGCCTACTATGCACTTTCTGCAAATAGTTGCTTAGGAGAAAAGCCTACTTGAGACAGAGGAAAGTTAGCAGTCATGAACAGATCTATATCTGATTCCCTTATTGAATAGACTGTTTGGCTATCTATAAAAATGATTTCATATTTTCATTTGGAATTGCAGGAGAATATATATCAGTTTAAGTTTTATAACCTTCTGTCTAAAAATGTCCAGGGTGGGAAGACAGCCTCTATGCTTCATGAATATCAGCTTTTGAGTCCATCTTACAAATAAGGATCAGCCTTCCCAAAAATCACAGCTCAGATGGATATTTACAGAGCACTCCCACCCTAAGAAGGGTCCAGCCGTGTTACCTCCTGCTCCTCTGGATTTTTGTGTGGCTCACTTCTCCACCTAAGTGAATTCAAAATCTTCTGAAGCATAGTCACCCTAGCCAATTCCCTCTTCTGTCCCCATGTGACAGATAAAATGGCCAAGTGACTAGTATCTCATGCTAAGCTATGAAGTGTCAAGAAGGAAATGAACACATCGTTTTATCTCTTCAACAAGTCATGTCTGCTATAGAAATAGCTACAGTGAGTCCAGAATGGAAACATGCAGAGAGATAACAATCTGTTATGATTATACTTTTCCAGGGGAACCTGTCAACTTCACTGGTGAACCTATACATACACACACTACACTGCACATGGTATACCTGGAAGAAGAACATCCCAAACCCTTTGCTCTTCACCACCATCACAAACAAAGTGCTTAGAGAGACATGGCACCTGGATGAGTTCAGCCTCCCTCCACTGCTGCCAGCAGTGCTGCACTCAGTACAACTCTGAAAAGAGTCAGCTTCAGCTATCAACCAATTTTCTGGGCAAAAAGCAGATTGAACAGTCAAGTGAAACTGGATCATGGTTTCCTGCTAAGTTACCTCTACTGCTAGTTTGCTGCAGGACACCACAGACCTTCACACATCAACTGGCCATCCAAAGTCAGTGATTGAAGAACTAGCAAAAATAGAAAGAGCAATATAAAAATAATTCTAAAACCACATATTTTCTCCCAAATCAAGTGGGTTTTTTTCTGTATTTTCAGCCATTGATTTTAACATGCCAGAAAGCTTGACTCTACATAAGAAAACTTCATCATCTCCTTCAATCAGAGCTTTTAAAACATCATAGTTCACATCAAATTGTGTAGTGCAATTTCTAGACTGATTGATTGCCAGTAGAGTCAAACAGGCAATGCTAGCAGTGTGCTCCTCTCTTCACTTTTTTATGAACCCCATGAAAAGCTTGTCTTTTTTTCCCTTCACTGAGCTTGAGGCTCTCACACCACTGAGTGCTACACCAACCAGCATGACTTCCAACACCTCACAGGGAGTCATTTACGTCTGAGTGACTGTTTCAAAGCAAACAGTGGTGTACATGAGAGGTGCCCAGGCTCCCCACAAAGGCAGGCCACAGGACGTAACTCAACACGTCTGCAGACACACATATCCAGCACGCACAGCAAACCCCTTCTTGAACACTGCCAGGGTTGGGGCACCCACAACATCTCTGTGGACAAGCTGTTCCAGTGCTTCACCACTCTCATAGCCAAGAATTTCTTCCTAATGTCTAATCTAAACCTACTCTCTTTCAGTTTGAACCCATCCCGCCTTGTCCTATCACTACAGTTCCTGATGAAGACTCCCTCTCCAGCTTCCTTGTGCACTTCCTGGAAGGTTGCTATGAGGTCTCCAGGCTGAACAGCCCCAAATTTCTCAGCCTGTCTTCACAGGGAGATGCTCTAGGCCCCTTACCAACTTCACAGCCCTCCTCTGGACTTGCTCCAACAGTTCCATGTCTTTCTTATATTGGGGGCACCAGACCTGGACACAGCACTCTAGGTGGGACCTCACAAGAGGAGAGTAAGGGACAGAATCCCTTCCTTTGACCTGCTGGCCACGGTTTTTTTGATGCAGACCAGGATTCATTTCATCAGCCATCACCCCCAAGTCCTTCTCTGCAGGTCTGGTCTCATTCACTTCTTCACCTACAGTTCTTCTACAAGATCATGTTGTTGTAGAATTAGCTTTAGGTGCATGAATGTATTCCCCCATTTAACTGACATCCATCGTATTCCACCCAGCAAAAGACCTGCAAATCTGAAGGTTGTCTTCCTGTCAGGAGCAAGGAATTTCACAGGATACACAAGTAGTCAATACCAACAGCAGCCAAAGCAGACACAGGTCGTACAACTTGATCCTAATCATCTGCAAGACCCATAGACTACAAATCTCATTTGTCATTAAAAGCTTGACTTTCCCATGTATCTGTACATAATTAAACACTTCTGATTTCAAATACCACAGTATAATAATCATTAGCCCATGCTAGATTCCATTTATAGTAATGACCCTCAGATTTGAATAGCATTCTGAAAAGTGGTAAGCTAAATATTTTCAGCAATCTTTACAAATGTAGTGAGAGGAAAAATAAAATGGCATTTACAAACAAGAGAGAATTTCCTTTTTCAATAACTCCAGGAAAGGCTATTCTTATGGCAGGGATTATACTACCAAGAAATGGTATAGACTTAACCCATTTTCATTACAGTCTTAAGACTCAATTTTGTGGTTGTAATCTAATGTCATGCCTTTGTTATTAGTAGATTTTCTCGAGAGTCCAGACAGAAGTAGGTGTGTTCAGAAAGACCTCAGGAATATGCTGTTTTTCTGGCAGCAATTTAAAATATAATTCTCATTAGATTGGTGCCTCTTTTTTTTTTCTAGAATTAAATTTATTTTGCCTTCAAAAGAAATTCTGTTGCCTTTGTTTTAAGTGACACAGACGTGCTCTTCAGATCCTATTGCCAGAACCAACATTCTATTGTTTCTGTCTCAGTTTCCTTTTTGATATGATGATTGTCTAACTAGAAGTCTGATATTCAAATATAACAGAGAGGAAAGGAAGGCACCTTCATGCTTTCCCTATTCTTCATATCCAAAGACAGCAGCAAGGATGATCTGCCCATGATTTCAATGAGAGCCAGACTGGATCATCAGAATGTTGTTTTTTGGGCACAGGGATCAGGTCTCCCTCTGTAGTCTGAATGGTGCCAAACACAATAGCTGTACCAAGCACACACTAAACACTTATAGCAATGAGGAAACCACATACACGGATTGTGGACTTTATTTAGCATATTTAATGAAACCATGTATTATCACAGGCTTAAGGCTGTCTCCAAAACAATCCAACGTCAGAGGGAGCACTGTAAGGTTACCCTGCTTTATGAAAGCTTGATGACTCCTAGACAGCCCCCACATTTGGAGGTGTACACTGGCTTCTCCTGGTCGTTTCACTTTCCCTCCATACCCATACCCCTGCTGCATGGAACCAAAAGGATGCCCCCTTCTTGTTCCCTCTGTCCCCTCACTTTGTCCCAAATGGGACAATGGAAAGGAGCAAGACTGGAACAAAACTTGCACCTCATACATATGCAACCCGATCTTCCTCAAACTCCCAAGCAGATTTTCAGATGAGATACGAGAGCAGGCTTGTCTTTTCAGTGCCAAGCAGAATTCTGCCCCTTGCTGATGTATTTCTGGGTAGGATGTTTTGCTGGGTTTGGTTTTTTGCTTTTCAAGCCAGTAGCAGATGGCTCACCAGTCTGATTTCATCTGGCAATTCCCCTGCTCCTGCATTGCCTTCATGGACCACTCCACAGCCACAGTATGGGGCAGTTTCAGAGCTTTCTGGTGCATAATTGTCACATCTATTCAGAATCACAAAGTGAGATACTGAAAACAGCAAGTTATTTTAAGTTTCAGGCTTATTTCTACCCAAGGTTTCCTTATACATTCAATTTCTTCCTAAGCTGTGAACCATTCAAGCTACACTTTTCATACAGCTGAAAGCAGATTTGATTAATATGATTTCTTTGTGAAAATCTGAGAAGATTAAGGAGCAGTGATGTAGAGAACATATGCCCTTTCTCAACATGACATTCTCTAACATTATACAGGGGTCTGCAGATCCTTCCAGTCATTATGTTGTTCCCACTAGTGGTATCTAAATAGAGAAAAACCTATCATCAGGGAAGAATTTCATTTTCTTCATATTATAGTTCCAATCTCATGTGCAGGTCAACAAATCTGCAGCTGTGTATCAATTACATTCTGTAACTAGGCAGGAAAGGCCACATTTCAAGGGAGCATTTGCAGATTGTTTTTCCTTTGTATTACAGGATCTTTTTGTGATGGTCCCTTAGAAAAAAATTAAGATTGGCCAGATGACTTCTATGCTCAGTGAAGCAAAATGCCAAATAAATATGTTTACAGGCACATCAGTTTTACTGTTCTTTCTCTGTGTATCCCAGAGTGTTACTAACCATGAAAACACTTTCCAAAATCAGTGGGGGGAAAAAATCAGTCTGGTATTGATTGAATGTGGTTTCTCATCTGTCTCATGACCTTTTCCATCAGATATATAATTAGAAATGGAAAGGTCTTACCTGCGTGCTTGCAGTACCCTCCAGAATACAGATAGAAGGTTTGGTTCAGTGATGAGATACAATGAAAGCACAGAGTCCATAGATTCCAGGATTTGGCAATGTTAGTATTTGTTCCTCAAAATAAGAAATATAGACCATGCCAGTACTTTCAAGCTGATGCAGTATAATATCAGGAGTTCTCTTAACTGTATTAATGTAATGTCTTGTATTGGAATGCACATTGTAGAGGATAAATATGGTTTGCAGCCTTTTATAGCACAAGAACACATCAAACCTGATGATTGCATGATATGGTCTTTGTTACTTGCTGCTGCAGGGACATTTCTATGTCAAACAGTCTACATGATTTGCTAACTAGTGGTTAAGGAGATGATTATAATGCCTGTTTCCAAAAGCATTTATATGAGTTCCTTGTGGTGAGTCAGGCTGCCACTTCTGAAAGTCTGAAATCTTAAGCAACCATATTTACCATAGACTCTTGCAAGGTTAGGGCAAAAGCATTTCTGATTTTGACACCTGTACTTCCTTTCTTTTGGTTGTATGTAAAGGTTTGTATGAATGTCATTATGAACTGAACCTGACCCCATATACACATAAGGAATTAAACCACAGAATCATATGCCTTTTCCAGTGTGAAAAGCACAGATGTTGGTTATGGGATCACAGAGAAGTTAAATATGTTTCACTTTCAGATACTTTTGATGTGAAAATATTCTAGCAAAGTACCAGAGAAGTTGTTATCAAAAATCAGTACTTTGAGACAGATGCTTTCTTCCTGTGTGGGGCCTGCAGCTCAGCAGAATGTGTTTGTTGGCTCACTACTTGTAACTCCTGTACAAAATCGTTTGAGACTCATTAAGGATGGGTAAAATAGCTTTTTAGGATGCTGGATTAGTTTGGATGATAAGATACTGTCAAGCTGTTGTAATTAGTTGCTGTGTGGTTTCTAATGGACAGTTGCTTATACTGCACAGGACACAACTAAAATTATTACAGACTCTGAGGAGAAGCCATTGCACATGATGGGTGGCTGAAGGGACTGATCCAACTTTTGGGACAGTCATTCCCTTTAGAAATCTTTTCCCACAATCTGCATGAGTCCATGGACTACAAGGGCATGACATCTGATTGACAGTATCTCCAAATCTCATCTCTTTCAAAAATCATACACACACACAAACATATTTTTTAAAACAGATGACAATCCTTCCTCATTTCAGATACCTGTTAAAACCTCTGAGGATTCTGATTAAGCAGTGTGTAAAATGTCAATACTTCGGATCATTTCAACTCCCTGCTTTGATTTCTGACTTTTACAAAGGTGTTGTATCTGTTCTAGGAGAACAGCTTTATTGAGTCACCATAAATAAGAGATTTCACATTCAGTGGTATGCAATTGTCCTGGTTGTAAATTAATGCAATGTAATTTCTATTGGCATCACTATAAATATTTTCAAACATAGATGTGAACAGAAATAACATTTCACAACCGGGTATATACAGGTAACATTTTAGATAAAGGTCTTCAATTTGTTTTGACCAGAAATATAACTGGATAGTAAAACAATAACGTGAGTATCAGACTGACAGACACAGTGACAGAGACACGCACATTTTTAGTGAGGATGAAACGTGTATGAATGATGATTCATCACATCTGCAAAAACAAATAAATCCCCCACGAAAACTGCAAAAAAAAAAAGGAAAACACGAGTTAGTATTGTTTCTAAAGTCCTGGTTTTCTTGTAAAGGCAAATAAAAATAAAACGATGGTTTGCCTGCAAAATATGTGATATAATGCCACCTTCTGGTT
Source organism: Acropternis orthonyx (assembly GCA_035583155.1). Lineage (NCBI taxonomy): Eukaryota > Metazoa > Chordata > Aves > Passeriformes > Rhinocryptidae > Acropternis > Acropternis orthonyx. Next base: position 22,602,346 of record JAWWEU010000081.1, read on the forward strand.
AAAACGGGAAGAAAAATATACCAGCTTTGTATTGAACACTTTTATCTACTTTCACGTGTGCATAACTAGATCATTTTGTGTATGATTTCACAACAGCCATACTCTGAATTGCTTGGACTGGAGGATTACTCTATATCCACTCCTAAACTCTCTGTAGCCTGAACTAAAGGCAGAGTCTTGCTACTCAGCAGTTAGAGTTCAGTACAAGTTTCACATTTTAGGACAAGAATCTCTTTATTTTATATGTTTGCAATGGGGTTTGGCCTCCAATTTTAACATACTCATTTTTCATAGAGTATCAGACTTTTTTAATATTGATTCCTTGTTCAAATATTTAGTGATTTTGGCGGCAAAAATGTTTTAAAATTTGGCCTTTGTGAATATTCTATTGAGAGCCTCGTGTTATTACACTCATCTAGCAACAAACTCTTAACTCTGCAACATGCAGAGACATTTTCATCGAAGCTTGGAGATATGCATGATTTAAATATTTCCTAGTTTAACCAAAATAAGAATCATTTGCCATTAAAAAGTCAGCAGCTCTTTTAAGATTCATTCAATACCTCATTTCTCTGGTCCTTTTGAACTGCCAATCACTTTAAAACAGTGACAGGATCAAGGTAAAGATATTACTACAATAAAGATATTACTATAATAAAGATATTATTAAACTGCAGAACTTCGAAGAGTTGATAATTAATACTATACACTCATACATCAATTTTTTCCACTGCCTTTCAGTCAAGGGGCAGGGTTTGTCCACTCCCTTTCACTGTTGAAGAAACCCTAGGACTAAATTCAAGATACTGAAGTTTTCCCTAAAACCTTCACCTATTCCAGGATCCTTTTCAGGAGGGCATACCCCTTGTGTGTTAGTTCAGTGTCCCATCCCTTCACTTACAGGCTGCATAGTCCAATAGCACATTGGGATCTACAGAAATCCTCTCTACAGAGACAAGCACAGGGAGAAACCCAGGGAGGACTTGAGCACAGCAAGTAGAATTGATGGTGTTTCCCACTTCTGTTTTACCCCCTTATTTCAGAATCCCACTTGCCTTATCCATATTCTGTGAATGTACCACATGAAGGGAAAAGTGGGACAGGTGTGCAGGAGAGGCAACAGCCACTGCTCTGGAGGAGTAGCAGAGGGAAGCTCCATGAAAGCACCAGTATGGCCACAGTTTTTGAAGAATATTTCTACATCTTTAGATTGAGAAATACCAGAATTGCTCCTGAAGGGTAATAAAATCCTGATCAAGAATTTGAGCTCTATGTATGACATGAGAATAAAGCTGATCAATGGAGAGAATTATTGTATTCTAAAACTACAGTGTTGAGGGCACTGTGACAATTACTGGATATTTATTCTAAAGTGATTTTCCTTGAGGAATTTTAATGAGAATTTCACACTTCATAACCACATGTTTCAGATTCTGTCAGTAAAAATGTTAAACGCTTCGGTTAAAGTAATGTGACACTGCTTTTACTGCACTACTCTTTGCAGGGGAATGATATTTTAGCAATACGAGAGCATGACCACTTTTTTTTTTTTTCAGATGTCCTTGGAATGTTTTCAATTTTTTATGTTGTGACTGATTCCCTCAGTATGCTACTAAACCCAGACAAATATGACAATGCCAGCCTAATAGTGAAACAGTTGTGGAAATTTCTTCAGCTTTCCATGCATGTTTCCCTGTGCTCTCTACGTAGCTGGCAGCAACACTGTGCATAATGCACAACAAATGCTTATGGTGTGATTAGAAGTGGCAAAATCCATCAATTTATATAGAGAAAGTTGAAAGTTAAACTAATTTATTTGCAATTATGGCCATCACATGTTATTGACTGCTATGATTACAGAAAAATTAAGATTTTAGTTCCCAATGTTTAGATTTAATCTCATGAATATGGCAGTGGGATTCGAATAAAGAAAAGGATCAATTAAGAGTTTGGAAACTCAGTCTACATTCTTGACTCAGCCCCTGATCTACACCATGATCTTCACAGGCTTCATTTTTCTGTGCTTCTCTTGCACTCTAGTCTTGCAGATTGTAAATCACATTTTCAGAAAAGATTGTCTCTCATTATGTGATTCTACTATGTCTTGTTTAATGAGGTGCAAAATTCATTGAAGCCTCTAAGATTAACCATACTATGCATGATAACATAATAACCCATAATGCACCAAAATCATCCTTCACAAACTGAAAATTAGAGTTTGTTACTCCAGGTTGCCATTACTTTCCTGTGCTTCAGACAAGGGTTTTTCTGCAGTGGTTCACAGACCTGTTCCAGAATTTTAAGACAACATGACAGTGTTTAAAATGCAAAATGTAAAAATATCTTTCAGATAATCTGCACTAAATCATTCATTGCTGTGGTCATTCAAGTATTTCCAAGTATATGGCATGGTCTACTTTTTCTGCTTGGATGTTTAAGGTGAATAATTACAAAAAACGTAAGTAGAGATATATGACCTCCTTGTGCACAACACATATTTAGTTTTAAGCAATTAGTGTTTCCACTGATGCTTATGCCAGATCACTCTAATTTATAACTCTGTGAAGCAGAACTGCAATTTCTACTTGGGGGCCTAAATTCCTTCTTGGTGTAATTCTACAATATTTTATGAGATTACACCAGAAGCTAAAACAGCCCAGTAACAGAAAATTACTATCTGACACTTTGGGTTTGGAGATGTGTTGTGAAAGGAAAATCTTTCTTATTGCAGACTTTATTGTCTCTCAGTCATGGTAACTCAAGACTTAATTGCACCAGCATGACATGTGAATGGCTCTTCCTCGTTCAGTCACGCCAGTGATACCAACCAGATAACTGGATAAAAACAACTCAAGGGAATAAAACCTCCAGTATGTTTCCACACAAGCAATAGGCCACATTTTTTAAGAAAAGATAACAAGAAATCATCACAAATTAAAAATATGTGTGTGTTTGGTTGAAGAGAATCTTCACCATTGAAAAGAGGAGAAAAAGAGAAGTGGAAATTCTGAACTTTGGTAAGGGCTGAATGTAAAATTCAAATGACCAATAGTGAAGCAAATAAAAATGCAAATACTAAAAAGAGCAACAAGTGTTAAAGTAGACAAAGATTAAATATGGCAATATGTATTTTGGAGCGGTCATGAATTAATCTAAAACTAAGAGTAAATTTTCTCTTGTAAACTATAATTGTGGTTCAGAAGCTTTACATGAGTCTGAACTCTCCAAATCTCTTTCAGGAGTGCTGCGTTTAGATATCCTCACCCTGACAAAGACTGATAAACTCCAGAGGTAAATCTGGGTGAAGACCTAATGCAAATGTAGACTTTGCACCTTACGGAAAGAAGTATGGGATTGGGCACTTATAAATAGCTTAGGACAGCTACAGATTGTGCCTGCTTTCCTTTGGGAGGTAGCTCTCGGCTGCCACAATAAAATGGCAATCAGCAATAGCAGTGGTTTCAGTTATTGTTCATCTGGGTAATACCTCCAGCTTTTACAAAAGGAAAATGCATTCTGCTACATTCCCGTGCATGGCATAGCAGAGGCCAAGGGACCAGCCCTCTCTGTAGGTCTAGTCACAATGGCCACATCCATGCATGTAAAGGAACAGGCTGCAGGGTGAAGCACTGGCCTGCCCACAGAGAGGGTGCAGAACACTCCCCTGGCCTGGGCATCATTCAAGGGATAAGGAACTGGAGACAGGATGGCAAGAGGGAAGTCACCCTCTTTTGAGTGGGAAGAGAACAGGTGTAAAGAGTGACGTGCCATTTGGTCTTGGGGTGAAAGGATGAGTTTTGGCCTATGTTATGTACTTGCCAAGGGATTTTCTGTAATGGAAAACCACCTCTAATTAGCAACAGTGACATACCAGTAGTAAACTAATGCAATATCCAACCAATAGCAGTTACCAATATCTGCTGCTCCAAGGGAAGGTGGAAAAAGGGACTTTGCTCAGCTAGAAGTGCCATGCACTGCATGGGGGAGGGAAAGTCCTTGCTAATAATGTCTGTGGGGACTAACATGCTCTCTAGGCTTATGCCACCTCACATGTCTCCCAGCTACCTAGCTAGGAGAAAAGCAATAACAGCTCTGGCTCAGAGGGATTCACAGTCTCACAGGGAAGCTTCCTTCCCTCAGAGCTCTCCCTCAAACCAACTTGCTAATAAGCATGTGGGGAGCTCACTCCTCTGCATGGCCAAGTGAGATTAGAGACACTATTTCATTTGTGCAGGCCTTTTGGCAAGCACCCACTGAAGTGAGTGATTACACAAAAAGTCAGTTATTTTTCTGTTAAAATAAACTCCCTTTTTAAAAAGGAATCAACAAAGCAAATTTTCCATGAAGTCATTAAACAAATTTTAGTTTAAAAGGATTTATCAGCACTGAAGGATTCAAAGAAAGAGAAGAATTAGGGAAGCCACAGCCAGTCAGAAAAGAAGAAAAGAGAAGGGGGAGAAAAGGGAAACTGATTTCTTCTGAATGTTTTCCTTAAGCTGAGGAAGTCAAAATGATCATGAAGAAGAAAGGGAAAATGTGGCATCTGCATTAATCGGCATTAAGCACTTAAAACAAGAAGCTTCAATAACTGTGCAAATTTAAATTTTTGAGCTTCTCCTTTCTACCCTTCCTCATTGATATTCATGGGGCAGTAACCATTATTTGCAAACAAAGATAAAAACCAGTATTTACTCTTGCTGGAAAATGCAGCTATAATTTGTTATGAATGCCTTCAATTTAGTGTGAATCACTTTGCAAAACTTTCATAATATAACCCAAAAAAGAGCTAGACAAACAAATACAGGGTTTTTTTGGTTCAGTCACTAAAGAAAAAGGAAAATAAAATGTAATCAGTTGAGTGTGAATCATTTTTTTGAAAAATAGCTTGTTCTTTTTTTTAGGATCTAGCTAATCGGTAATGATTTTTACTTTCATTTTAAAATATTTCCATTTCAGTGAGCCATTATTAAACAATAAAAAGACACTTTATTTTGAAAATGTCTAAAAGTAAGCTTTCCAGTATTTCTAAAATAAATGGTTTTTACTTAAAAAAATTCAGAAACTAAATTTTTCTTTTTATAATAGAATATCTGTTTTACTCTTTATTCAGCTGAATTTATTTGCATATGATTCATATTTGCAAATCACCTCAGTCCCCTAAATAATTCTAGTTTGTATTATTAACCCAAAACATTTCACACAATTTCAGTAAAAACCAGGAACTATTCCTGTTTGTCTGGAGTTCAATTCTGCACCTGAAGACTCAGGACATATTTTGAAAATTACTGTTTATTTGCTTGGCTTGGCCTGACTTTGCTTGGTTGAGTAAAACCAGGCCAAGTTTCAGTAGATCCTGAACTTAAATGTTTGTCTGGAAAGTCCTGAATGTCTTTTCAAGAGGTTTTGATGCTGAGTGCTAAAATCTCTCAGCAGGTGACAATGACTCTACCGGTCAGATCTACCAGCTCTGAAAGGCCTCAAACACAGGACAAGTTCATGCAGAGCTTCTGATGATACATACAAAATGGAAATTTACCACCTCAAATATCAGGATTCAGAGCTGTGCTATACCTACCAGAGGTGGTCTGATGAGAAGTCAGCCCTTAAGGCTGCTATTAGAGTGGGAAAAATAAGGAAAAGAATGCTGCTGGGAATGTACATTCCTGTCTTTGTCCCCAACACTAGCAACTGCTCCAGACACCTCAGCAGAAGCAAACATGAGTTTCCCAGCTATGGCAGAGGGAGAGCAACCACAGACACCTAAGGATGATCATAAGTCCAACCAAAGGACCATTTGGTTCAGCATTCTGGACCTAGCAGTGGCCAAAAGAGGTTGGGGAAGCATGTAAATGAGGACAACCATGCAATAATGGCCATGTCCCCCCGGCTTCAAGATCTCTCTGAGATCCAGTAATTTTTGAGCCAAAAACAGCATCTTTTTGTTTTACAGCCTTTTAATGGATTCTTCTTCATGGATTTATTTAATTTCTTTTGAAGACATGTAAACTTCTGGCATCCTCAGAACCTTTTGCTAATGCCATCAACAATATCACTGCCCTTTCTATGAAAACAACCAAACCTGCTTTTGTTTGTCAAACCTGCTACTCCATGCCCCTATTTGTGCTACTTCCCTTGTGCTATTCATTATTTTGATTCTTACTCCCTCCTTCCTCAGGCAACTGTTTTCCTACTCAGAATGCCACATTTACATAGTCAGTCCTCATTTGGAAATTATTTTATAGCTTTAGGCATGCTGTCATCTTTTTCTAGTTCTGCTCTATCTTTTTTGAGATGCAGGGGACAATATCACTTGCAGTCTTCAAGGTATATCCAACTCATGGACTTACAAAGATGGATTGGTTTACATCTTCCAACACTGAATTATATCTACCAATTTATCATCCAGCCAGCACCGTAAGATCCCTTCAAAACTGAATTGCTAGTTCTGTCTAAAAGAGCTGTGTCACCTCATTTGGTTGACTCCCTTAACCAGGCCTGTATGTGTTTGAAAGCAGAGAATTCAGCAATGATCTTTGTGGGTTTCCACTGGTGCATCAGTCAGGAAAGCCAACACATTAATCTTTTGGTTTCTTTTCTACCTCCAAACTTGCTATTTAAACATGCTATGACCCTTCATTTTGTGCCGTGGTACTTTATTTCCTTAAAAGCGTTTGATGAAAACTTCCTCAAAATCCTTCAGGAATATCAACAGGATTTTCCCATCCAATGGTGATTGATTCCTTCAATGAAATCCACGATTTTTAAAAATAATTCCTTATGTAAACACAAGGCTTGTGTCCTACTCACTAAATCATATGTATGTTCACTGGTTCTGTTCTTTATTATAATAATCATATTTACATATGTTCATTGTTTCTATTCTTTATTGTAAATACCACCAATTTGCAAAATGCACTTGTCAGATTTATGAAGATTTATGTACCCTCAACTCCTGCATCAAGCCTTTTTTTTTTTTTCAAACTGCGTCATTTTCTTTTCATAAGCAAGGAGGAAATTTTAGAACACTGTATGCCAAAATTAATGGTTCGCTCATTTTGTAGCTAACTTCCTATATAACCCGTAAGTGAACACCACATGCTCTGGTTCATCTGTTACTGTTTCTAGTTTAAAAAAAACAACTCAAAATATTACTAACTATTGTTACCCAGTTCCTTCAAATACCACTTTTTTGCCAACACTTCATTCTATAACAGATCTTCTCAGATGCCCCATTAAAATATTCTGGAGCAAGAATCTATCTAGACTCCTACAGTGAATATGGCTTCAAACAGTTGATTCACTTCTTTCCCCCCTGCTTTTATAGTTGGATCACAGTGTTTGAAAAAGTATTTTTAAAATCTTTAGTAAAAAGTGCAAGGATGGTCACCCCTTAACCAAGTCAGCTATGGTACTATTCCATATGTATTGCCGTCATAAATTAACACTGGGGGGAGGGGGGAAGGCATATATAAGATATTATTCAAAAATAATTATTTATTTCTTACTGTCTAATGATGAGTGAGATGATGTTAATCTTGATTTCACAGTATTTATTTCTATTGCATCACAACTATTTACATACAGCCACCACAGAGTATGAGGACAGGCCAACCTGCACTGAAATATCCAGGGAGGATTTGTGGAGCACACACCCAGTGCCCTCTCCTCAATGCCCTTCCCCACTTCCTTTTTGGAGAGAGCTGTGAAATGACTCCTTTCTAGTCAAGCAAACTCTTTTTTTTTTTTCTTTAATCTTCTTTACCTTCCCCAAAGCATCTGTGAACTCCAAACCACAATCTGGCCCCATTTGTTTTATTTGCAAAATATAACAGTTCAGTATAACCATTGCCTTTCTCAAGCAAGCTCAGTTTAAGATATAAAATTGGGTAAAAGTATAGATTAGATATTTCTGAACCCAACTTTGAAGCTGTCATATTTAAGTTAAACATTTGTGAAATCAGAATCCTTTACTTGAAGCAGAGGTTGATAAATAAAGCGAAGAGGAATAGCCAAAAGTAGATTCAAATAAGCGATGTCTATGCTTATTCACTTAGGTCAGAGTGTTTCCCACCACACAGAGCCAAAGGCATTTGCCTCCTCATCAAGGTTTACACAGGAAAGAAACCTGTCTGTCTGCGCTAGAATGATGCACTTCCCTATTTAAACATTTTGAGGAGTGAGTCTAAGGTGGTCAGAGCTCACTTGCCATACAGAGGCCAGACAGTGACATGTCCTGGCATTATGGCTGACAGCTATAGCTTTTATGTAGCTTAGTCATAGAAATTACTCATCATACCTTCCATCAAAAGCAAGACTACCACATATTGCTGTGGGAATAAGGCAATTCTCAACATTTGGCACACGTCCCTGTGCAATTTACCTCCCACTCACATCCCAATGGGTAGCTCTTCTGTAAGAGGATAACAGCTTCATAGAGTGTTTTCTATTGTTGGTCAAAGTCAATTTCAAATTCTGTGGTTTATTTTAAGATGTAAGTTTTGGCTAAAAGTCAAGAGCAAGTGAAAATATTTTTAGCATAAGACCTTTCAGTGGAAAATGCTGATCCATCTGTCTATCTATCTATCTATCTATCTGTAGAATACTGTTTCACTAACTTGCCTTTGTAAAGAAAACCTTGGGAGAAGGTTTTGAAACTGTCAAAACATTTTTTGGCATTTTTCAACATTTTTTTAAATTTCAAATTTGGAGTATTAAAAAGTAAAAAAACATAAGACCTATAAGGACAGGACTGAAAGAAAGCATGGTGAACCTATTGCAATATTTCCGTTGGTGCACTCTGATTACCCATTGAATTATATTCCCATTTAACAAATGCATTTTGATTTTTCAGTCTGCTTTTAAACAAGAAGACTCTATGAAATAGTGGAAATTCTCACAAAACAGGGAAATTGTTTCTCCTCACAATTCCAGCTAACACCTATATTCAGAATTGTCCACTGCCCTGTGCTGTTTTTGGCCACAGATTAGCAAGTGTTGAGGAGCAGTGGACAGTTTTGTATGTGGGGCATTTTGACAAGTAAGAAAACACACAAACCCTTATAACAGAATCCTGAAGCTAAACGTTGAAGTGATGCGCTCTGAAGCGTGTACTGTTGTGTATTCCAGCAATCTGGTATCTAACTTTACTTAAATTTAGGAGCCAAAATGTGACCTTGGTGAACTGCATGGAAAGTTTGCTCAAAGCTTAGGTGGGACCTAGACCTGGCCTCAAATTTCTGCAGAAAAGTAGCATTGATTTGAGGCTTTGCATCAGCAACACATGTTTTATCAAAGCATCCTATCTCACTTTCAACTCACTGCTTCTGCCCCTGCTGTTACCATCCTGACCCCTCATTCACGCCACAATATTGGTTCCTTCTGAAATTGAGATTTGAGTTCAGGATTTTACTGATAACTTTCAAGATTCTTCAAGCCTTGACCCTTCTGTTCTTGCATAACTTGGTCCACATTTCTGTTTCCTTTCGTAACCTACTTTCTGTTCCTCATTTATCTCTGCTCCCGCATCACTTTTTAAGTTGACTGTGTCAAAATACGGTGCTTTGGCACAGTTCACCTCAGCATGGTGGAACTCAGTTCCTCTTGATATCTACAGATATGGGAGATAAAATCTCTACCTCTCCAAGATTTCGACAGCCTTTCTCATAGGGTACAAAGTGTGGTCAGGCCATGTGATGCAGCTTTCATTCCCCCCAGATCTCTTCCCTTTTCAATTTTTTTAAGTTCAGGTCAGGTTGTGTAAAAGAATCAGAGCTCACAGCAGAATAATTGGAGTCATCTGACACTCACACAAAGGTCATGTAGGTTAGTGCTTTTGAGGAGTCTGATAAGGCAGTGCCTGAGATAGATTTGTGATCCAAGCCAATATTTCTACTTAGTGTAATTTATGGGAGATTTCTAAATAAATTGTAATAGGGACAAATCCCCTTCTGTGCTTATCATAACATTTATGAGTGTTGTGTGCAATATTGCATATGAAAAGTTCATGTCCTCTTGTTTTCCTGAAAAGTATTGGTAACTTGTTACAGCCTAACTCTGCTACTAAGAGCTTTCTTTCCACATAAATAACTTAAAGACACCTCAAGTATGTTTAAGAATTCATTCCTCCTCTAACACATTTGCTATTGAAAGAGCATGTTTTGATTTTGAGAGAAATGTGCATTAACTGGGAAAATTATAATTTCAACACTGTATTAATTTAGCTTAGAAAAAATGCCTTTGTTTTACTGATATAATTTTGTATTTCAGAAAACCTTGGAAACAGTTGCACTGCTCAGAGGTTTGTCAAACTGTAAGAGGAAAAAATGTCCTTTCATATTTTTCCTATATAATGGCATTTTTTTCATTACTATTCCAGGTTAGTTTCATTTTGATTAAGAGCTTTATGATCATAACTAGTCACAGCAGTTAAGTGTTTCTTTACAAAGCTGTTTATTCCTTTAAATCATTGTTCACATATCCTAGTTACAGGGGCCATGACTATCACTATGTGGGTATAACCAAAACTGTGTATTCTACACTCTCTCTGTCATTTCTGATGAACCGTCAATAATGGATGGTTTGCAGCAGCTGCCCAGGGCACACCTGACACCTCAGGCTACAAACTGGGTTTTAAAGAACACTGTGAGACAGGGGAGTGTTTCTGTCTTCACACCAATGACTCAACTGTGATAACTGTGCTCCAGGGAGGCATCAGCACCTTCACACCCAGCCTGAGGGGTTGTGTCTGCTAATGGGCCATGAAAGATTCCAAAACTATCTCATGACTCACAGAGTAAATCACCCACTGTGAAACTCTGAGCCCTGGGGGAAGTACTGGGCATTCCCACCTGAGCATATATAATCCTCAAGTTTTGGGACTTTCTGGTACCACTCATCGGATCCAGAGGAGGAGCAGAATTTCAACAGGACTGCAACAGCCACCGTCAATAAGACTACAATCATTACTTTGATAGAACTGTGACCATTATGCTCACCAACAGGTTTCCTTTCCTTTTACTTTGCACCATGTGGCACTCAGCACAGGGGGATAACAAACACTGTGCTATTCTTGTACCAGGGTGCTGTGTCATACCTCTGTCTTTGTGGGTTAAAACCCATTTTTCTCTGGATCATTTTATTTATTGTAATCTTTTTAGTAAATTTTAACTCTGACTTGTAACTTCTCTTGAGTTGGGTTCATTTCTCCCACCAGTTTACTTTTAAGCCAGCACATCCCATTACAGCAGATTCTTAAACAAGGGTTCCAGTACAATAAGCACGAAAGAGGGACTGAACAAGATTCTTCACCAGGATTCTTTTGTAAATAACTTGATTATTTATTTTTGTTAAGTAAGAATTCAAAATACAAAAGCACCAATTCTAAGAGTATCTTGAATGTGCTGCTGCTGCCCTTACCAAAATGTGCAGTTTCCTGTATTTTTGACCAAGCTCCATAGAGAGAAGATTTTAATATAGGTCAGGAATGAAACATATACCTTGTGGGGCTAAATTTTCTCTGTACAGGAAACAGAGACCCTGGTGTGGATGAAAAACTTGACCAGATTAGCTTGGGAGTTTGTAAAAACATTAAAAAAAATAAAAGAAAGAAGAAAAATAATCTATTTGTGATTTGTCCTTAACTTCTCGTAGAAATAACAGTGTGTCTCTTTCTGTCAGTGAACACTTCTCACCCGATGTCAGCTTGTCATCTTATGAATCGACTTGAGAAATCACACAGTAGACAGAGAAAACTTTATCTCTTGCATTTAGACTTTTGGTAACTCTGAAAATAATATAAAGCAACAAATAGTAATTTCTATGCAGAATTCAAACCTCTGTTTCAGCATTTCCTGGAACTCAAGCAAAATAGCTCTTTCAAGGGTATATTTGGAAAATCAGCACTCTTTCATTCTACTTATGGTTCACCTTTCCAGCTGTGCAGTGTCCTGACTTGTGTGTGCCATTTCAATGCAGTCAAACATCTACAGTGATACAACAAAGCTCAAACTTGCATTGAACTTTATCAATTTGTGAAGTCTCACAGGCTCAGGTGATTTGGGCCTTTCAAAGGACAGTTCAGTTAAGCCCTGCCTTGGCAAGAACAAAGACTTGATAAATGTTTATCTCTTCATACCACACTTCCCTCCTAAACTGACTGCCATGTCATCAAAAATTCCACCCAAAAAATGGGTGGAATTCAGGGTAAAGACTGTATCTTAAACATATGAGTTTTTGCTAAAGAAAATGATTTTTCACTAGTCCCTCACAGTAGGCCTTTACTTGATAAACAATTAAGCACTCCTTCCAAAATTTGTTTTCTGCATATTTTACAGACTTTTGCAGTGATGCAGGATTATTGTGTTGGCTAGCCAGCAAACATATGAGTTGTAAACATTCCTCAGGAGTGCAGTGTCCCACCGCATAAAAGAAGGGCTCCAGGAATTCTTTTTCCCCACTCTTTTCCAGATCTTATGAAGCGTAACAGATGGTTGTTATTATTTCTCTTTTTGGTTTCTATTCCTTTTATCTTTACCCAAAGTATTTCACCACCACATATTTGTACTGTCAAATTGCACCATGGTGGAATTATGCACACTTTGGAATGTGGGATGATCTCTTCAGTTCTTCAGCCTTCCTACCGCTTCCAGATAAATCCTCCCTTTTGCTGACATTCTACTTCTGAGAATCATTTTACAAATTATATACTTCTTCATTCTCCCTAGATCACAGTCTCTGCATTTTAGAGTAATTTTCAGCTCTGCTGTTGGGGTTTTTTCCCTTAGTTTTCATTTACAGTAAAACATCTCAATATTAAAATACTTAAAATATACAATGTCCTTTACCATAAATTTGGTACCAGAAAGCATCTCAATCTGTACAAAAGGCATTATCCCACAAGATTGCCAGTGTTCATGTCACCACCAAGTTTGTCATTGCTTTGATACCTTGCTTTCTTCCTCCAGACATAATCCTGAAGTGATGAAAGTTTTTCAGATATATCATTCAAATTTTGTTTCTCTCTTTATGGGATCATGACTTCTTTATAGAGAAACTATCCCATCCTTCATTTTTATATGGACTCTTCAAACAGTAAAAGATACTTTTCAGTTTTTCTCATATCGTGATATATATTTAAAAATTAACAGTACTGTGGGGAAAAAAATGAAATCTGTGGTCTGCTCATAACTCCTGTAACAAAACCATCAGCTGGCACTCAGTTAGAGAGTTGATCTCCCTTTATACTACTCTACTGATGCACAATTTGTTGTTGGATTCATTTGTTCAGTATGGCTATGACTAATTTCACAAATTTCATCATTATTCAAACAGATCTTTCACTGTAGACATGCTTTATATTGTACTTTTATCATAACTATTAAATAATCTAATCTAGTTCAGATCAGTTATTCTCTATCACTTGTATTTACACTACAAGACCATTCACTCTGTGCAGTAAAGTAAGACACATTTTATTCACATCCTACACTCTCCTGAAGATATACATGTTTATAAAAATTCTCATCATGGTTTGAGTTTGTGGTATGGGGTTAAAGAAATGACAAATTCACTTTGGAGAAAATACTTCTTCAGAATGCTTTACCCCACTTCTGGTCCCAAGATATGTGCCTTCAATGTGCTTGAAAAGATTTTTGTGTTGGCAACAGGAACGTGGGTTTTAATTTGAACAAAACAGGTATTATAGAAGAAGCTGCATATGAAAGCAGCAAGAAGCCTTTGAGGTTTGAGAGGCCTTTATTATCTTCCTAAGGGGCCTTTTTAATTCTGGCATGAAAAAGTAATTTATATACATCTAGTTTTCTTTATTTTCATAGTCATAATTATTTCTTCCTGTTACAGTTTTCCTTCTGTTGCTACTTTCTCCCTAGTGCAGTTTAACCTCTTTGTAACACATAGTTACAAAATATTGCTTGCAACATTAATTTCAGAGGTATCTCAACCTTCTTTGAAGGTGGCTTTGGTTCCGTATATGCAGCATTTCTCCTGCATTAAGACATTTTCCCCAAATTTAGTCAGCTATTTTTATCAAAGATGAGCAGAACTGCTGACAGGACAAAAAGCATAAAAAACGGGGTCTCACCAATGTGAAAAGGAACAGATCAGAGATGACAGCCTGAGTTGTGGGTTATTGTAAGGTGTATACACTCCTGCTAGAAGTTATCTAATATGCATAGGGACATCCTTGCTGCTCCAGCTTTACATACATAGTTCAAATGTCAACATGGCTAGCACAATTAAGGGCCAAGGGGGCAGGCAAAAAAAGGCATCTAGAAATGGCCTCATATCAAAGAATTGATGTGATACTTAGATTTAAAAATTACATAATCCAGAGGTGCCTGGATTATTTCTGTATGTGATTAATCTCTGTTTGAAGCTGGGAAGCTGGAAGCAGAATGCAATGAGTGGCAATCCCTAAACTGAATGATGCTCTAAGTAATTCATAGAGGGCCATATAATTATAGGAAATGAGAATTTTTTCCCCCCAAAGTTTCTGTGCTCCATTCTTGTTTGCAAAAACAAAAGCTAGATATTTTGTCTTTCTTAAACTTTGTTCAATAACACACAATGCCTCTGTAACTCAAAATTCTCTCATTACTTTGATACTAATTGAAGCAGAATATGATCTACTTTCCTTTTCCTCTAAAAAGCTGGTTTAGATCTGTTGCAAGGAAAACAAACCATAAAAATGTGGTTTTGTCAGTTTTATGCAAGCAGACAGGACTTAAAGACGCATGGGGTTAAAGGTTGAAACACTTTCTATTCATCATCCAGCTCTAGCTTTCAAGTATTTGGCTGTCAATTTTGCAATCACAAGACAGCAATTATATGTGGAAACTGAAAAATTAGAACTCTTATCAAGCCCAAGTATTTGTATAAGGGTACAATTAAAAAAAAAAAAAGAAGAAGAAAATAAATAATCCCAATTCAAGGTGTGTATGGGGACATACAAGGACTGCAATATGGTTTGAAAGTGTACCTGAAAAAGACAGAATCTGTTAAATGTTTGCTGACCAGAGCCCCTATATGTGTATATGGGAGGCAGTGGTTCTAAAAAATGCCCTTAAAGGATATAAGAATTTCTCCATATCTTTATGGATAGCTGACTTTGGGTTTTTAAATACGCAGTGCCTCTGAGCATTTCAAGAATTAATATTATCCAGCTCCATAGTGATAAGAAACAAGTGAAAAGCACTGAGTTGAACATTCCACAAACATATATAATGAGTATTTAAATTCTGAAAATTGTGTTCACTACAAACAACTAGTAGGTTTTGCTACATTTAAAATCATAATCTTGACATAGGGACTGATTTTCAGAACAGTCTTCTAAGTCTTCTAAGAAACTGCTGCAATTTTCCAAGTAAAAATTTTCACAGGCCTGTTATACCATGACTGATCCTCCTTCCAAAAACCAAAAGCAATAGAAGGACTCACCTGTTAACCAGGAAATTGAAACTATTCTTTTTAATTTCCATTTCTTCTTTCAGTGTCAGGTCTCTCACTCTCCCCTTGATACACATGTGGAACTACCTTGCGAAGTTTTCCCCCTACTCAGATATGAATGACCATCACCACAAACAAATGATCTACAGGGTACAGCTCATATGGATTGAAAGCAAATAGCTCTGCCAACCAGGGCTCTCTGCATCCCCAGTTCATCAAAGCCTCAATTCTGCTCAGAAAAAAAATGCAGTGAATTCAGGACAAGACCTTACAAGTTCATCCAGCAATGCTTGCTGAAACCTGATGAGCTCTTTCTAAAGACAAATAGACAGATAGATATTTATAAGCTAATTGTTTCTCGACTAATCTTCTGAACACATCCCATGTCGATGTGGAAGTCAGGACTATGGCAATCCTTTTAATAGGAGCTGCAAAACCACAAGCCTTTTGATTAATTTTGCCCAACTAAAAGACTTTGTTTTGGATCAGAGAATTTTCTGTGGCTTGAGAATTTTAAAGAGCTGACTCTCACTTTCTGGAAAGTTAAATTGTATATGAAACTTGAAAAGTTTGCTTGTAGTGACTAGAAGCCAGCGATCATATTCTGTCTCATATACTTTCCGTGCAAACCAGGAATCACAGTGCTGCTCCTAGCTTTCTTTCTCATTGTGAATATCACTTTTTTGAAAAGATTGGATGAAAACAGTTGCTACAGTGATTTCAGGACAGGATGGTGAATTAAGTAGAAATAGTTACATTAAATCTATTTACAAAGTGACAATGCATAACAGACTAGGAAGAGCTGGCATTGGGCCTCAGGAAGAAGTGAGGGTCAGTTCCAAAAAGAAAACTTGTGAATGATTTGAGGTTTACGAAAACCACATTATGTTTTTTAGTATGTTTGTACGTCAGAAACAGCCTTCACTTACAAGTGGGATTATGCCCTACTTCTGTATCCGCAGCAAGTCACAATGCAGGAGTCATTCTACAATCAAAACCTCCTCTGCCAATGCTGCTTCTTTCATTCAGGGCTCCAATCGAAGGAATGCCATCAGAAGAACACATCTGGCTATATCAACTGTGTCTGCATTACACAAATTATACCAAAACTTTTGCATTTCCTTGACTCCTGAAGAATTACAGAGGAAGGATTCCTCTAGAAAGGAAAATGAGCCAAGTATTTGTCTAATATTCAATCCTGGTGCAATGAAGAATGGGGCAATTTTCTGTCTTCAGAGAAGAGGCAGATTACGCTGCTTTTAGCTTCTTATCAGAGTTTCTACTGACTGTTCAGCTACAAAGCATGTCCCCCACCACATGCACTCCAAAATGTAAATTCAGGGGCAAAAGCAATATTCTACAAAAGGAGAGTTCCACTGCAATTTTGAATGACGTAGATTCAAGTAGCAATACTACTCAAATTCAATAGTAGTAACTGGAACATAAGTGAAAACTTAAGAGCAGTTTGGATACTCATCCTTCTAGACTCCTTTGAGGTAACTTGTTGGGGGAGTAGCATGATGATCTAAAAGTAATTATCCCAGTAAAAAGAAGGTGGAAAACGTTTCAGCTTCTTGCCATGATTTTCATCTTCATATTTAATTTTGGATATCTGAGGTATAGTGAAAGCATAGTCAAAGAGAAGGTGAAAAAACTTTAGTTAATAAAAGAATATTTATTTTAGTCATCTTGACTAGCCTGAGTTGTTAAGTCAAACAATTATTATTCTGTTTATTCTATATTCTGTTATGGTCCCCTATCGAACAGATGCTCAAAATATGTCTCAAGCCAATGTCCAGTTGTGCAAAGCAAAATCTCTTGCATGTGCCCTTTTTGCTGTTAGTAGCTGAGAGACTTAACATCACCCAGGTAATTTAAAAAAAAAAACAAAAAACAAACAGACACAACTGGTGAACAGGAGTTCTGGGTTTAAAAACTGTTATTTGTTAACACAAAAGGTAGCTGACAGAAGAGCACATATGCATGACTTGGGCAAATATGAATGGAGATCACATTAGGTCTCTGAAAATTTGACCTTCACTAAATTTGCAATACTTCTTTCTTATGTTATCCAAACAGCATTATACTTGTTACATTGTAACGAGCTAGATTTAAAGTTAACTGTGCCTGGTAGTTTAGATATTTTTATCTTTCAGAGCTCTACATTTAGGCAAAGTCAATGCTGTGGATCCTTCAGCTGTACCAGAAATCTCCAGTGAATATTCTCCCCTCATTCATTACACAGAGTGAAATTTCATTAATATCAATATTGGTTTGCTGCATAGAATATACCATACAGATCTATACTGAAGCTCAAGAATCACAACTTTGCTTGCTGTATTAAACTTCAACTCTTTTTTTAATTCTTTCCCTACCCACTCTCCTGAAGGATAACACTAAATGGCTTGCAGACTTTGTATAAAATTTTAAATTGAGGGCAAAAGAAAAAAATCAATGATGGAGACCTGTAGTGATTAATATGTCACTAACAAACAAACTTTCCCAATTTCCCTGTCTTACTTGCTCATTTTGTAAGAGACACTGAAAAATAGCTCTAAAAACATAAAGTGAAATATAGTCCTTTCTTTCTGGGGAATAGAATCCACAAGTTTAAATCATTAAACTATAATTATACTCTGAACATTGGAAGGATTTACAGTAAAAATATCAGGTTGAGATTAAGTCAATAAAATCAATCACTTGTTACCCTGAAGGAGCAAAAGGGTTGAAAAATGCTACAAAATTGAAAGCTACCATGAGCAAAGGGACTCGGGGAATTCATTTTAATTCACCACAGGCAAGTTCAAATACAAGTTGTTCTTTGTTATTCAACCTGAGGTATTATGTTTCATACAGACACTCACATCTGACCAAGCCATAATCACATACTGTAAAGCTTTCTTTATCTGATTGTAGAAGTTTCCTGTTTTAGCTATATATTAACAATGAACTGCATATGGATGGGGTGGTGTCACAGACTGGACTATATTCTGCTCACATAACCACATCTATCAGTGTACTACGTGCCTCAAAGCTGGGACTTGAGCAATGGGTAGTAAACCTGGCCTTTGGTCACTACTCTCGCTCCCTTGCATGGGCCTAACAGACATTTTATATCATGAATTCCTTGCTTTTCCAGCAGCACAGACAGCTCTCCTGCAGTGGTCTAAGAGAAAGTTATGAATTGCAATAACCTTTTCTCTCTCATCTGTGTTTAATGATTGACCGTACTGTCTAAAACAGTCCTTCTCAACCCCCAAGGTATGTTCTACCCGTGAGAAACTGCTAACAGCAAATGTAGCCATCTTCCCTCCAAGGACCCTCATGCTATGATGATGGGCAGACACTTCTTAGTAGAAATTATCTGAGAAATGAGGTGTGAATTTAAAGGGTTGAGAAGGACTTAGCAAAGGTTGTGTAAAGGACATGTGATCAACTCTCTAAGAAGTAATTTGTAATTCAAATAGAACATGCTTGTGCTTTCGGATCTGAAGTGACCTGATCCATCTGCTCTGAAAATCAAGATGTGTCTGTGAACTGTGGGACTGTGCACTATGGTTGAATTTTAAACTGGCTGCAGACATGGAGGTTCTTCCTCTAGCCCTGAGAAAATTTAAACCAATTAATGAAATCTCTTTTTGCTTCGGTATAGTATATCAGCCATCTGATTTTACAGCTACAAAAGTGGGGACAGCTGTGTGTTAAGACCTGAAAGCAATGGAGAGAACTGCTTAACGCATGATGCAAAGTAACACTTCCAAGTGAAATCAACCAAAGTTCAAAGATTCTTTTTCAATGAGTGCTTTGAAAAACTACCAACTCAGGAACTATTTATGTTACCAGAAATAGTGAAGTAGAGAGTGTATGAAAAAAGTATATATGCCATTGCTCATTCATAAGCAAAATCAAACACCACAGACAGTATCTACAGTGAAATAATTTCACTGAGAACATAACCTATTATTGGCCTGACATGGCATTCTTTCCAGAATATTCACAAGAATTAGCTGAAACCTTTGTTTATTTGCAAGATTTCCACCAAAGCTAGTTTAAATAGACTGATATTTTTTAAAGATTTCCAGAAACATATACCAGCCACCTGCAGGCAAGTTTATTTCTGAAAAGACATTTATGAATTTACATCCAACATAAATAAAGAGCTGTTAGGCAATTAAGCTGGAAAAATGTGCATTTTTCAGACAGAAAATAAACATTTGTTTCCAGCCAGTTGATGTACAAGTACCACAATTTAAAATTTGAAAACTTAACTTTCTGGACCCAATGTTGAGACTGAATTTCTGCTTGAAAAACAGAATGTGTGTTCTTTACTATATGGATTTCTTTTGCTCTTCTCAATGTGGAAGATGCTAATCTTCCACACGATTTAAAAGTAATCTTCACTCACATCTCCCTTTTATTCTTACCCTAGGTACAAGACCTTCTTAATGAGCTGTACCCTGCCACACTTTTTCAGGCAAATGGCTATTTTAAGTCAGAGGGAGTTTTGCTTTAAAATCCTTCAGGAAGGACTTCGGGACTAAATGTAACTCCTGGAATTATTTTCTTATCACCTAGAGATATAGGTGAAAAATTTATTTTAGGTTGCTAATTCTTAGGTGGAGAGCGCTGAAGAATACTATAGCTTTATAGCTTTGCTTCTGTCACTGTATGGAAAAGACAGTTTTCCTTCCAATCCCCTGTTTTTATCATTTTCCTCTACTATTACCTTTGGCCTGAAATATTTTGTCCTGGTTTCTATCCCCACCAATGTTTCCTATCTTTTAGACTCTTCATGTTTGAAGAACATCCAGGTATTCCTTCAGATATGCAAGACCTAAAATAATGTAACGATATTTATTGAGCTGAAGATCTGTTAAAATATCCTTGAAAAAGGTTAAGCAGAAACTATTTGGCTCTAAAATGTCACATGTCATCTGTGCAGCTCCCTGTGAGGAAACTGATACATTTTTGTGATAGAAAAGTTGTGAAAGAAAAGAAGGAGATAGTTACAAGTCACACTATTTTCTCAGGTATATATAAGGTCTTGGTGCAGCAGCAGATCAGAAGATGACTTTTCACATCTATATGAAACCCTATTAGCATTATTAATAGGAAATTGCACTAATGCAGTTCTTACAATTAATCTTAGAATTACACAGGCTCGGGTACTCTTGTGGGAATATAAAATGAGTGACCGATGAGGAATGTGATAAAAGGTTCTTGACTTTGTCATCGATCTCGACTAAAACTGCATTTCTTATGCACAGGAGAAATGAGATGTGACAGGTATGCTGGACTTGCTAAGGAAAAAGAAAGGTAATACAAGTCTTTTGAACATGATTATCTTTAAAATAATAGCTACCCATTGTAGCTGTGCTCAAAGGCATTAAAGCTCTAAAGAATAAAACCATTACAGTTTCTTTAACAGTAGAATTTAGGTGTGGTCCCCCAACCTGCTCATGGAATAAAAATGCATTTGGAAGTAGTGAGCTAATGGTTTCTGAGCTGTGCTGTACCACTCCCTAAGATCTCTAATAGCATTAGCAGCTAGTCCACATTATTCCAATCTTTGTCATATTAACTTTCGCCCACACTAATATTTATATAATCTGTGGTATTTACCTAGTTTTACTTTAAACTTTGTTTTAGAGAAACAAATGGATGTGGAAGGCAGGTCCAGTAGTTTCTGTTGCACGTGATGATCTAGATGCATGCTCTGGCTACACAAGTCCATATTCATTTTGTTACTCTTGTCCTGTATCTTATATATGTACCCCAAGAGTCAAAATTGTCCACTATCAGAAAGAGGAGCCTGTGTTGCCTAGGTTTGGTTTTATTTGGTACATTTTTATATTCTTAATGTTTGCATTTTCATACTACTTCTCACAGCCTCAGCTAAGGGTCAGGATCCCCTGTGCAAGATACAGTACAAACACAGAAGAAAGTTCCTGTCTAAAAGGATTTAGTAAGGCAAAAGGTGGAACAGGCACACTATCAGAGAGGGGCACAGAGATACCAAAACAAGTAAGACCCTATTTGTTCACTATACAGGGAACGAAATCAGCAAGTCTGTTTCAGGTGTTGTATAACTTCTGCTCTCCATTCCCTCAAAATACTGAGATGTAACCCTGATGCTGCAAGTGATAGGCACTGTAGATTGAATTTGCACCCCTTGCCTCTGATTAATGAGTGATAATTCTCTACACCACGGAAACCATAATCTACGTATGTCTATTTGGAAAGAATGGCAATTGCTGCAATTATAGGTGGAATCCAAACCGCTGTCCTAAACATGTGCTGTGACACAAAGGCTTCCTGCAACAGAAACACACTGAGAGACAGCTAAGAGCATTCAGGTAGTAGAACACAGAGTCCTACCACATAAGATATCTGCAA
Organism: Acropternis orthonyx; assembly: GCA_035583155.1. Taxonomy (NCBI): domain Eukaryota; kingdom Metazoa; phylum Chordata; class Aves; order Passeriformes; family Rhinocryptidae; genus Acropternis; species Acropternis orthonyx. The sequence continues at coordinate 22,624,204 of JAWWEU010000081.1, forward strand.
ATAAAGATGATGGAGGCACCACTCCAACCCAGGGACTTCGACTGCTGTGTCCTACCTGTGAATGATGGTACATCTCAGCTTTCAGTCCCCACTTCATTCTCCTCCATCTCTGTGCAAGCATTAAACTCTCACACATGGCTCTTCTTTCCCTTTAAATGATGTTCCTTATGACAAACAGGGTGAATTTTAACCTATATAGGAGCTCAAAAACACAATAATACGTAGGTGTACAATGTGCATGTAAGATCTTGAATATCTAGCCCTCAAGTATCTAAATCCTCACTGTAAACCATAGTAAAGTCAAGCTAAGAATAGTCCCCTGATGTTCCACTATTCCTCATCATTGATTTGCTATATAGATTGCAGTAAAAGGTTTCCCAGAGTCAGATTGTGAAAAAGAGCTGGAGTCTCCATGGATTACTTCCTTGTTAAATAGATTTAAAGTGCTACTGCCTTCTGAATATATGCAAAATTAGACAAAACCTTTCATGTGTTGAAGAGTGATTTAAAAAAAAAAATCTCTAATGTTGTCTATGAAGTTAGAAAAAATAAAAGAAATGGGGGAAAAGGAAAATTACAAGAAGAGGAAAAAATATAAAAAGTAAAAATAAAGTAGTAGAAAAGAGAGAAAGGGAAAGGGGAATAAAAAGGAAAAATGAAAAGGGGGGGGAAATACAACTGGAAAAGGAGAAAAAATGAAAAAAGAAAAGAAAGGAAGCCATACTTAGGCTTTAAATTTTGCATTCCTTAAGAATCCTGCTTATTTAAACCAGATTTTGGACACCTTTCTTAGTTTCAGACTGTAAAGCAACAATATGCAATGTGAAAGATATTTCCTTTTGGAGTACTAATCCAGAATCTCCTTTTTTCCCCTTGATTTAAGAATATTTGAATTGGAAAGATTATATATTTTTTAGTTCACTTAAGCAAGCAGTTTTCTTCTAAAATATCTAGATTTCTGTTAGCACTGCTAACTACTTCATTTTCCTTCCTATGCACATACACGTCATGTCTGGAGCAAAGCAAAATATGAACCACATGTTTCATATAAACAGTTAGATGCTTTGCATATAGATGGTGCTTAGCTGGAACAACTATAAAGGAATAAACCAAAAGGAAACAGTAGGTGAAAGACTCAGCATTTTACTAACAAAGTAGGAACATAAGCAATTAATCATTAATATGGAAAAAAGTGGACAGCAATAGGAGGAGGAAAGTAGTTACTACAAGACAGGGAAAGATTTTGTTAAGCTTCCATTTGAGGTGAGCCTCACCCAACCACAGTTTGAGTCTTGTTTAAAATACACATTCAGGGCCACACTCTGCCTTGACAGAACCAGTGTCAAATCCTAAACATTCATTTTCCATAGATATGAGTAAGAAGAGAATTTGTCCTTTCATCATTCCATAAATTTGTTGAATGTGTTGTTTACATTTCAAGTGTTCAGAATTAAGGACAACAATATAACTCAGACAGGATTTTGATCCTAATTGCATCTGGTAAAACGCAGAGGAACTCTACTAAAATAAACTCCGATACTTAATTTTGTTAAATAAACTTCAGTAGAATGACATAGATTTATCATTGTGTAACTCAGATCAAAAGCTAATTCAGTTCAAAGCAGTATCAGAGTGCGTAGTGCCAGACTTGTCAAGCCTCATACTTCACACATGAGACATTCATCTGGCTCCATCTTGCTCTCTTCAGTGTGGTGTTTCAGTCTCAGGCGACCACACAACAGCTCCTCAGCTTCCCTCCAGCTCCGGGACCCAACATCAGATACGTATGTTTAGACTGCTGACAAATTGAGTTTGGCAGATGGGGTCTGGCATGGGGAGGGAGGGATGTTGGAGCATGATCCACAGCTGGGAGTGGTTGCTGTTGGGGGAGATCCCACCCTCCAAGTCCTGCAGGTAGGCAGCAGTTCCCGAACTACAGCCTCACACCACTCTCTTCCCCACCTCGTCTCAAGCCGCATGTTCCCTCTAAAAGCAGGAAAGTACTGCAAAACCAAAACTGAGCTCTTACTCAATAATAAAAATATGCAAAGGAAATTACTTCAGTCATTCTCTTTGCAATGAAAAGTTTGCTAAACAGAACCTTATGTTGACAGGTAAGGTGCCACCACAGTAAAAAATTTTGCATTTCCTTGTTCATACCTCTTGAGTTTTCCATGGTGATCACCATGGCAATGCACTATAAATTCAGTGGATAGTCTCTGTGAAATGTATTTTCCTCCTAAAAAGACAAGAAAACTAAACACTGAACACTGCTAAAGAATGCTAAATGCATATTCTTTTTATTTTCTAGGCTAGCAGTCACATCCAGGCTGAAAAATTAGAGACAAATGAAAACGAAAAGGTTCTGAGAAGGGCAATCCCAGTACATTACATAAACATATATAGCAACTTTTCAGTTCTTCTTATAATGATGCTTTAAAAGTCATTGCTGCTTTCTGAAAAGTTTTTGCAATATTTGCCTGATCACTGGATATCCCATTGTTGATTAAACAAAATATTCTTGTATGGCTAAACCAAATTATCTAATAATAGCAATTTCTATTACAGTCATACTTCTCATTTTCATTCACAGAGATAGACCTGCTACTTTGAGATTATTTCCTGCAAATGAAAAAAAAAAAAAAAAAAAAGAAGAACAATGAGATTCAGGATTTGACTTGCTCCAGGCTACAAAAAGGTTAAAAGGCAGATTCTGTCTCCATTTTGTCAGGCCTGGGAAGAACAGGGGCTGAGAGACAGGGTAGGGGGTCAGAGCACAGTGAACTTCAGTTACTCTTTTATCTCCCTCTTTCATCCATTATCTTCATCACCCAAGTGAAATTGTCTTTTAAGGATAATTAGGAAGTAGTTTAGTTTAGAGCAGCCCTGTGGCTGTCCTAAAACAAATGTTTGGAAGAAGAATTATAGAAAATACCCTCATTTTTTTCCAACATGGAAGCACAGGGGACTTAATGAAAATTAAAACCAGAGAAAGCTCAAGATTTCCTGACTCCTAGTTCTGTCTGAAATCCTTTATTCTTCATCCAGGCATAGAGGTAATCCAGAGCTTCATTTAAACTAAAAGCTCTAAATGGGCTCTCTAGCAGATAAGGGTATAGATCCTTGGACTAGGAGACAAAAATCACTGAAGTTCAGCAATGATCAACTTTCCATTTCACTGTCAATACCATGAAATAGATTGAAAAAACTGTTTGGAGCTAAATCATAATAAGCCTTTTTTGAATTTTCCTCAAAAAATAAATGTAACTTTTGAGGAAAAAAGTACTCTGTTCAACTTTTTTCATTTGAGTGCTCTTCCCACTCTTAAAGAAAAAAAAAAGCCTCAAGATGATGAAAAGATACATGTCAGGTAGTCTGCATCTTACTGATGCTAACCTAATCTATCAACAACCTGGGAAATCTGTGCCTTGACAAAAGGAAGCAGATGTGCTCTTAAGCCTCCTAAAGTGAACTATGGGATGGGTATCCTCAATCATCCAGAATGGTTTCTCTGGTGCCCTTATGTCTCTTGGTAAAGGCTGAACAGAGTATTTGTCATGAAATCAGACTTTCACTTGGGATGTGTGTACTTTTTAGTCCTTTGATCATATGTCTCATATTTTACCTTAACTGAACCTTCACGGACTTTTGAAGATAATCATTGCTTTCCATTTTTCATCAGAAAGAGCTACTGGCATGAGCAATCATCCCTCTCTGCAAGCACTCCTCTTGAAATGCAGGAAGGAAGTCGCACAGCCTACTGACAGGCAAATAGGATACAGTAGGTGCCAGATTCAGCCTATTTTCAAAGAAGAGTTGTTAATGCTGCTTCTTGTTGATTGAAGGCTTGTTTAATCTTTCAGTAGTCAGATCCAAGTGAGGTAAGAAAACACCTTTAATGCCAAAAAGAGAGTAGCTGTTTAATACACCTTGTTCATGACCAAGATACCATGGCTTGTGTAAGATGGTGTGCAGAGGGCAGTCACTGAGCTCTGCCCGGCACTCTCTCCAGCACTATGATCAGGAAAGCTGCCTTTACCAGTTTTCAGTGAAACTATTTTCCTGTTTCATCAGCATGTGGACAAGAAAGAGCCATGCTTTGCTAGAGGAGCCAGGTGTCCCACTCAAATGCCTGACAACGGCAAATAAAAATACACCTTGTATTTAAACACAATACACATCATGGACCCAATTCCCTTGGAAACATGGGCCTTTGGCTCTTTTAGGAAGCACAGGACTGGAGAGCAGGTCAATGCAGTCATCAGTGAACTTACTTCTTGTTGTGAAGAAAGTATGAGCTAGAGGGAAGTTAACAGTCCTAGCTCTTCTATCAGCAATTTTCTGCTAGAGTGTGCCCTTCATCATTGTTCTGCAGATTCGTCAGAACAAGAAGAGAATACACAGTAAGGATATTCTGCACTGCAGCAAACCCAGACTGACATTTAACTACTGTTCTAAACTCCATCAAAGCCAGTCATTCAGAAATTCAGGGGTCTATAAATGGTTCATTTCCTCTGTACACATAGTGCCCTTGGCAAAACAGTATGTGTAGTGCAGTACAGCAATCCTCTTACCCTGACTGAGAAAGCAGTATAGCTTTGGTTTGAATATAACTTCCTTTGTAAGGTACTTAGAAGTGTAGTATATCAGATTGATCACAGGATAAAGCATTGTGCACCATCACAAAAAAGGTCATAATTCTTTTGTTCATAGGAATTAAAAAGCACAGGGCAAGTGATTACTTATTAATATCACATAATGAGCCAGACAGAGTTCGGGCTGAAATACAGGTCTCTTGCCACCCAGATCCATGTGTAAATTGCTAGGCCGCTGTTCCTACAGTCAGATTACTTAACCTTTGCATACCTCATTCTCCCCCAAAGTAAAACAATATGCTGTAATACTCTTTCATCTTTCATTGGCATAACTGGAGTGCTGAACATTCATAGCACACTTTGAAAATGTAAGGTACTCTGTAAGAAAGCAAAAAAAAAAGTGTTAATGGCTTAGTGCTTGGTTATATACAGAAAAAACCAAAAACATGCAGTGAAATTACTACAGGCATCTTCCACAGAGGCAGTACCATAGGAGCCTTCCAAAGCTCAGAGCAGCTTAGGACAGACAACATGAATTAATTCATTCTGTGGCACTTTCCGGCTATGGAACTGGAGCAAACCAGTATAGATGATTACCATGATTTGACATCCTTCTTTATGCAGCTAAAGTGTTCACTGACAAAAGGCAGTGCTTTATTGTGCTAACTACATTACATGAGTTGTTTTGTATAAAATTGACCTATGATTCTGGAGTTCTGGATTCAGCTCCATCTCCACTACATATTCCTGTAGGATGTCGAGCTAGTCAAATGTTCTTTACATTCCTCAGCTCCCCATATGTAGCTATTTCACCACCAAAGTTGCTCAGATTGACAAAGGAATTGCTGGAGAAAATTCCAAAGTAAGTATTGTAGATTGTGTATGACTATCAGGGCATAAGTGATATAAAATCTATGGCCCTGTGTATTCTAGATAGAAAGTCTATGTGACTGTTCAATTTTGCAAAGTTAAAAATTTCAGCTGGTTCTATTTAACATTTTTCTAAGCATCCAATTTCTTCTTTCCCTTAGCTGCCAAAGTTTTGTGATTAGAAAACATTTTGTTCTCAAAGTCTCACCATGCTTTCATTGCCATGTTTTTACGAGCTAAGTGACAGAGGAGATAAATGAAGGCTCAGCCATTCACGTTTTTTTGTTTGGTTGGTTGGGTTTTTTTTTTTTTTAAAAAGCAGTTAAAAACTTCTTAACAACTGGGCATAAAAGCAGCAAAACAAATTATTATCTAATGGTTACTTCTATGAGTGGTCTTGAAGGGTAAGTATTTAAGGAAAAATAAAAATATATTATCCCTCAATTGTTTAATTTGTTCTATGAAATAAAAACCCTCCCTTTTCCCCATCCCTTTTAATTTTCTTAGATAACCCTCCAAGGCAGTTACATAGGTACAGGTAATGTGAAGGAAATATGACCTGATAGTGTAAGTATAAGCCATGATGAATATGAAGGCTGCAGTGAAGTTATAAAATAATTTACTAGCACTAAAAAACAAAATTTAAATTGTATCTTGTTTACTGAATTTCCAGAAATTAAAATATAGCATGTTTATACCTAAACAAATTTTCCCTGTAGCTATATATTAAATACACTCGTGGACTTTCAAATTAGCTACTCACTCTATTTTGCAATTCAGTGCTGATGTTCAGACTGAATTTTGGTGTTGCACTCACCCCATCTAGCTGCAAGCAGCAGGAAGGCCAGTTAGACAAAGACAACTAACAATCCCTATGAGAAGGAGTGCAAATATGACTTAACTAAAAGACAGAAATTTATTTTTTACATTAATAAAGTTTAAGACATTTTGAGTTGTGATCTCTCAGCACTGGTTAATAACTCACTGAGAGTATGTTCTATTGTGTTTTGCTAGCACAGTTGAGGTACTTCTGCACTTTACAGAAAATTTATGTCAGCAAAGCATTCTTAAAGGTGCACAGTCATACACAGAGAAGTTAAGAAACATAGAAACTAAAATTCTTTGGAGAACTTAAGCCAGCCCCTCAGTTTGCATGCACTATGTTTCAAACTTTTATTAGTACAATGATACGCTCCCTTCCCCCACGGAAAAACAAACCAAATACAGACCAACAACTTGTTGATCTCAGTTCTCATCTGCTTACACAGCAGCATTCCCCATGTCCTCTGTCTCCCTCAGTCTCCTTGAGAACCACATAGTCCTTGCCCCTGGGCACATGGAGGAGGGTTTCTCTGCCCATTTTATAGAATCACAGATCACAGAATGTCCCGAGCTGGAAGGGACACACTAGGATCATCAAAGTCCAACTCCCAGCCGAGTAAGTTTTAGTAAGACTTTTATTTCCAGACAATGCTTCTTGCTAAGAAAGAATTCAACAGAGATGCCCTTCCTTTTCTGTGTCCCATTTGTTCTCACTGTCACACAAAGGGAATGAAATTATACAGAGCAGGGGAGAAAGGAACAGAGAGTGTGGCAGAAGATGCAAGAATGAGCATGGTTAGGATACCTGCAGGAATAGGTCTTGACATGTAAAAGGGGCTCAAGACTAATGGGCACCCTGGAAGTAAGCCAGGGTATAAAACAACTGTGTTTGTACGTACTAGTTATATATTTACTTCTGGGTAGTAAAAGGTTTTAAGAGTTTCCTGTGCTTTTGTAGCACATTATTAGTCATTTGTAGATGGTATAAAGGAGAAATCATTTGTAGTGAAACAAAAAACTGGCAGGAGGGGCAGGAAAGAGTGGGGAGGGATGGAATTCCAGTTTATAAACTGCAAATACATAGTTTCAAATAAAAATTTATTAAATAGCAATCAATACTGAAAGCATTATTTTTTGTACTTAAGAGTTTCCCTTTGTGAAAGAACAGAGGTAACTTGATGGGTTGCTGCAATTAGAAATCACCAAAAAAAAAACTTCTTCTTTTTAAAGAGAGGCCTAAATTTAAGAAGAACCAACAGTTAACCAGGACCGATCCTGCCATCATATTTTCAAGAGAACAAGCCATAAACAAGGAAGCTGAGTTTAGGCAATCCATTCATAAACTTGATAGCAGAAAAAGAGCTTGCTGACAGTGAGAAAAAGCAGAGACAAAGTGTAAAACCACGTCTCCAGAAATTCCCTTAAATGTGATAGTGCGTGCAGTCTGGTGGTCTGTACAAGTGAGAAGGAGCAGAGAAGCAGGAAACCAGGGACAAAGATAAGACTATAAACCAACAAACTGCAATGAGTTCCACGTAGAGCCTAGAGAGTCAATAAAGTGCCCACTGCTGTTCTCACACTTTTGGGAAAGCTTCACCTATAAGGAGACTAAAGAACTGATGATTTTACTATTCATTATAATACTTTTAAAATCTGCAATCCGTTTCTTTGTTATTAATGGTAGCTGCAATACTAAAGCCACATGAGCATACTTATGCGTGCTGTGCCATGAAAATCAGCTCAGTCACTCCAGCGTGTACCAGGAGTGCATTTGTAGTATTACTAACAAGCAGGGGTCTGTGGCTGCCTCATTTCCCCTCATGTGTGAAAATCTCACAAGAACCTACTCTCTCAACACTGGTGATTTCTGCATCAAACAAGCCCTGAAAATTCCTTCTCCTAAAAGCCCTGTGCTATGTGATCAATAATGCACTCTGTACTTCCTCTTTTAAATGTGGATTTCAGAAGCTTAGCAGGAAAGTAGAACTCAACAAGAACTACATCTTTCATCATCAATAACTTTATTAGTTCCTCATCCCATTCTCCCCTTATTGCTTGTTTCCATAACATAAGGAGTTATATTGAATTAATTCTGATTGCAAATTCTTTCGGACAGTCTTCCCATTTTTGTTAAACACCTGCCATATTTTAGGAAGCTCTACTAAAAATTAGAATTGGCATGAATCTCTCTAACAAAGCACACACCTAATCTTCTTAGCCAAAGATGCTATCCTTCCTTGGGATGTCATGCAGACCCACACAACTTGATTAAATTTGTCAGCAGTGGGCTCTGATAAGGTAAAATAATAGTTTGTAGCTTCTTGTACAGCTACAATAGAATTCTAGCTGGTGGCAGTTCTCCTCCTGTTCCAGGTTTCCACCAAGTGAAACAATGTTTTTAAACCAAATAATTTTAAGGGAGCATATGGTATATAAAAAAAAATAAATGTCTAGGAAATCAAAAGCCCAAAGCAATTTTTATTCTGACTGCCAAAGAAAGTTTTAAATTTTCTTTTTGGCTTTGCATACAAAGGGACCATTGTGAGGCTTTTAGCAGCACCTTCTCTGTCTCTCCTTCATCTCAGAAAATCAGCATTAATAATTAAAAGTCTTTTAAAAATACCATAAACATAGGATTTGGATGCCAATGTTTCAGCTCTGTTCACACAAAGCATTTGGAATTTCTTTTGCCCTCAGACTTCAAGTCAACTGTGGCAGGAGCCACTGAACAGACCCTTTTGCTTGTTTTGCCCTGGCTGCCAGTACCTCAGCTAATCTTGGACTTTTTTAACCCATTCTTTTGAACAGCAATTTGCAGGCAGGCTCCTTAAGTGAAGTGAGATCTGATTCCACTTGCTGTTGCAACTGCTTTTCCAAGGGCCTCTCTCAGACAGAAAAGTTCTATCCAACTTAAGCTAGTCACTTTTCTAAGACAGATTTACAAGTAGTAAGTTTTCAGTTGACATACTATATTTGAGTCTCTTCTTAAATTTATCTTTTTCTGATTTCAGACTGTGTCAGGCAGAAGCTAATTGTGCATTTATTTGACTGGAAATCAGGATATTGCTTTTTACAAGGATTCTACTCAGCGTCTTACAGCAATGGCTATATGCCATTCACGTGTATCATTCTCAATAACAGCAAATATATTATTTGGCAAAATTTATATGTTCTTTTCTACAAACTATCATGTTGGTTTCTATTCATCATATTATTACTCTTTCTAATGTGGCAATAGGAAAGAAAAATAAAGTGAAATCACCATGTCCCTTCTGAGGGAATCTTTTAAGCATGACTTGGGACTCTCTCTAAAGTAAACTGGATCTTCCTCAATAGCTAAACTTATATATAAGATCATCTGGTAGCAGAGGGGATTTGTTCCCCTATAGCTCATGTCTGTATACTTCCTACATACAAAAACGTCACCTCCTACTACGCAGTGTAATGAAGACAAGTCATTAACATTGTTGTCTTTTTAATTACCTCTGTTACTGGACTCCCAGAGCTCCAGGAAAGTAAGAAGCTTAGCGAACACTGAAACACCTACAAATAGGAATAAGTCCCAATACAAGCCCAGGTCAATGTCTAAAGTATACTGAAAGCAAGGACACCTGCTTAACAGAAGCAAACACATTAAAACAAGTATTTAATGTTGTCAGCAGCCTCCCACAAAATGCATAGAACTCTGGCAGGATATTGAGGACAGCCTCACCTTTAAATTTGTCAACATGTTTATAAATTCTCTATTCCATCACAGAGGAAAGAGCAAAATTCTCATTTCTGTTGAGAAAAATTTATTTGTATGGAAATTTCTGAAAGTTATCACAGACTGCAAATTCTAATGCAATTTCCACTCTTTGGGAGCTGTGCTGACTCAGCTTTCTCTAATTTCCAGCTCCAAAAGGATTTTCGGTGAAAGGCACAATGGCTGATCTAGACCAAATGGGTACCTTATCTGTTAGGTAATTTCCCAGAAATTCTGTGGTTCTTCATATTTGTCCTGATTTTGACTGGAATAGAGTTAATTTTTTTCTATGTAGCTGGTACTGTGCTGTGTTTTCAATTTAGTATGTCAGTAATGTTGGCAACACAGTGAAGGACTTTTCAGTTTTCCATGCTCTGTCCGTAAGCAGGTGCACAAAAGGCTGGGAAGGAACACAGCCAGAACTGCTGACCTGAACTGACTAAAGGGATATTCCGTACCATAAAAAGTCATGCCCAGTATACAAACTGCAGGGAGGCAGCAAGGAGCTGTGGATCACTGCTCAGGGATGCCATGGGCATCAGTAAGCGGGTAGTAGGCAATTGCATTATGCATAATTCATTTTTCCTGGGGTTTATTTCAGTTTTTCAAGCTGTTTTGTGTAAGAGAAGAATTACTTTTTTAAGTATATAATGCATAGTCAAAACACAGCACTTTCCTGCACAATAGCACATGTGCAGGCTTTTGCAATTGTCTCAGAGTCCCAATGTTTTCTTCAAATCCCTTTACTTGAGAAACCATGGTAGAAAATTATTTCCCTCCTGAAATTTATTCTCAGTAGAAAAGGAACACTGCCATTTACCAGCTCTGCCTGGCTGGTTTTGGTCTTCTTGGCTATAACATAGGCATAATACGCAGCTATAAAAGAGGATTTTTATTGTTTTTTAATCCTTTTCCATGATGCTGGGACAAAGTGAGATTAACAATCTAGGTCTATACAGGACCTTCTCATGATTTATGTTGGGGCTTCTTTAACAGCCACACAATTTCTAATCTGGCACCATTTCTCCCCTATCACAGTATTTTTCCTCTGGTGTGCCAGTAACATACTGCCATTTTTTGTTTCAGTCTTTAAAATAGCTATCATCCTAATAATATTAAATAGTTTGTATCTGTGCTGTCTGTAGTCATACAGGGTAGAGAGGAGAGTAAGGAAAGGTGTTTGCTTTACAGGATAATTTTTATGCTTCAGAGGAGGTGCTTTTTACCACTGAGAAAAGTCTACAACATTAAAATACGTGAAGAGAAACCATCTGGAAACTAGCACCCACCATTTACAATCTCTCATAGAAACTAAGACAACTTTACTGAAGAGAAGAACAAAAAAGCTTTAGCAGTAAGATTCCTATCAATTTTTCACGGAAAGATAAGAATCAAGAATTGGAACACTGAAAACATAATTCTGCTTTTCTGAAGATACTGCAAGTTAAGAAACACACCTTATCCAGGAATTAATTTTTTAAAAAGCCTCACAACAATAAAAAAAACCAGTCTTTCTTATGTACATTTCATGTACAATTACAAAGTTTTTTATATTCCCCACTAAGCTAACATCAATGATCACACTGACAAGAGAGACATTTTTCCATATCTTACAAAGTTCAAGTAAAAGGCATTAGAGTCAAAGAATAATTCTGTTTGGAAGGGATCTTTAAAGATCATCGTATTCAATCTCCAGCTTACAGCATGCTGATTTCAAAATTAGATCAGGTTGCAGAGGCCCTGCCTATCAGATACTAATTTGCAAGGGTGATAACACCACAGATTTTCTGGACACTGTTGCAGCACTGAGCCATTCTCATTCTTCATACCTACACTGAAATCCTCATGTTGGCTTCTACACTATGTAGCTCAGGGGAAGAGTCTGGCTCCATCCTCTCTGTGACTGCTGTTTAGGGAGCAGACTTTGGGTTTCCCACCATTCTGCCGTCCCTTGTCCAGGCTAGACAAATGCAGTTCCTTTAGCAACTCTCCATTTGTCAGGTGCTCCAGTTCCCTCAGTGTGTCTCAGTGGTCCTACTAGGATCTCTCCATTTTATCAATGTCTACGTCATTCCCCTATAGTCCCAAAGCATATCCTGTTACCAGGATGGTTTGACCAGCATTCAGAGGACAAAATGAGACAGGATTTATGTACATCTCTACAGAGATGTACATTTTGACTTTATAATCAAAAGCGCTGAATGGGTGACCTTTTCTTACCAAAAAAGGTCATGACTGCTTTGAAACATGCTGTGAACTTCATATTTCATATGTATAGTAAATAGCTGGAATATAATACCACATTAATTATTTCCCAAAGGATTCTGTACTCCGATCTACTGCTGTCAAATACAACGAGCTTTCTAATAACCAATGATCACTAATTTTTTCCATTTAAGAGCTGTTAATGCTGTATTTTGCCTTCAAAAATTTCTGCTTTCACATACACAGTAATAAAGAAGTTAGGGGGGTTTGGTTTATCCTCTTCATTACTTAAATAGGAAGTAAATACATATCCCTTAACAAAAGGTTTGTGTTGGGGTGAATGATATGCAAACTTGTCATTATTTGTAATTTATCATGTCATTAAATTATAATTTCTAAAAATTAAGTAATCCTTTAAACATATCTCCAATTATTGTCCTAATGATTTATTATATAAATTGTCTTCCAGTGCTAAAAAGGAAACAATTGCTGTTCTACTCTGGCATATTTAATTCCAATATTTTGCTTCCTATAAATGTGTTACAGTTCTCCCATTGGCAGTCACAAAAACTCTCTATAAAGGCAGCATTTACTGCAGCTCCTCTCAGAGCCAAGGAATACATATGGAGCTTGACATTTCTGAGTTTTCAAGCATTGACCTACAGTAGTTATTAGAGGTGTTGCTCTTACTATTTTACACTGTCTTAAAAGTGTATGTCAAATTTTATGTGTTCACCATAAGGGGAAAAAATGGCATTGCATAAATGTTGAAATGGACAAGAAGCCTACACACAGTCACTGTAGGTCTCTAGGATCTCTAGTTTTTTAGTCACTGGGAAAACAACACCAAGAGAAATAACACCAGTCTCTTTAAACCACTGGAGGGCCTTCTCAACTTAATTATAAACCAAGTGCAGATATAGAAAATCTTATATTTTGAAAATAGGTGATTCTACTCATTCCTGAGGGATCTGCATTCATTTTCTCAATTTTACAGCTAGACAATAAAAAAAAAAAAAAATTACTATTTTTGCGTTCTGATTTCATGCTGTGAAGAAGGAGGTCAGCCTTCTAATCATAACACTTTATGAATCACAGTTAAGACAAAAATGAAACTGAAGTTCTCCCTAAAAGATGAGTACAAACTGCCTCAACATTTCTCTTTCACAGGAGTCAGGATGAGCCCTGCTTTGCACCCATCCCCTCCCCAGGCATTTCTAACAAGATGAAACACCACTGTGGAAAAAAACTAACAAAGAACAATGTCTACAGAAACTCCATGCAGTTACTTTCTGCTCCATAGGGCTAAAACATTTCTAGAAATGGTCTTTAAAAAGTACTTGATTTTGACTGCATACAGGTGACCTCATGCATCAGGTGTGTCAGCAACCAGTTCTAGCCTGCTCAAAAGTATTTGTGGTCCTCTGTTCAACTAATCACAAAGGTTTTTAGATTACAATCCAAGAAAGTAAAATTCAGTATTCTTTTTCTCCACATGGCTTTTACTCCAAGAATGAAGAAAGGACTCTAGGTAACTTTCCAGAATATTTTTAATTTTCTCATCACCCATGGTAATATTTTGCTCAATGTTTTTCAAGAAACTCATAAGATGACCCATGGCTAATGTTAGATGATGATAGTAATGAGCAGATTGGTCTTCAGAAATTGCTTCAGGCTTGTGATCAATCACCTTAGAACATCCAATGTCTGTTGTCTTACTATTCTGACATCCATTCTGACACATGCCAAGTTGCTCTTCATGTGATTCTGCACCACCACTACCCTACTATCTTCTTTCTGGAGCCAGAGAAGGCACTGGCCTGAATACAGCTCCCACTGAAAATCTAATAAGTAGAAATCATTTATATTAGAGAAGCAAAGTGTTCCTCACGTGTATCAATCAGCTGACTGCCATGGGGATCAAAAACTGTATATACCCTCATATGACTTTTCTTGCATAGTTCTTCATCTGGAGGTAAGAAAAAGAAAAACCATACAATGCAATCAAGTTGAAGGAAAGAGAAAAATGTACTGAGGCATCTTCTTCTTCTTCTTTTTTTTTTTTTTTACATTAGCTACAGATTAAAAAGATAAAAATCTCTAGCCAAAACAAGAAAAGGCAAACAATTATTTTAAAAAATGGCTCAAAATTATCCTACAAGTTAGTACTAACTCAAATGACTAAAAAGTTAATTTGTACTTTAAAAACAAAAGGACAATATAGGGTTGTTTGAACGTATGAAGCCAAATTAAGTTAAATTAAGTTTTAAAGTATCATTTGTAAGAAATATAAAACAAATCTCCAACCCTCAGAGAAAGAATAGCAAATATAAATTGAATCTTCTGCTAAACTTTCCCACTTCTGCATGACCTGGGAACCAGTATAAAATGTGGCCTTTAAAATGTCATCCAGAATTGCCCATTAATGTTTTTCGCCCAAGACTCTGCAGTCATGCATTATACCTACTAAGTAAGAGTTCAAGGAGTCCTGTAAGGAAAATATCTAGCTGTTTTTCCATAGCAATCTCATTCCAAAGGACATTTTGCTGATAAAAATGCGATATCACAATACCTGGTTCTGATTCACAATACCTTTTTTTCATGGTTACAAAGAAATAATACATTTCATTTTGTAAAGATTAACTATTTTATCAAATCATATTATGGCAATAAGTACAAAAATTTCATAACAGTAAAAAGCACACCTTTTCAGAGTTTCTCTTCACTGTTTTGAAGTAGTTTTCAATGTCATTTCAACTGAGTTTCAGCATAATGTCTCATTCTTGGGCTTTTAAAGTTAGTTGTTCAAAAAGTCTGTGTTTTTTTCAATTTTCCAGCATGGTCACACAGCTCAGGAAATTACATCACTCCCTACTCCCAAAAATCAGGTTGGAAATCCTAAATCTCAGCATACTTTTTCAGCCGGTGTTGCAAGCACCTTCTGAAGTGAATGAAACCTTTGTCCTATTCATTGAAACTGGGAATTTTCATGCCTTTTTAAAGAACTCTACAAAACGTACCTGTTGAACATGTTTAACAAGTACATTTCAAAAAATAAAAATCTCAGAAAAGACAAAATAGGTTTGCGAATGGGATTCAGACCTCTCAGGATTAATTGCTGGCAATGGTCCTGAGTTTCAAATAGCACCGTATTTTTATCTTAAAAAAAAAAACCAACCACAACACTATTCAAAATATGATCCCTTATTTTGTAATAATTAACAACAAACCTGCAGATTCAGAACAGAAAATGGGCACTGCAGTAACACCAATACAAATACTTCTTTCCCCAAGTGTCATATCAACAATTTAGGAAACGCTTTAGCTGAATACCAACACACACCAATACAGTAATCGAAATCTATCTATATATGTTTACACTTAATGGTGATCAAAATTACAGTCCAATCCAGGTGACTATCCAGTGTATGTTTACATTCGGGTAAGCTGTTTCACCCTCCAGTCTCTGTTCACTGTGTAGCAAGTAACTCTTGTAGCATGAGATGGGACAGGCCATAAGCTCTGCTCACAACAAAGCAGTCTCTGAGGCCATCTGTGAAAAAAAAAACACCAAGATTTCTTCTATTTCTTCCACAAGTTTGGTATGTTGAGAGGTTTTTTTTCAAAAGTTATGAAGACAGGTTCAATTCAAACGGTTACAAATAACGTTCATCACACTGAATTTTCACGCTATTAAACCAGGTCAGTGAATTCAGACTAAAAAGCTTTAAAAACCCCAGTGCTAACCCCTCAACTGAATGGAAACATCATCTTAATTGTCTTCAAGTAGCAGATGCATACATCCATCAATCCTTGTCTATCCCATATTGGAGATAAAAAACTTAATTCACAACATCCAGAGCACATCACATAGATCAGTGATGAAAATCACCACAATTCTTTAATGGATGAGTGCTGTGAGGTCTACTCTTGTTCAAAAGCACTTAGCATGTTTCAGTGACATTCCCCAGCAATATGATGACAGTGTTTACAGAGTTAAACTAAGGGCATTACTGGAACATGAAGTACCACACATCATTTCGAGCTCCACAGCAATTGAAGAGGCTGCAAGGAACCACTTCAGACCTTAGACATTGCCATTTCCTACAACATACAGCAAACATGAGGTCATGCAATATCCTGGAACAATATGATTGAGCCTACTCCTTTAGCAAATATAAATCAAGTTCTGGCACTGTTTTGTTCTCTCCCTTCACCCCTAAAGTCCTGCACACAAGCTTACAAGTTAAGCAATACTGCTTTTTTCTTACGTCAGAAATCTCTTTTTTCTATCTTGGTGTCAGGGATACAACCCCTGGTTTGTAACAACCCAGCTACACACCAGCCACACTTCTACAGAACTGTTGCCACTTATGCCTCCAAACAACAAGTAAAATGAGTGGAAAATCACCCAAGGTAATTTCACCAGGGGCCACTGAATGAAGCAGCTCCCCAGACAACTAGCTGTCTTTTTCCTCCCCTAAAGCACGCTTCCCAGGCTTTGACTTTACCTGTGCCAATGGTCCAGCGAGTGCTTTATTCTGTTTACATTGAGCTAGAGCCCCAACACAGGGAAAAACAATACAGATTGGCCCTGGATAATCATGGATCTGCCATTTCCAGTGCTGCTCAGATACATTGGGGCACAGCAGATGCATCACAGTTCTCCTCACCTCTGTCATGAAAACACACAACTGGCCATGTCAATGGAGAAGCTAGGACACAAAGTATAGAATTACAAGGGTAAACATTTATTTATGCACGTGCGGTGTACCAGCCAAAATGGAGCATCACTAATGTGGTTTTACACACATTCTTCTTTCCTTCAAACATTCAGGTACAACACAATTTGACTAATCACCGACACCCACACTGCTGATTAGCAATCATAGTAAAACTTTGTAAAGCAGCTATATCTTTGCAGCATTACTGTTTCTTGTCTACTGATCCAGATGTCCCTGGAGGCAGTCTTGCTAGTTATCTAGGACATGAGACAACACTAAGAGGGTTTCAAAGACATGTCAGAGAGGCTGGGATGCTGGTGTTATCTTGGTTGTCCAGGCATATCCTTTATCCTTTATAGACAGCTCTAAGCTTCTAAGAGCAAAGGCCCTTACTTCCAGGCCCAGGTAGTCTTTTGGTTTGTTTTACTTAAGCATGAACAATACTAAAGTGTCCAGTAAAATTCCACTACCTCATGACATTACAGTATACAACATGAGCCAACAGATAGCTTAGTTAATGCTTTCACACTAGAAAGTCTGACTGATACAGCTATTAGGGAAAGCAATTTTTGCAACACTTCCCTGATGTGCTGCAGCTGCAGGCAGGCAGCGGGAAGGCAGTTGGGCTTGCTGCTGTTCCTCTTACAGAGGCAACAAATGATTCTCTACTTTCTGCTTTTCCCTTGTGCCAGCACAGAGGACGGGCCGTCTGTCACTCCTTTTTCCTGCCCTGCAGGAAGCAGCCCACCCACAACTTTACCTGACCCCATCAAACCCCAGGACCTGTTTTCACCTCACCGACTACGAGCCACATGCACCTATCAGAAGTCGCGGGGCTCTTCACAGCCTCTGAATTTAAAATAAAACGCCTGACACCTCCGGAGCTCGGGGAAGGGGCAGCGAACGCTGCTCTGCTCTGCTCTCTCCACGGCCCGCCGCTCCCAGGCAGCACCCCCTGGGAGGCGCGGCCGCCTTTGTTCCCGGCTCCGCCGCTTTCCAGAGCCCTTTTAATCACCATTTCGTTTGTAACTGAGCCAGCTGCCAGAAGATGGCAGCAGAAGATAAAATAGCCCTGAATTTTGGTCCCAGCTATTACCCGCTAAGTGGTGTCCCCCCGAAGCCTTTTACAATAGAGTTTCGATGTACTGCAGCAAGCGGTGTGCTACAAAGCTCTCGTACTCAACTCATCTAGTGTTTAAATGGTCGGGTTTATAGCAGCAGGTAGAAAACAACTTGTTTAAAGAATGTTCAAGCTTGGTGACCACAAAAGCTGGAGCCATGCTGAGGAAGCAAGAGCCAGGACCAGTGGCTGGCCAGCACCAAGGCTTGGTGCTTTGAATCACAGAATCGTACAATGGTTTGAGCTGGAAGAGACCTTTTAAAGGTCAACTAAATTCAAACCTCCCCACCATGGGCTGGGACTCCTTGCACTAGACCAGGTTGTTCAGAGCTCCATCCAGCCTAGCCTTGAACACTTCCAGGGATGGGGCATCCACAACTTCCCTTCCAGTGCCTCACCACCCTCACAGTAAAGAATTTCTTCCTAATATCTATTCTAAACCTACTAGGCAGAAGAAAATCATATTCTGAACCTTTCTCTAAACTTGGACAATTGCAACCAATTATAAAGAAATGTGTACTATAATAGTTCTACATATAGCAAATAACTGATTTGTAGTAGAAATTAATCTTTTATTGGTGCCTCAAATATCAAATGTCAATTTGAAGCTTTTGGAGCACTTAATTAATTAGCTATATTAGTTGCAAGCTTACTTAAATTACCTTCTGTGATATATTATGCCTGTAGAATAAATTATTCATCTCACAAAACTTCTTAGCTAAAGAGTCTTGCCTCTTCCTAGCTACAGTATTTACATCAAAGCAGCAAACAAATACCATGGTATTTATCTTAAGCAATTAAATGATAAGGAATAGATTCAACTATGCTCCCAAAAAGATACATGGAGCTTAGGAATTGTCAAACTATAAGCTGTATAAGCCCAGGATTCAGAAAACAAAGACATATCTCAAGAAGGTATGTGTTATTGTAATAGCATAAGAGGTACATGCTTACAACTTTTGTTCAAGTAATTTTACCATCTTTTCAGCAGAAGACAAACGTTTGGTCTTGGAAACAAGAAAAATACTCCCGTGTGTTGGACTTGACTGTATTTGACTGAAGCATGTTAGCAAGCCCACATTTATTCATGTAGTAATGCCTGGATCATATAAAAGGCTTTAGTGTCTGACTTCTCCTCTCATCTTTTCTAACAAAACTCAATAAAATTTACTTTAATTTAGGAAACAAATGCATACTAAACAGCCACGTGGTGGGACACTGGTTTCTATGGTTAATATAGATTTGTCTAAGTTCACAGCTGCAAATATGGGCAAAAAAATTACATTTTTTAAAGAAATTGTTTCTCCTTATGTAGGAACATTTCATTTTCATACTCAGTGCCCATATTTTTTCATAGGCTTTGGTACTATCTTTCATTAAAAAATTACATATGAGAGAATAGAAATTTTAGCTGTTACATGGGACCTTGATTCTATAATATTCAGTCACCTAATTTAATAATTTTTCATGCTTCTCCAATGATTTCCAGAAGAAAACAAACAAACAAACAGAAACAACAACAACAAAACACCACCAAACTCTTTAAAGCTTAAGATGTTTTCTTTACATCTCTAGCTCACCTAACTTGTTAATCAACAAGCCTCACTCTTTATTTTGTAATGGCATTTGTTGTGCCTTGCTTTGAAGGAGAGAACATTTGCATCTTTCGAAAACACAGTTCAAGGTAGTCCTAACATAAATAACACACCTCAAATATCCCTGAGGTGAAAATTTTTATAACACGTAGTCAGATTACCTAAATACAATAAGCCAAATTCTACTTGAAATTTGAATTGCCTTGTACTTGCTAACAGCCAATTAACATAATTTGGTAATGGGTCTCTGAAACTGGGAACTTTACATACTTTGCCTGAATCACCTGCCTTGCTGCAAACATGCCAAGGAAGCATCGCTCTGGGAAACTGCAGTGCCAAGGCTCAGTGCAGCTGCAGAGCAGATGGTAGGGCACAGAACTGGCACAACAGACTGTGGCAAAGGCAGCAGTAAGCTAGTCATTAAGTCAACCTCATATTCTTTGTGCAAGTTCACACAGAGATGGAGGCAAATCTGTTTGGTTTACAAGTGCTCTGATAGGTATGCACTGTGGCCCTGCTTTGCTGACGGTACAATCAGTCATAAAACTCCCACTAGGTTCAGTGGAAGCAGGTGCATGTCCTGATCAAATAAAACCTCCAGTATGGTCATCTCTCATATAGAGGTGTCTTTCATTTTTACACTTAATCCCTTTAATGTTTACTATAATTGAAGGTGTTATCATGCCATGTAGGTTTTGCACAGGAGATCTAGTGCCACAGCAGAACCGTTGGGCATACTGTGATAGTGAGGAAGGACAGTCATGCTTTAGCATGTGTCCTCCCCACATAAACACACTCCCTCTCCCTTGCCCTTGTCTCTGATGGGCATTATGATTTGTCCTAAGATAAGAACACCAGGTGGGAATTGCAGGAGGAACTCTGGATGCTGGTATAAGTGATGGGAGAGCTGTGATGATTTGGATTGACTTGGTACACATCAGCCTATAAGATCATAAAATGCTGCTGAGACTGGGACAACTGGGCAAACTGGTCTCTTGAGGTTTTAAGCAGCTCCCCTGTCCCTGTCCTATTCCCATCAGCCCCCCTCCAGGGATGCCTGCAGGATATGTCCAGTCCTGAGCCTGGGAACGCTCACTTTAGGATGGATGAGTAAAAGTGCTAAGATCCTGTAAAACACAAAGATAAAATTCTAAAGTAGCTACACAGATGCTTTGTTGATTTGTAATTCTGAATTTTGCAAGGACAAAGACTATAAACCTGTGTTTCTAGCCGAACCTGCTTGTATTATAACCCTTTATACCTGCTTATATCATATATTGCACTTAGACAACATTTAGGTGCTGTATTAGCAACAAATCTAATCATAATAATTCACATAATCAGTGTCATGCTTCTTGTGCCTGGCTGGCAGTCTTCTCTCTACCACTCTGCTACACATATGTATCAGAAGGTGCATATGCATTAGCAGGAGGACGACTCTTTTACCATACTATGTTGACCAAATACAGACATTTAAAATTTAAATTTAAAAATTAAGAAAAAATTAAGTGGCACGGTCATTGTATTGGTGCTAGAAAAACATCTTACTTATGTCAGATAATATTTTGTTCTTACAAGCTGGATCAGGAAATCTTACATGGTCCATGTAGGAGTCTTCAGTTCTAATATGTATTTTTTGCTGAAGAAAATAAATTCAAGTTGGGTAGTATTTGTTATTAATTGGTATTGTTGAAGTTGCAACACCTGAGAACACAAAATATCTGAGCGCTTTAGCTGTTGGAAGAGGTTGAATCATCAGTTTAGGCCTGTGATATCTTGTGATTTTTGCATACTACTTATACGTGTGATTTACCAGCAGCATGTTGTGATTTGACAACCCTTCGATTCTGGCTTCAGTGGACTAAGACAGAATTTGAATTTCTTAACTAGAACTTTGTGACTATCACATTTGGTTTGTAGGCTTCATCTTTTGGCTTTGCAGTCCACGAAAGGGCCACAATGAGAGCCATCAGGTGTATCTTCACTGAGCAGTGAATAAAGGAAACAGAAGAGCTAGGAAGAATGGGGAGTTTCATTGTTAGAGAAAATGCTGTAGATGAAGAGGTGTTTGTCCTTCAGACAAACACAACTGGAAATTAGGACTGATATTCCAAGCTGGTTCAGTGCAAATTTGTATGAACATTTTCATTAATCAATTTATTTCTATATAAAAATAAGCCTAGGCCAAAACACCAGTTATTTCTGTTTTGAAGAATGTCTGATCTGTATTTCTTACCTCTCTAATCTAGTTCACGTCATATATACTGTTGAAAGTAGTTTACACATGTTTAACTTACATCAATTCAGTGAGTGTTAGAGAATTAATACATTTTTAAAGCAGTTATTAGCCTGACTCTTGGGCACTATCTTACATTCTTAGGCAAGTGAATATTTTTGGTTGATTCTGAGAATTAAGCAAACAAGATAAAAGCCTTTCAGTAACTGAAAGTTTAATTGGCTAACCAAGCTGTGAATTCCCTGCATGAATTAAACAGGAATAAATAGCTGAAGTAGAAAACCGTACTTTAGGGATTTTTTTCCCTCCCTGGACAGAGAAAGTCCTGATGTTGAGAGAATATGGAAATATTACTCCCTGGAATATTTTATCCAGTAGTAATTTCCACAGTACTCTATATTATAGTCTGTCAATCTGGTTTTCATGACTTTCATAGTCACAAATCAGGTGTTAAACGAAAATCCATTAGAATTACATGGATATGAGTCTGTAAGTAAGAGGAAAACCAGGCCCATCAATTCTTAGCATTAACTCAAGAACCCATTTAATTATAGGATTTGGAAAGTTTAGTTATCTTCTAAATGGGATATTTACAGATAAAGAAATTACTATCAAAGTGTCATGTGTGTGTGAAATTCTACTGACACCTAATAGCTAGTTCTGAAACAGTGGCCTCTAACAGCAAGAGGAATGTCATTGACACAGAAAAGGTGATTTATTTTTCCCTCGGGGGTCTCTCAGCCTTTTAGTTGCTGGGAAAAATTTCTATTTTTTCAGGCTTTGTGTGAACTACTTTATTTCACTGACTTGAGAACATATTTTTAAGGAATAAACTCAAATAAATATGTATTTCTATAAAAATATTTCCCCCTTTATTTAATTCTTCGTCTCATTTTTGTTTGCTACTTTTCTATACAACATGGTTTTCCTCTAGTGAAATGGCAAAGTCTGAGAACTTTAACTAAAACATATGCTTGCTTCAAATATGAAACAACATGTAACACAGACATTTGTCATTCCCTATGAAGGACGGTGTTTTCTTTTGACATCAATGGTATTCATTTGAGGATATTGTTTTGTAAACACAGGAATGCACATTACCTGTACTGATCAACAAATTATTTCAGACTTTTCCATGAAATGTAATTTGGTTTAGGAGGAATGGAAAATTCGTTAAAATGTCAGCTTGTAGGTTTAGTTTACTCTGGCAGCAAGATAGGTGTGGAATTCTGCTGCTGGGACACCTAATTTTTTGGTTTGTTTTGTTTTTTGTCTTGTTCCTGGTCAGCGATGCTGTGCAGATAATGTCTTCTTTTGCAATTTTTTTTCTGTTTTGGGCGTGTCTGGTCTTTGCTGGAAAATTCAACCAAGGAAAGAACGTACACTAAATGGACTGTATTCAAAAGGACAGCAAGACTGAGATCTAAGTTAATTTAGAAAGATTTTAGATTTTGCATTTAATAAAGCAGAATGATTCCAACTGCAGAATAAGGAATCTGTTCACATTGCAGGGGGTGCACGTTCCTGCCAAGCCTTTTTTTTTTCCTTTGTGTGCAAGCCTGTACCATCCACGGCACCATCACAAACGGAACAGACTTCAGGGGTAGCCGAAAGAAAAAGCACAATAGGACCACGTGATACAAATTGATATTAGCTTTGTAAGGCACACATTTCGTAGACTATTAAATAATCCCAGAATACTGCTTTGTATTTGCTGAGGTATAGAAATTGTATTAGCATTTAATTGCCACGTGCCATACTCCCCATTGTGATTGTAACACGCTTCTTCCAGACTCCCCCCGGCACGACGAGCGCATGCTAAGTAATTTAAACAGGGGGGCTACACATCCTTTGTTGTGATCCTCCCATAGTCTGCGGCACACGCCCGGGAAGCTTCCTCGCTGTGTTGCCAAGCTCTAGACCGAGCTTTTAAGAACCCTGCAGTTTAGCGAGCCGCGCGTAGGAGCAAGGAAACACCTAGAAAATCAGAGCTCTCAGAATTAGCGGCGTAGCCGGAGCGGCTGGATCGGCGGGGCGGCAGGACTCGGGTACTGTGCGCTCGGAGCTCCGGGTACCGCAGCACCGCGGGCGGGGGGCGCCCCCCGGGGCGGCTCCTGTGTGGGCAGGGGGACTGGGGGGGCATGCGGGGGCTCTGCAGGAGGGCTGTGCGGGGCGTTTGTGAGGGTGTGCGGGGGACGAGCAGGGGCTCTACGGAGGGGCGTGCCCTTGCCCGGCTGCCGGCGATCCCCGCCGGCGCCGCCCCCGGGGGAGCGGGCGGAGAGCCGGGCAAGGGCAAGGGCGGCGGGGTTGGCCGGGGCTCGGGGAGGAGGGCCTGGCGGCGGGAGGAGGAGCGGCGGCCACACGTCACTTTCCCCGGCCGCGTGTTTACGTGGAGCCGAAGATGGCGGCGCTGGTGTCCCCGCAGCGGCAGCTGTCGGCGCTGTGAGGCGGGACGGGACGGGAGGGGGGACCGGGCAGCGAGCGTGTGCGCCCCGGCCGAGGGGAGGGCGCGGGGCGAGCCCCTCCTCCTGCCGTCGGTGACACCCTGCACTCCCGCAGAGACGCCATGGAGGACGAGGAGCGGCTGAAGAAGCTGGAGGCTGGGAAAGCCAAGGTAGGCGGCAGCGGCGTGGCGGGGAGGCGGCGGGTCTGCGGCGGGGCGGGCTGTCGGCGGGGCTGCGGCGGGGCGGGCTGTCGGCGGGGCTGCGGCGGGGACAAAGCCGCGGGCGGAGCGGGCTCCCGGTGCCCCCCGCCCCGCTCCCGGTGCCCCCCGCCCCGCAGCCCCGGCACCGCTGCCCGCGCACCCTAGCTCGGCCGTCACTGCCTCGGGTGTCGCAGGCGGCGCAGACGGGGCCCCGCGGGCTTACACAAGGGGGTAATCGGGGAGCTTATTCAGCTCCTTAAGCACGGCTCAGCACACGCCGGCTGAACGGCGTTTCGCCTTCTGGGCAACAGACTGGTTACTGTGCTTTAGGAGGACCTCTCTTTTACTTCAAAGGAAGCTTTGGTGTGGTCGATGAGATAAGATAATTAATGGCATCCTAGGAAAATAAGATAAAATTTCAGTTTTGGCGTTGGGTTATCATTTATTTCTTTCCTGTAACCATTGCTAAACGATAAAGGGTTCAGAAGTTGGTCAGTCATTCATGCTGAAGATATGCGTGTAACTTGGCAGGAGCTAATAGTACAGCAACAAGAAGACAGGCTAAAGAAGAAACTATGAAATATCATCATTGCCTTATTTATGTGGATTAGGGAAAAGGACATGTAGTACATGGGCAAAGTGTTGAATAGGTATTTTGCTCTATTGGTAGAAACCTTTGTAACTTCGTCTGTTTCTGTTTGGGTTCAAAACCTCCATTGGAAAACTCTCATAGACAGAGCTGTGTGTTTATACAGGAAAACCTGTTCTTTAAATGCTCAGTGCAAGAATGGTGTTTGCATAGCATTATGCAGTACTCTTAAAAGGCACTGGGACAAATTAGATCCTGGTGGCAGTGTATTTTGTTAAACACAGATTGGCTAATTCTTTTGCAGAAAATTAGGAAATAGTTCACAGAGAAAATGGTTGGAGTAGGTTTGGCATTATTACAAACCACAATGAAAAATTTATCAAGAGAATTTATATTTTTCTGTCCCTGTTGACCTGATAGAGAAAGTTAATGACAGTTACTGAAAATTGAACCAAAAGCCAGGACTCTAGCAGAAATTCCATGGCTTCCTTCATACTTTGAGTAAAGACTTGTACACACTTTACTGATTTGTTTTGCATTTTAAGAGTACTGTCATAGTTCTTACTATTGTTCTAGTCTTTTCTGTCTAAAACCTAATGATGTTCTTGTAAGTATTTGCCTGAAGACTTTAGTATTCTATGTTTTTAAATATCCCCTGTGGTTTAAGTCATTATTCTTTAAAACTGTATGTGATTTATGTGGGAAAAGACTATAAAAGCAGTGTTAATTTTTGAGATTTTTCTTCAGTGTTTTGTATACCATTTACCACTTTTTTTTTACATGTGAATGATGTAATGAAACATGTTGTACACGTTGTTGTCACTGTCTTCCAGTGACAAGTCAGTGATAAAGGCAGAAAAGCAGAAATTGTATTAGCAGAGAATGGAAGGAGGAGTTGCCCCTATAGCCACTGTTCTCTTTTTCAAATACATTCACAGTAGCATAATCAGTGTGTCTCCTAAAATTGCTTGGCTCCAGTGATTATTTTTTGAAAACCACAGCAATGAACTTTTGAGCCTAACCACTTGAGAGCTGTTTAAATGAAATAGGTGGAAAAATGTATTGAAGTAGGTGTTGTTACTGTGCTACAAGTGCAGGTATTGCTATACTGCATGTACCTTAAACCATCCACGTGAAATTACAAATTTTAAATATAAATAAGATATTCCATAAACTGCTGAATGAATGTAGGTAATTGGGAGTCTGGTAAAAGAGTCTGGCATATGTCATGAAAGTGGCTGGTGCATTGCTAACAGTGGGGTTATTGTTAAAAATTGAGGCTTGAGTTCTTCTTTGGTTTGGGTTTGTTTTGGTTTTTTTCTTGAAAAGTAGGTACCGCCAGATCTTAATATGTGCTTAGCAAACAATATGAAGTTTCTGTAAAGCAACAATTTGATCTTCTGATCATAATGTCAAGTAGACAAACTGTGGAGTTTGGTTTTGTGTGAATTTATCTGCAGCTGAAGGTCTTCCTAAGTTGTCTTCCTAAGACACTGTCTCCCCATGTAGCTTTTACACAGAAGTGTATTCTGCAACTGATTTCTTCCAAGTTATCCTTTATTGTTACTGGAAATGAGAAGCTGCATTGTGAATCTCACCTTCATTGAACCATGCTAAGCATACTCAAGCCTGGCAGAATGGCTGTGTGAACACACAGCCTTTGCCAATACATCATTTAAGAAATGGAATAAAAAACTCTTCGTGGAGACTCACCAACATTCACGTGCACCTGCTGATTTTTGAAGACTACACCAAGTCTGTGTTATGAAGCAGTTACACCACATGTTGTTCTGTCTGTTACAAGCCAGAAAAGGCAAGGGAGGCACAAAGTTAGACCCCAGTAAATTACATGCTCCTTTTCCCAGACCTACAGTCATTTATTTTCTTTTGCCGCAAGGTAGATGTGCTGGATATTAACCCAGCCTCTGTAAATGTCTGTCTCCCACCCATTAAAATGATCTCTCTGTGTTTATAGAACTCTCTTCTGCCCAAACAGGCAATTTCTCCATCTTATATTGTGATCTGATTATGGTGGAGCAAGAAGTGTTTATTAGAAAGGCCAGTTAAGGGAAACGGAGTGGACTGTGATGGGAGGTGGAAGGGAGAGGATGTGTGCCACCAACAGAAACAGATGCATGCTATTAGGTTGATCAGAGCCCTAAAACACAGTGACACTAGAAATCAATCAGATACGTTCAGTGCCTTGCTGAGGAGATTCTGGAATGTTGTTGATGGCCTCAGATAGTGTAGATGTGTCTGGCCTTCAAAAAGGTTACAGAGGATGGTGGTTGAAGATCTTGATATGATATTTATGGGAATGCATACTCCTTGTGCATGCCTGCATGCATCAGTTTGCATGGAAATCTCACCTAACAGAGGATTCTATTTGTAGTAGTTGGCTTGGGTATTTTAATCCCATGTATTTATTTAGCAGCTTAGTAGCTAGTTTTTCATATCAGGATGTGACACTATTGCCATCAGCTTTCAAAACTATACGGAGTAGTTGCTAGCTTCGGAATTAAAACATCAGTGACTGGATTCTCTTGTGAGAAAATGGGGGTATTTTGATGTAAAGCTTTTGAAATTAATAAAAAAAATTTGATTTAGTTTATATGCACACAGACACACATGAAAGGCACGGCTATTATAACTGATAAAACTGAAATGAAGCTATCAATAGCAAGTTTTATGGAGTGATCCATTTTACAGTACTGAAATTTTGTTTGCAAAGTATTTAAATATGTGTTTCAGTTTCTCTTGAGCAAAGGGCACACTCCTTAGCTGTGTGGGAGGGGTGAACAAGGGAAAGACCCTAACATACTTTGTAAATTCTCCCGGGTTGATCCAGGATTTCTGTTCTAATGTTAGAAAAGCATAATTTAATGTTTTTCAAAGCTTCTGTGCATGTTTGTAATACATTGTTGCAGTGTTCAAAGAAACTGTGTAATTGTTGGAGAAGCTTAAGAAATTAGGAGTTGGTTTAGTTAAACACTTGAACATAGAATAAGCAGTGTTACTGCTTTTGATCTATACCAGAGGATTGCTGAGCAGACAAACAGTGAAGTTGCTTTGGGAAGCTGTGGGCAAGTACTTCAGGTTGTATAACTAATTGGACAAGTTATCTTCCCAAATTGAATAGTAAAAGTAAATAATTGCATATTTTGTCATCTGGTCGTGCATGTAAATATTTGAGGTGGCTAAAGATGAAAATTATATGTGTGATTAAAATAGCATTGTCTAAGAGTCTGGGAATGTTTGCTCTTTACATTGTTGCATGTTACTCTTTTGAGGGGAGAAGATGATTTTACCTGCTCATCCCTAGCCTCTTTGGACTGAGCAGTTTTGGAATTCTCAAGGAAACGTGTTGATCTTGGTTTTTTTAAATAAAACACTCAAGCAAAGTATGGAATAGTTACCTGACACAGTGATTAAAGCTTTAATTTAAAACCCCCATTAGAACTCAAAATATAGACTGCTTGTAAAAGACAGGCCTTTTAAATGCCCTGTAATTTACCTGAAGAGGAAAAAAAGCAGTGTCTCAGTGGTTATTAAGAGTTTTTCATCACAGAAGTAAAATTAAATAGATCTGCATCTTGTATTTTGCTAAAGAGATGGGCTACTGACACATGATCTTTTGCTTTGAAGTGTAAACAGTTCATTTTGATTATTCCCTGCCTCAAATAACTTGAACAAAACTAATTAAACAGAATTGTGGAAGCAAGAATTTCCTTCTCAGTCTGCATTTTCTTAGTATGCCTTTCTCTTAAAATAAGAAGTTGTATTTGCCATATCACAAAGTGCTAAATTCATTATAAAGCCCTAGTCATTGCTGTCACTATTCATAATTTATAGAGGAGAGCAGCTTTTTGAGTTAAAAGTTCACAGAATGGGAGTGATGCCGGGCTATACCTGAAGATACTGATGATTATTAAAGGACAAGAGAGGAAGCAACTGGATCTCTTAAGAGTTTCCTGGAAAGATGTGAATGAGCTTGGGCTCAATGGAGCCTAATCTCTTTGTTTATAACTAAGCAGGAGAGTGCAGTAAGACACTGAAAAAATGCTATAATGAAGAACAATTTATTTGAAGAAACCCTTTTTCTTGCACATGAAGATCCTCACAAACCTTTGCCTAATTCCTAGGCATTCCTCTATTGTATTGCTAAGCTATTTCTTCTTCTAGGTTCTTCTGAAGTTGTGGGTTTTGACTCCTCTTCTTTTACAGGCTTCAAGCTACTCTCTCTCCTTTGCATCTCTGTCAATTTTAAATGCAAATAATGGGAAGAATGTGGAGTTGCCTGTGCATATTTTGATTATGAACATGAGTAAGCTTAAAAGCTGAT
Source organism: Acropternis orthonyx (assembly GCA_035583155.1). Classification (NCBI taxonomy): domain Eukaryota; kingdom Metazoa; phylum Chordata; class Aves; order Passeriformes; family Rhinocryptidae; genus Acropternis; species Acropternis orthonyx. Next base: position 22,653,691 of record JAWWEU010000081.1, read on the forward strand.
TTTTGTCTTGCAGAGAAAGTCACAGATACAAGGACCGAACAGTACGATGCAGAGAAAACATATGGTTTTAAAACTCTCTGAGTAAAAGCAGATAGAGCAGAAATTGCGTAAAAGTAAGAGATAAACAATGTGTGAGGTGTTCAGCTTGTTGTGCATGTATTTGGCTTTGTTCAAAACAGTGGATATCTTCATTTTATTGTAGAAAAAAAAGATTTTTATGCATTTGAGATGTATATAAATTTTATCTAGAAAATTGCTTGCTTCTGCGGTGGTACATAAGCTTGGATGAGAGATTGAGTGGAAAGGTTATCTGTGAAACCATTTTCAACACACATTCTGATACTAGTAGCAGAGAAATTGGTATGACTAGCTTGATTTTTCTTTTGAGGATAATAGAATTACTACTAGAATTACCAGCTCTTCACGGTTTACTCAGTGTTCTTTTTTTTGCTTTGGAAAAATAAAAAGACAGTTATAATTTTTTGTCATGTGTTCAGGTTTTTTGTGTACTCTATTGAGCCTGTGGAAAAAAAATAGTATTTGAATTGGAATTTGGGATTTCAACTCTCTTTTCAATTGGCACTACTAGAACTCTTCCCATTTTCTAAGTGTGTTTTCTGGTTTTTTCCATATCCTTGTTTTGATCTCCATTTCCCTAATTCCAGTGATCTGTTCTTGTCTTTAATACAGGGCTTAATTATTGGTTTTAAAGGTATATTGATAATAACATTTTTGTTCAAAACTTGAAAGTAGCTGTCTACCTTACAATAGTGATGCAAGGTAGAATGAGCTCAAACTCATACTTACTTTCTTCTGAGAATGCAGAGAAATATCACTTCAAAATAACCTTTGTTCTCTTGCCAGTTTAGCGAGAATTGTTCCTTAATCCAAGATGCCAGTGAATTTCACAAAATATAGAGAAATAAGTCAACACAGTATTGTTGGAAGCACCACAAAACCAAGAAATTGCATTGTAAAAATGCAACTGAAAATATTATCTTGATGCTTAAGGAGAAGGAATTACAGAAAAGAAAGCACAAAGTTGCTCTTTGCCTACTTTCAAGACTTTCTTCATTTTAGCATTAGCCTCTCCCTCTTTTCTATGGTCTGCTTTCCAACTACTTATTGTTTTAGTATGGGTGTTGCAATGGCACAACAGAGATGACTGCAATATTTGTTTCCCTCGGTTATAACAGAATCTAGACAAGTTTGTTTGTTTATACTGATTTGGAAATCAGCTTGGTCACCACCACAAATTCTTTCTAAAGAACTTTCAGTGGAGTGTATCTGATACTCGAAGGGAAGTACATTGGACCTTTTGACATATGTAGGTGTTGCCAGAAAATCCTGTATTCCCCCCCCCCCCGCCCCTGCCACCCCAGAAAGTAACCAAGCAACTAGTTGCTTTTAAATATTTATATACAGAGGTATTAACTGCAGAATAATATATGGTTACTCTAGCTTCTTAGAGTTTGGAATAGTGAAAAATCCGATGAAAATCAGGACAAAAGAAAAAAGACTGCTGAAGTAGGTCCAACTTTGTTGTCCTACCTTATATTGCAATATAAGATTATATAGTAGTAACACAATTGTTGGGAATCTTAATTTAGGGGCTGAAACCTCTGCCTTAAATATCTGCCATATAGAGGATTTCAAGGTATTTCTATGTATTTGTTTCAAAATAATTTTGTTACTGATACAATCTAAGGTGTCACTTTGAATTTGGAAAGATAAATGTAGCACAGTTCAGTGAAGCACAGCTGGAAATTTCAGTCTTTTGGCTGCCATGCTGAAACGTAAAGTAAGTAGATCTTGAATTTTAGGATGATGAGACACATTCTGTTGACTGCTACGTGCTGGCATGCCATATTGTGTTGCTGGTTCTGGTGTTCCTGTTTCTTAAAGAAACCTTAATCTTCATTTTCATGTGATTTCTTGAGAAGCCAACATTTTATATTATAAATTACCTTTCCTACAATCAGTGGAGAAAAGACAGAAGAATGAATAAAAATGTTAAGATTTCTTAGAATTCTTAGTTTCTTGAAAAGTTCTGCCTCCCTCGTCTTCTGAAAAGGAGCCCCAACAAGCTTCCAGATGGAACAAATTCAACAGTTGTCAGTTGGGCAAAAGAATGTGAGACTGAAACCAAATACTAAGCTTAGGATAGCAGGGGAGTGATCAAATCACAGTTGTAACAACCCTAAGTTGTAGCATCATCACAAAACAAAGAGGGGTGGTCTATAGGACCATGCTTCTAAATCTCGAAAAGTGAAGAAGTTTCTCCACAATTGAGATAATAATGTTAAAGAGAATATATAGCATTTTTGTGATATTTTCAGAGGAAAGCCTAGATTTGATGAAACTGCTGCCATGGCAAAAATATGGCATATCTCAAAAACTACGATAGCAAGCAAAAGACCCAGGAAGACTGGTGGAGTTAAAGAGATGGAGTACATGAGATCCTTGGGCTGAATGTGTTTCTGTGCAAATAGTGATAAAATAGGTGTTCCAGAGAATAAGCAGAGTAAATTGCATAAGACTTTATTCAAATCTGAGTTCATTGACAGGCTGTGGTTTAATAGAAGAGGTTATCCTTTCATCCTGGTTTTATCTGCTGAACTTTTTCTTGTCATCAAACTTTTCTGTGAAGAAACCTTCAGTATCCAACCACAAAACAAGGGGAAAATATTTAAATGTTCCTAAATCCGTTTAGATTGTCTAAGGGAGGTAGCCAATTTAACATTAAACCCATACATTTGCATATATATATGTATTCAAATATATTGAGAATATATGTTTTAAATTAAAAGGTATATAGAAGAAATAACTTACCATTACAGGTAAGCTCCATAACAATGATAAGAAAGCCCTGTCTTTGGTATGTTCAGTTGTACACTATACTAGCTAGCCTAGTTTGCTATGTTAAAAGAATTAAGAGAAATCTTGTTAGAAGACTCCTCAAAGAGGGATGTGTTAGATTTTCTTCATTATTTGGAATATATTCCAGGAATTCAATTTAACTTTCTTTAAAAAAAAAAAAAAAGAAGAAAGAAAGTTTACTGACAAGTTTTGTGAGCAATATCAGTGTCTTTGTGAGTTCGCTTTTCTCATTATTCAGCAGTGTGTAAAAAGTAATAAAAGGCTGTCAAAGTAGTACAAGCCTGTCAAGCCTTGCACATTGAGCATGAAATTCATGCAGTTGGTTCTCTCCTTATGTCTGCTCTGCTCCTTGCAGAGCTGTCTCTCACAAGCTGCACAGTTTGGGGGCTTTATTCTCACTCTGTTCAGTGCCACACAGTATGAATTAATGTAGAAGTGTTATAAACAAGGTAGGAAAATGATGAAGTGCAACTGAGTTTGACTTGTTCTACAGTATTTTACAATTTATTTAAAAAGTATCAAACTCGCAAAACATTTTTTAAGATGAAAATTTGAGTTTTGTTCAGTTTCTATGGAGTTGAAGCACAGAGGTGGCCAGAATGCCTATGAATAATCTCCTTAAAATGTATTGAAATTCTCCAGACTACCTTTGAAAACTCAACACAATGTTTGTGAAAAGATTGCATTGACAACTGGATGGAAATCATAACATCACTTGTGTTTATTAACAAGGAGTGGCTATTAGTTCCTGCTTAGCTTAAACTGAATTTGAACTATTGATCTGTATCTGAAAAGCTGATTGTCTTGTTGCCAAAGATGTAACCTCAGACTCTCTGTGAGTTCCATGGTGCTTCTCAACTTGAAAATAATTATAATCTTCTCTTCATTATTATTAAAGTCTTATTTGTACAGTCTGTTCATTCTAAAGGTGCCTTTTTCTTTCAGACTTCTTGGTTAATGAGAAATTAGATATGAACACAACTCTTCTGCCTTAATATATTCTCCCTACCTGTTAAGATTTTTTGCTCAGTTTTTGATCTTTAAATGTCTCTGTCATAGCTACATTTGTACTAGAGAGGACAGAGAATGCAGGGAAGAAATCTAGATGTATTCTACATAACTACAACTAAATGGATTTCCTATTGTGAGGACATGTTAAATTTACATGAATTGGGGTAATAAGGGCAGCACATAGAGTTTCAAAGTAAACTGATAGTTGATGCTTTTACTAACATCCAAAAATACACTCTTCACCCCTTTTCAGCCCATATGTAATAAACTCTTCTTCTTCATTTAATATATAGACTAAGTTCTCTAGAAATGGTAGTTTTTTAAGGTTAAATAATTGTAATTTGCATTTGCAGTGTGTTGTGGAAGAATGAACTGTGGTATCTGAAATGAAATATTGATTAGAATCCCACAGGAAGCAGCAGTTGCCTGACTGGTTTTCCTTAGGCACGTCAGGATTTTTGTTGTAGGATTCTGATCAGTATTCCGGATTTTTGAGAAACAGCTGATTACCCCTAGCCCTGGCCCCCTGGAAGCTACACTGATGCTTGATAATACACTGTAACCAAGGGCTGCAGTCATCAGTAAGACTCTGCATATGTTAGGGAGTCTCAAAAGACTGGCAAAGATAGCTCTTTAAACAGAACAGACTTCTCTAAATGAATTGTCAACATTAAGGTCCTTGGGGATCTGCACATCTGTTAAGATGAAACCACCTTTAGGTAACGAGTGCTGATCCAGACAGAACTTGCTGAAAGAGTTAAAATTTTTGTTACTGTTTGACATGGTCTTGTAATCAAACTAAAGTCTTGATCCAGGTACAATCATCATTTCCTGGGTATAACTGAATAAAAAATTGTACCTAGCATTATTTATTTTAATGACTTACTCTCAAAGTAGGTGGTCTTTCAATCTTTCACAAAGCCTGTTTCACTCAGTATTTACATTATTAGCAGTGGAAAGAATGTGTGGTTGTATGTAGGCAGTACTAAACTGAAGTGGATGACAAACACAGTGAAGAGGCTTAGAATTCAAAATTATCTGGTACAAAAGGACATAGAAGCAACACTCAAGGCCTTTCTTGCCTCCTTGATGATAAGGACTGTCCTTGGGCTTCCCCAGGTCCCTGTGTTTAATGGCAGAATTGGAGGAGTGAAGTGTTATCCATTGTACAGAAGGTCAAGCTGGGGACCACTTAAGTAATTATGATGTATATGCATTTATGGGACTGAGTATGATGTATCCCAGCATCCTGCAGGAGCTGGGTACTGTTGTTACAAGGCTATTTCCTTGCTGATCTTTAAAAGGTCATTGTCATCAGAGATTTCAAATGAAGCAGGGAAAAAGCAAACTTGTATCTTCAAGGGCAGTGAGAAGGAGAATCTAGGGATATACTGGAAGGTCAACATGGCCACAGCCTCTGGGGAGATTATTCCAGATCCTCCTGGAAGCCATGTTCAAGCACTTGAAGGGCAAGAGTGTGATTGGAATTTATCAAAGACAAGTTAATTGTCCTCTATGGTGAACTGAGTGTCTGAGTGGAGAGAATGGTGACCATTGTTTACCTTGACTTTAGGATGGCATTTGATGTGATCCGTTACAGGTGATTTGTAACCAAGGTGGAGATAGGTGGCTTGGGTAGGTGGACTGCAAGGTGGGCAGAAAATTAATCTGGACCGCTGTGCTCAGAGTGCTGAAGCAAATCCCAGCAGGTAGCCAGTAATGTTCCTCAGGTGTTGAAGAAACCATGGCTGATATGTTCGATATTAGGAACCCACTTGAACTAATGTACAGAATGCTGTAAAACAGGTGAAAGTATGTTTATACTGGTGATTTTTCCCCAGTTGAAAACATAAACATTTTGCTTATAGTTATTTCTTACACAAATGTATGTAAACCAAAATATAAACCAGTATGGTAATACTCAAATATAATGCAGGTAATTTGTATTTAGGATACTGTTACTAGAAACATGAGTATCATTACTTTCCTTCCTGAAGCTCTATATTTTTTTATATTGTTTACAGTTTAAAGTTAATAGTTCAATCTTTATAAAAATGAAAAGTGTCAACTTTTAAACATGTAAGACAATAAGTGGAATAACGTATCTGTATTACCTATAAACTTGCAGGTCACCAGTGATTTGATTGACGAGCACTGTGTGGAGTTCCTGGCAACCATTGCTTTTGCATACTTTTGTATTTTTATAGTTGGCTTCTAACTGACAGGCACAGATGGCCATAGATTGTGATTTTTTTTGTGTTTCTGAATTAGGGAAAACATATATATGGCATTTTAAATTTCATTGTCTAAATATCTTGTGTTAACTACTCTATATGGATTTTGATACTAATTGCTAAGTTAGAGTGTGGGATTTTTTGAAATAACTATTTTTTTATTAATAATATGAACGTATTTTGTGCCCAACTAGTAATTAGAACATTTGTTCTCAAGTAAGTTCTCATTAAGCAGTGAGTGTTATTTTGTGAAGTTTAAAAGAACTTCACCAAAAAAAGTAGCTTTTTAAAAGTTTTTCTTGAAAAAGAATTTATCAAATTTGACACTATCAAACCTTTATCTTGCTGATCATGAAGAATGTTTTACCACAAAGTCAGAATTTGTTGGTTTAGTGGTATTAAAGTCATAAGGACATGAAGTATTTAGGACTGCTCTAACCTAGAGTTTAAAATGCTTTTATTTAAATCCTGTTAACTTCTCTGTTCAGGATGTTAATTTTTCTGCCCACGCCATGAAGTTCAGTGTGGTATATAACTCCCCCCCCCGCCCCCCCCCCCCTCTCAGATTCCTGGTAAAAATGAGGATTAAACTCTGTTTTCTAGGATGTGGTAAATTGCAATTACACGTGGCTAATAAGAAGAAAAATTACTAAATATTAGATAGGAAAATATTTTTATTTTACCGGAACAAAACTTTGCTCTTTCCATCTATTATCACTGAAACTTAGATTGAAGTTTAACATTACTGTGGGTACAGTGAAGAGACACACTCACTTTTTCACTGCTTCATAGTTTCAGGAATGTTTTCCTAAGGTTATTTCTTTTGGAAGGAGGGTCAGTATATGAAGAAAATTAAGAAACAAGGCAGAGATTTATTAACTGCTTGACTGCTTGTAGTATTTAATTACATAGTTTCATTGCTTTTTAGACTAAACCTATCTGGAAGACATTTCTATTGACTTGAATATTTTTAAAGACCTAAATGTAGTGGAATGACCATGCTTAATGCTTAACTGTGTTACTGCACTGAAGTTGTTTTCTTAAAATAAATTGTTATCCTGTAAGAACTCTGAGGGATTAATTAAAGGCGTCTCCAGCTGTTGATTTAACTATATTTAGTTAAATACCTGTTACAACTACACGCTTGTTAAAGAGCAGATGTTAAACCAGTTGCTTTGAGAAGAAATAAAGTGAAGATACTACATAAGTGCGCTCAGACTGTTAGTAAATTTATTTTGGTGATGCAGAAGGCAACATACTTACATGTGTCTGATGACTCTGTTGCTTTCCAAAAATGAAAGTTGTGAACAGATTAATGTTTTAATGCCTATATTTAACCACTAAGTTGCTACTATGCTGTAAAACGTGTTTGTTATTTGGGGTTTTTTGAAGCCCAGCTAAAGCTTGTTATCTGTGAAAGTCCATTACTTCTTTCTGTATTTCTTTTTCTTGTCATGTGGAGCATATTCATCTTTATGGTTTGTTTAAATAATTCATTGTGATTAGTTCATGGAGTATGGTTCTGCAGGTAAGAATGAGAAAAGTTGTTCCCTGTAACTCACTTGACTGCACTGGGTCTGTAGAAATTAACTGCAGTAAAAATGTAAAGCCTAAACTACAATTTTGTTGAGTGAAACACAATACTGAAAGAAAAAGCACATATAAAATTGAAAGCTACTACATAGTTTTAATGCTTAAGTAACCTGGGGTCCATCTCTTTTTTGCCTTCTGTTCAGGAGGGCAGTATCTGACTTTTACTGTCAGAAGATAACTTGTTTCACCAGGTTGATTTCATCAGGAATTGAGTGGGAGAAAAGTACTTAAAATCTTAACCACATTTGTATTTGTACAACCTTACAAACATGTCAATGGGGAAGTCTTCTGAAGAGTTCATCTTTATGAAATATTGTACTAATTATGGCTTCTGTCTAATGATTTTTTTGCCAAGTGTATTTTGTAGGCATTGATGTATCCCAGAAGCTTAAAGGCGTGACACCTTTAAAAAGTTCCAGGCCTTTTTGTTTGTCTTCATGTGATCAGATTTACTGAGCACAGGCTTTATCTTGATTGCTCTGTATGCCTTAGACCAGTAGAGATACAAAACAATCTACTTTTCCATTTGGTTGCTGTCATGGTAGCATATGTACCCTACCTGATTTAGTCTACTACATGCCACCAGTGGCTTAGTTTTATTAGTTATTCTTAAGTTCCAATGCAGTATTTGGCAGCTTTTCATTCAGATGAAGGGGAATCACATTGTTACACATTGAGACTGATAGGTAAGGTTGCATCTCCTTTTGGAGCTCAGAAATGTTATTTATTATTCTGTCTGTCATAGCCTTCACATAGTTCAGCTGCCTAGTGTTACTAAGATATGATCATTTGATATCTTGACTTAAATCACCAGAGATCAAATTATCTATTCACTTCCTAAAGTCTGTCTTTGTTTGTATCAGCAAAACATATCACATCCTGTGTTTTCTTTCAGTAGGAAAGTGATACTAAAATTGTGGTGTAGACTGTCACATACACTTTAAAAACAGCAACTGTTTCAGTTAATAGAACCTCATCCTCATTTACATCTTGTTTAGTGCATTTCAGTGAAGCTTATTGTCCTTACGTGGATGTCAGAGCTGAGGTTACCCATAGCCTTATGTGGATACTGAAACACCCCAGAAAAGTGCCTGAAGAAAAATATTGATACTTTTGTTTCTAAAGGACTGTGAAATAACATGTTCATACAGTCCAATGAACAGTACTGTAACTGCATGGAAAGCAACTAATGCTTTCAGAGTATCCAGATCTAATATTAAAATTGATTTTCAAGAATGAGTTAATATACAAACCCATCTTCTGGGCAAATTTTCAAACCACTTTCATGAAGTGTGAGCAATAGCATGGCAAAGCAGTGAAGTTTTCTAGTTCAAAGAATTGGTGGAGAACATTGTATGACTCCTTAAAAACTAGCAGTTGAGCAATGTAAATAGTAATTTTTTTTCCTCTCAGTCTTTTATAAGATTAAAATATAACTGAAACATTTGTATCTCCTTTATTAAAATTTATTTGACAAAATTTTAGCTCTGGCCAGGAATTTCTTTGCTATAGCAAATTGGATTATTTTAGAAAGGCTAAGAGAGTAGAGGGGGAAACGTTTTTCTTAAATGCGTTTGTGAATCCATTTGTTATCATAAGTCTTCCTCCTTCTCTTACTCCCTACCAAAAAGTGTTTCAAAACATATTAGGATACTGAAGGCTGACTTTGTGCTATTGGTTTTTTTCAGCCTAGCTAAAGAACATTTCAGGATTCAGTTTCTAATTGAAGTAGATGTTAATAAACCTAGTGGAATAGGAGTGTGTTAGTGCATAACTCTTTTTACCTTCCCATTTTTACTGAACCTGGGCAAAGGCAAAGACACCAAAAAAGGTGTCTTTTGACATGGCTGGTAACCTTCATCACTTAGTGGAGATTAAACAAGGCTCTGTTTTATGTCAACTTCCTTGGCCTTGATGGCCAAAGACTTCTTAATGTTTCAAGTGTCAAGTATACATGATACGTGTTTTTTTTTTAGAGAGCAGCATGAAACAGGCTTCTGTTGCCCTCTCATTTTTGTCATTAACAGGTTGGCCCAATCCATTTACTTCCTCTTCAGTTTGGGGACATATAGTACCATTGTGAGTCAGATGCTTTTTTCACTCTCTACATCAGCAGTTATACAGCATTCAAGAAGAGTAAAGTTAAAAAGTAGCTAGGAAAAATATTTAAATCATGTATGTAGAAGCAGTTTAGTTAAGAGACCAGCTGAGCAATTTTTTTAGAAGTTAGTTTGAGGCATTGCTTCTCTTGAAGCAGTCCAGCATTGAAATGCACTTGGTGTACTTGTGTCAGTCATTGTAACCTGACTTGAGAGAATTTTCATACACTTAACTTTCATTCCTTGTCCAGAAAATAACCCAGCTGTAATGAACTTAGCTGCTCCTAGATCTATTCCTATTTAAACTCTTGGGACAGGGAAGAGCAGACCAGATCAGAACAACACTAATTCTGAGGCTTTCCAGCTCACAGTGCCATCTGGAGGGGTTCATTCAAGTTCAGCGCCCTTGGTTATTAGCACTGCCACCAGTACTCTAACTTGACAGAGGCTGCTAAAAAGAATTGCCCAAGGTGCTATTCCTCTCATCCTGTGTTGACCTTCATCATACTTCGGCTATGAATGTAAATTGTGGTGATCCCATTGGTTTCCTTCAGGGTACCACAAAGGAATGGCTGGCTGAAGCTGGAAGACTCACAAGCTTGTATTTAGGTGGAGACTATAGCATTTCTTCTTTGGAAATTTTCAGTCTTCTTGTCATCCTCTAATACTTGTGAGCCACTGAAATCTCCGTAAGGGGACACATTCTAAGGTCTTGCTGTAGCTGTTTGGGAAAATCTGTCTGTGAGTGCAACATGAAATGAGTAGATTTGAAATACCTCATTCCTGTGTGATTATTTCTTGTTCATTCAGCGTAATGTTTCCCGTTTAGTAAATTCAGCATCTGTTGAATGGAACAAGTAAAACTCCACTTGACTCAACAGATAAGCAGATTGAAACTTGCAAAGAACATTAATTCTTCACTTAGAATTTGGATTTTCAACTATGTAACATTATATTGGATGTATTTGCAGGTTGCTTGCTCAGTTATCTTCTTTAGGTTTTTATCTCAGGATTTGAAAAGGGTTGTGATACTCTTCTATTTGTGGATTAGCAGAATAGAATAGAATAGGTAGACTTCACTGGAAAGATGTCTGTTTATCCTCTGTATTTGATAATTATTCATTCATCTCACTGTGTGATCATTTACTTAGTATAGGCATCAGGAACGTAGAAGAAGCCAACAGCACTATAAATTTGCCTACACTTCAGGAGTTAGTGCTTTGGCAACACAGCCCTTGGTGCTTACACTTTTTGAGACTATGACAGAAAGTGGCAAAGTGCCGCTTTCTTTTCTAACACAGTTACCAGATAAGTATTCAGCACCTTTTTAGGATACAGACTGTCAAGCTTTTACAAAACTTGGTGGCCTAACAGCAGATGAGTTTTAAGCAGTAGGTGAGTTTTACTGCGTAAATCTCAGTGTTGCTGTCTCTCAGACTCTCTTCCTTATCCTTTTTGAGGGCCTCTTATCTGCTGCTGTGGAACGTAAAAATGTGACTGTATATTGGAATCACAAAACCAGGTCATGGGTGAGAGATTATGGCAGGTATTTTTTCAGTTATCCAGGGTAAGATGGGAGAGATAAGCTTAAACCACAGCAAATATCCAGCTTCTGAACCATGTCAAAATGTCAAATTCAGATTGGTGTTTTTGGTTTGTCACTGTCAGCTTGCTTATCAGGACATACATGTACTTTATAAATGATCAAAACAAATCCCACCTCAGGGCCCAACTTTTTATTCTTTTCACTGAAAGCCTCTGTAGAAATAAGTGCTTACCTATGGTTAAGGGGAGTAGTGACCTATCATTACTAGGACAGGTGATTCTTAAATTAATCTGTCACCTTTTAAGACAAGGTGTCAGTCTGTCTTAGTCTACATGTTTAGTTTCACTTTCACTCTCAGTAGTCTTTCATAATTTATACTTTATTATCATTCAGTGATGAGGATTAGGAGCATTACAACTGGAGAAGCCTGAGCCTTTCTATCACAGGTCTGTTGATCCTCTGTGGGTTTCGTGATGTATCTGAGTGCTGTCATGTCCTTGCAGCCATAGTCTGTCTGATGCTGGTATATTATCATAGTTATCACTAGTATGGTACAGTTTGCCACAATGCATGTTGCACATTCAGATGCAGCTTGTAGCAGATTCTTTAACATTCACTCTATATGCAGAATAAATACACCTTTCAGACAAATTTGTGGCTTTTGTGTTGGTAGCAAGTCTCAAGCAACACCTGACAATACTGTTTCACTTTTTGCTGCCCTCCATGTGCTCAGTTGCAGGTGCTGCTCCTGTGGAGAGTCTTCTAGATTGAAAGTTTAAATACTAATGCAGTTAAAGACTACATCTTTTGTTTTGCACTGAAGCTAGAATTTGTTAAGCTCACTGGACTTTTTTCCACTGTATTGTGGGTCAGATTCTCCATTAATAAATGGTATTATTATTATCAAATTCTGTTTTACAAAACAGGATTGCATGTGGCCTTTTTAGTCATGCAGTAAGTAGTTAATCACAAAACTGGTGTTCAGGCAGTTGGATTCATGTCTTAGTCATTTGCTATGGCAGGTGTCAAGAATCATTTCAAAGTTTGATGGTTTCTCTTCAAGTCTCAGGGAGCAGCAGCTCCAACATGTCTGTGGGAGCTGGCACATAGGAGGGCCTGGGTCCGTCCGGTGTGAGCTCTGAGCTTCTCCCAGGTGGTGCAGGCCACGGCTGGCACGGGAAGGAAGAGAGAGCGGGCTGTCTCCCCTTGCGGGGTTCCCGCGAACTCACTCTGCTGGCAGCTGGCTTCCGCTGGGTCAGCCAAGGAGGTCCGAGTCAGCAAGGAGAGCAGCTGGGACCCTCCTGTCGGCAGCGAGCGTGGGTGGGGATGTCCATGGGCACTCTTCTGCCTTGTTGAGCTGGGCAAAGCCAATCTAAAGCGAGATGGCACAACTCCAGGAAAAGCACCTGTGGCTGCCCCGGCTGCCCTGATCCCCCCAACAAGAGAGACGCAACCCCCAGAGGGGAAAAAAAAAAAAAAAAGAACCAGAACTAACTAGCCCTCCCTGCCTCCTTTTTTTTTTTTTTTTTTTTTTTTTTCCTTTTCCCTCCCCTCCTCTTTGCTGGTGCCTCAGCCAAAGTTACCCAGGGAAAAAATGGAGCCACCCCCATTGCCCTGGGCCATAGGCAAAAAACAAAGAAAAGTCCCACCTTTGCAAAGAAAGAAATGGAAGATCCATTAGAATCTGAAAGAAAACAATGAAGCTTTGTTGTTCGTTTTTCTCTCCCTAGCTGAGACTTGCCTTTCCCCATGCTTAACCATGTGTCAGTGTGAAAAGTTCACCCAAAGTCTTGAAACTACTACAGCTACACACCACCCCAGTCAGTTCCTCGCTGTTACTGCAGTGTGGAATAATTCCATCCCAGGTGTGGGACTTGATGTTTATTTTCATTAAATCACATGCAGTTCTTGTTGGCTTAGTCTTCCAGCATGTTGAGGTCTCTCTGTATGGTGGTTCTTCCTTCTGGCATACCTGGCTTTTGTCCAGTTTGTTGTGATTCATGGACTTGGTTAAGGTACAGTTAATTTCCTCATCCAGATTGTCTGTACAGATACCAAATATTATAGGGCTGTCAGTTCGACTTTGAGCCATTAACCACTGCTTTTAGTTAGAGACTAGAGGACTCAGAAGTCCTTGTCTACTTACATGGGACAGAACACTTCTGACTAGATGCCAGAATGTTTTGAGAATTTCTGGTAAAGAACGAGTCCCCTTCTGTGAGTAGGACACATTCATCTGAAGTTTAAACAGTACCTGCAACATTTTTTGAAGTTACAGTAGTTGAGAAATGCAGGACCATGATGTAGATCACCATTCATGCTTTTACTGTACCGTGTAGAAATGAAAATGGCTTGTCTGTAGTAGCATGCCTGAGGTTCCTTTTTGTTGTGAGTCTGTGAGTGTGTGACTTATCCTTCTATACTTGTTCTTTAAATAAGAATAAAAGTAGAGATTTTGTACTCAAGAGGAACTGTGAGAGGTGAGTAGACCTCGCTCTTTAAGAGGTCCCTATGCAGCACTGAATTTGAGATATGTTTGGTTTTGCTAAGTTAAAGTTTGAATTTAATAATGTGTGTGTACAGATACATTAAGTGTGACTGTACAGCTATACTTGCACAGAATGTGCTACCTATTAATTTCTTATCTTAATAATTAGTTGTTTTTTAAACAGTAGCTACAGCAAATACTGTGTATCTTATTTCATAACATCCTTCTTTGGAGGCACTGAGAAATTTCAATTCTTGTCAACTGTAATACCTCTGAAAATGAGACTATCCAGATGTATTACATTGTGTGAGAATGTTAAGGAGTAATGAGCATTCATAAAGCAGCATCCAGTTTTAAATGGTGCTTAGTGTGTTTCTGTTTTAAAAAGTCTTTTAAGCATGTGAAATAAAAATTACAGCTATTGATGCTTAATAAATGTAGCTTGTTTGATTTTCATGGGTTTTTTTCAGTATTTTCTTGTGCTGTTATATGGGCAGTGATTAAATGTGGCTTCTGTGCAGATTATTTTTTTTAAAATGCTTAAGAGAAGATTAAGTTTTGCACTCTGTTGGAGACAAATTTTATTTTAATATAGACTTTTACTTTAGAAATAGTTCAGTCAGACCATATTTGAAATTAATCGATGGATGGTGAAATCAATCTAGATTGATGGCACAAGTGCCAAGGATCAGATTCTGCTTAAAGTAGCTGAATAAATAAATAATGTTCCTGTTGTAATTATCATAGTACATTAACTATCATAGTTGATATGGCTTACACAAGTCATGGTTTACCTATGAGCTGGGAATTGCAAGTTGTCAGTTAATTTAGTTGCAAAAGCTGTGAGTTAAGGAGAAAAATCAATTGTTTTCACTATTAAAAAACACTGATGGAATTTTTAACAGGGTTCAGTACTGCTTGCAGGATCCAAGTAAGGTCTTACCAGCATGATGGGAGAAGCTAGAGGCAATGTGCTGGCAGATAGGTGAATAGTGATAAAAGATGCTCTAGACTGGTTTTCAGATGTGCTAAAACCTATGGTGAAGTTGGGTTATGGCTGACTGTGTAACTAATGCTTTTCCAGGGTAAGATGCTCATTCTCTGTTGCACTTTGGAGGCCTGTCAAAGCAGAGAGCCTATTCCGAGTGTCCTTCACCTTCTGTTTTTTCGGATCCTTCCCCCTCCATGAGTAATAATAATAATAATATAATAATAATAATAATAATAAATAATAATAATGGTCAGACTTCGTGAACGAAGATCTGGGGAGAGTACCTCCTGTGTTTACATACTTTGCTCTTGCTTGCAACTTTTGCAACTTGACAGAGACCTGACATTGAATTGTTTCAAAACTGCAGATTTCAGGACTGACTGAAGCAGCATTAAGTTACCCAGGCTTACTTCTGGCATAATCAAGCTGATGTGCCTGGAAGACAGGATAAGACATTGTGTCAGTGTGTATTTGTTCCATGTTTTGTTCACACTGGAAAAAATGGTTTTTTTCCTAGAAACACAAACTCTGGAATTATTTTTCTGTTTAATTGAGTTTTAATTCTAAAAAATTTGTTTTTCTTAGCTCCCGTGACTACTCGCGGACTTTTTCTTGCTTGTCATTGAAACATACATAGATCCTCAACTCTAGTTCATGAGAAGGAATTTGGTATCTGAGACTCCCCTGTTTTGATGTGAGCATCACAGAGTGTATTTGATCAGCTGTAGCTTTTTGTTATGCTGCTTCTCTCATTTTTAGTTTTAGAAGTTTAATTAAAAATGTGAATTTAATGTTGTGTTGCATTAGTAGCTAGACAGTTTTTTTATGCTTGAACGTGTGGGGTAAAACTGCTGATTTGTGCATGTATCCATCACTAATAGTGCAGTTATTTCCAAAATACTAGATGCTCATACAGAAATTGTCAGTTGAGAACTTGTGTAATACAAAAATGTAACATTTTCATTTTCACGTGCATTTATCTTTCATATATGCCCGTCTTTATCAGTGTTTAAACAGAAAAAATTAGGGTCTGCTTGTAACTGCCATAGTAGATTTTAGTCTGTTAGTTCTGAAGAAGTGAAAGTTGACAACTTAATTTTGAAAGGAGAGAAATCTGGCATGTCCAGATGCCTCAGCTAAAATATGCAAAATACTTGAGGAGGGACAAGGAGTAATTCACTTGTCCTTGAGCTACATGTCTAATTTTGTAGACAAATAAAGACTGTAAAGCTGCTTTAAAAAAGCCAACTTAACTTTCCATTACTGAAGGTTTCAATCAAGTTGGGAAAGAGAGTTCTTGACCAGTGGCACTACATGTCTTTCATTATTTAAAAAGCAAAACCAGCAAAATCTCCATAGTTACACTTGAAGTCAGATTGTCTGCTTTCTGTCTTTGGGTGTTTGATCAAATTCTGCTTGTCTTTTGGATAAACTGAAAATACTTTGTTAGGGGAAATTTACAGTTTTAGGAGAATGTAGTACTGTCCTAAGGAGATAACTGGAACCTTCACCCTTCCCATTTTTGAGAAGCTTAATCTCTGTTTAGTTTGGTTTGGGTTTTTTTTTGTTTGGTTGATTGATTGTTTTTGATTTTTTTCTCTTAAACTTTGAAGTAGGAGAAGACTATCCTTTCTTTTCAGAATTTTTGGATTTAGTAGATTTTTGGTGAAATAATGAAAGGCGCCTATTTAAAAAGTAGGAAAAAAATCATGAAGTTGAACTAATTAGAGAAGTAATAGAGAGAAGGTAAGTATTAAATGCTTAGGTGAGCATATTTGGCTCAGCAGATCTTCAGGTCCTCCTCCTGTAAACAGCAGGAGCCATATGCCAAGCTGTCAGTCGTTAAGAATGGAGAGGAGCCTGAAGAAACACACAAAGAAGCACAAATCAAGGGACAACAACATAAATCAGCCACAAGACAGAACTGATCTGTTAGCGATGCATTGATTTAGATTGGAGCTCCTCAGCTCTCCTGGGGCCAGATAAGAACCAGAAAGCGCTTCAAGTGACAGCTTGCAGTGTAACCAAACGGTGACTGGGAGAGGAGATCGGTGTGTCCTGCTTGAGTTGTGTGTTCTTGGAGAAGCTGGATGGAAACCTGGCTTTCTCGATTGGTGAATATCATGAGCAAACGTGCTATCTTTTCTATATATTTTTCTTAAAATTGCAGCATATGTATAAAAAACCCCAAATAATATTTGGGTGTGAGTTCATGTTAAAAGTTTAAAGCTTTAGGGTCTTTGTGTGCTTTACATTGGAGCTACATTTATAAAACATTGTAGCAGTTAATCTTGGATTCTTCAATTGGAAAGTAATGATTCTTGTTTTCAGATTTTATTGATAGGATCTACTTAATTTTGAATTTTAATTGGTAAAACCTGATGTACTTGTTTTTCTTATTTGAACAGAAATTCTGTTCTTGTTAAGGAAAAAATATTTTAAATGGATTTTCTTGTGTAAACCACTGTAAAGTGATTAAAAGTGATAAGCTCTTCAAAAGGCAGTGTCTTACAGTATTTGAATAGCTTACATACTAATTGGTTTCTGAACTGTGTGCCTGGCTCACCTGTGACTTCTTGTTCATCAGCATGTTTTGCTACAAGGTAGTGTGTCTTGTAATCTGTTCACTGTTTGGTTTTGGACTATTCCCTCATTATGTATTTTGCTGTTTCTTTATGATGTTTTCAGTAACTTGATCTGCTTTTTGAGTTATAACAAACTTTTTAAAAAAAAAAGTTATGTGATACTTGCTGGAAGAGAGATTTATCTGTCTCTTGAATAAAAATGAAGAGGAATTTCTGTAAATTAATTTTCAGGTTACTACAAAATTAAAAAAGGAGATCAGAGGTTATTTCATTACATTTGTCCTTTATAATGACATTTGTACCTTCACCTTTGAATGTTTTGATTTCTAGGTATCAGTCTGTGGAAGTAAGTTTCTAGTATGAAACTGAGAAGGAATTAATTAATAGGTTGTTGGTTTAAGATATTTAAAGCAAACTATGTAAATAGAAAAATAATCTGAGTCTGTCTCACATATGCAGCATTAACTTCCAGTTTGTTTGCAGTAGTGATTAGTTTGAAGCTTTATGTAGAATAGTGGGTAAGCCTTTATAGTGCATGTCATTACTAATGAGAGGAAAACTTTCACCTTTAACAAGATTTTGTCTTCTATTCAGCTTGCCCAGTTTAGGCAGAGGAAGGCACAAACTGATGGTCAAAATGGATCAAAGAAGCAGAAAAAGAAGAAGAAAACAGCAAACATCAAAGATGAAGAGTCAATACAAGATGGGATTGAAACTGATCGATCTCGAGGTGATGAAGTATCTACATGCAGCAGCCGAAGGGGAGCAGCAGCTGCTACTGCTGACTTTGCCATTATCAGGACTTTGCATAGTGGAGAAATTATCAAACACAGCCAGGCTTACACCATTGAGGTAAGTTTGTCTTGAGCTATAAAAAGTTACTTTGGGGAGGGTGTAAAACAATCTATTAATTTTGAGAATGGGAGTAAAGGAATTGGATGAGATTTTGGACATTATTTCCTTGCCTCTTCTGTCTGACCTTAGTATATTCAGAGAAGGCACTTCGTAGCTGCCTGCTGGCATCATGGTTTTTTATTGTAGTCAGTGTACTGTAGATTATGGAGAGTTTATTGGTACTGCTGTACTCCTTAAATGTGCATAAATTAATTTTGTTTTATTAAAAGTTTGCAAATTGCAGTAGATTTTTGATCACTGCACTTACGGCTACAGGAAAATGCAAAACTAAACATCTTCCTTGTATTCATAACTTGAGTAACTTTGGTTAATGAGGCAAAGAATTAAATTTAGAAGACATTACTTAGAACCGGATGGCTTACTAGATTGATAAACAATTAGTCTACTTTTACTACTTAATGAAATACACTCGTGATTGCTAGTGGTTGAAAG
Source organism: Acropternis orthonyx (assembly GCA_035583155.1). Taxonomy (NCBI): domain Eukaryota; kingdom Metazoa; phylum Chordata; class Aves; order Passeriformes; family Rhinocryptidae; genus Acropternis; species Acropternis orthonyx. The sequence goes on from JAWWEU010000081.1 coordinate 22,672,465, forward strand.
CACATGCTCTGGGAAGTTTGTAAGGCATTCTGTGAGACATACCGTGGCAACCAGTTCAGTTCTGAGTGGACATGAACTCCCATAATGTTGTTCCAGATACAAAGGACAAGAGATGCTGATGTTATTTACAGAATAGTTTATTCCATTTGTGAAAGCAGCGCCTCTAAAATGAGAAGTGGCATTCTCAACAAGCATCTCAGCACAGATTCCCAGCTCTTTACAGGTGAATCCAGTCTCTTCTGAGAGATGTGGTACAGATGAATGCTCTGCATTTTCACTTGCCTGTCCTGTGCTAGGATAGACCATTTGTAAGTTTTTTGTCTCCAGTATTTAATTTCAAGCAACTGAGGACTAACAGAGAAATTACACTTTTCAAAATGTTTTTGCATTTTTGTTTTAAAAAATTGGTGTACACGGTGGAGGGGAAGACAGACTAAATCACACTTGCAAATAAAAACTTGTAATTAATCCATTTATATTAATTTTATTATATTATAGTTTTTAGCCTGCAGTACATCAGCGCACTAGATATTTTAAATTTTATGGATACATACTTTTAATATGTAGCATTTATTTCATGTTAGGCCTTCAAAATTGTTTGTAGTAACTCAGTAAAACTGTCTGTTCAACTCATAGATTTTCCTGGACGAAGTAACAAAATTTTCAGGAGTATTTAGTAACAGAGTGTTTTCATAGGTGAAGATGGGACTTTTTTGTTGCATAGGAAAAAAGAAAGGTGTACTTCATTAAATGTAGCAGGTTATCTACAGCTGCAGAGAGAGATGTTTAGAGGGAATCACTGAAAATGTTGTTTTAATAATGTAATAATCTACAGAAATTTGACAACTGTATGACATAACTTTCTTAAGTACATTTTGAAGTTGCAGATGGACTCTGTTATGTACTTACTTTGTTGGGATAGCTCTACTACAACTGGTGAAACAGGGTAAAGTACAGAGTCATAGAATAACTTAAGTTGGAAGGGACCTTCGAGGTCATCTAGTCCGATCCTGCACTCAAGCAGGTCTAATTAGATGAGTTTGGTCCTAGTGGCCTATGTTGGCCTCTGAATGCAGACAGTACAAGACAGATGATTTTAGAAATGGAAAAAATATCTGTGCTGCAGTTGCCAAAGATGGCACCCTTAGATACATTCTTAAGATTGGGTATGATTTTTCTGAGCTTTATCTTATTCCCAAAGCAACTTATGTTGTAATAAATAAATATGGAGATGCATAGTGTTTTCTGGTTTGTCAGGGCTTTTGTTTTATTTTCTTTTTTAAAATGTAGCTTTAAAGAATAAGCATGGTGATCATGTAAATTTGTACTTTGACTCTCTTGAATTACTTAGTGACTTCTAAAACAGTATTCATGTCCACCAAAAAAAACCAACAAAAAAACCCCCCAAAAAACCCTGCTGCCAATTGGGAGAGCATTTTTCTTTGTTAAATGAGGTCAGTGGACTGCTTATTCATGTTAAATAAGTAATCAGTATTTTGAAGTTGGAATGGAGTTGCTAAAATCTATATGCAGTATTAATAGAAGAGGAAAATATCTGAAATAGTTTCAGTGAATATCATAACTTACTGGTTTTAGTCTTGAAACTGCAATGATTTGGATAGAGAGCCTGTATTACAGTAATTGGATTGGAGCTTGCTTAGTTGAAATGGCAGCCAATGTAATAGGCAGTTTCAGGCTAATCTCTGCAGTGGATAATTACAGGCAGCTTCTCTGAGCTGTTTGGTTTTTCACCCAACACTAAATCTTTATGGGCTGCTGTGTCAGGAGAGTGAGATAGGATTACTGGAAGCATTATGCAGGACCATTTTCTAGCTAAATTTTGATTCCACTTATTTATTTCATCTTTTACTGGAATTGATACTTAGAATTGTTCTTTCTGTACCACAAAATACAGACTCAGAATATCTGACTATACTGCCTGTCTATCTAAAAATCTTGACTGGGCTCTTTTGTGGTAGTTTGTGGGTGGAAGTTTGTCTCCTTGCAGTTTTTCTAGTATGATTTTTTTAGTCCCCAGTGGAAGTAGCATGTCCAAATGCAAATAAAATAAGTTCTCTTACTCAATATGAATAACAAAAAGTGAAATAGAGGCACTCCTCGGGGAGCTTATTTCCCTTCTGAAATTAGAGGAGTTTCTTTTCAGAGAGGGCAAATGTGTTTAGAGAGTGCAAGGTTAGTTCTTTGTTGTGATCCCTTTTTTTCCCCCCTCTGTGTGCCTAGTCATGCATTCCTATGTCTTCCTGTATTCCCTCCAGTTACAGAAACTAGTTGGAAGAACTCTGGAAGAACTATCGTCGTTTTGTACTGTCCTTAGCCATTCCATTTTACCTTCTATGTGAACTTACTTGTAATCTCTAAGGTTTTCCATCCTCTGTCAGGGGAACAGTTTATTTACAAGATTCCGTAGAGAAATGCCAGTTGGTATGTCTTGGTTGAAGTATTTTGTTTCCAACTAAATGTTTTTGTCATGTCTCAGAGAAAACGTTGAGTTTCTAGTTGTCTTTGGCTTTTGCCTTTATTCTGTCACATCCTGGTATCTTTTGTTGTTGACATCCACAGTGTCCTTTTCCATATAGAAATAAAAATAGTCTAGAACACACAGCCTGGAAAATAAAGTGGATCGCTGAAAATCGTGGGTTTGGAATTGCTTCTTTTTGTGACTTCTGCAATTAAAAATGGAAGAAAGCAAAAGCCATTTTCAGAGTAAATAATTGCTGAGATCACCTTCTCTGCATTGAAACACACTACTTTGCAAGGATGTCCTAATGTCAGGAAAGCAAAAGAAATTAACCTGTGTCACAGTAAAATTGTCCTTGAGTCACCTGGGTAGTAAAAGCTATTATGCAAAGCCTCTTAGAAAAGAAAAGTTCAAAGTTCTGTGGTGAAGAATACCTGCTAATTGACTAAGGTTGGATTAGTAACTCGTCTTCTGTTTTTCACAGGTCAAATCCGTTTGGTAATAGTTTAAGATTAGTTTAACTGTTTACTCAAGAAGGTGCTAAAGTTTATAGCTCCATTCTCATTGTTTCATTTTTATTAGCTACTCCACTTGTTAGTGCCTGACAGTTTGACAGGAAGAAACAGAAAGGGAGTAAGAAGGAGACACTGGGTAGGATTCTTGAGAAGAACTAAGGAAGAAAAGTGACAGAAAGAAGAAAGCATAAGCAGTATGGAGAAACAGAGAGGATAACTCAGTGAGGAAAGGCGTAAGTGGTGAATGTGGGTAAGGCATTCCTATGACAGAAGCATGAAAGCAAAGAGCAACTAAAGGCTTTGACTAAAGAGGTATTTTGGGATATTCAGTAACATGGAGGATTTGAAAAAAAATAATAGATGAATAAAAGGTAGGAAAAATTAGCCTCGTCACTTAAGACAATCTAGCATCCTTTGAAAAATGTTTTGAAATTGAGGAATGAAGATAAGCAAATGTTTGGAAATAGTCTGATCAATTGTAAAGTCAGTGTCACAAGAGAAGATAATAGGTTCTCAGCAGCATTTGGTTCTGTTTGAAGCCAGTCATTTTTCCATTCACCATCTGGCCAGAAGATTGCCAGGATAACTTGCCAATTTTCTTTGATTCATAAGACAACCTCTGATATCATGCCTTCCTTTATCTCTGTGAATACTGATATGTAATAGATTTACTGACACAGAAATTACCTGTATTTGAGAATGGTCTTTGCAGAGTTACAGAGTGTTTCACTTTAGATTAAACTTTTATAAAGCCATGTTACCAAAGAATAGAAACCCAATTGAATGCTTAGGTTACCTCTCTGCTGGTGGTGTTTCCTGATGCAAGAAATTTATACACCGAGGAGTCCGGTATCTTGCTGCAGATTATATTCAGGCTTGGCATTTATCTCTGCTAAGATTCACTCAATTTAAATTTGATCATGGTTAATTGGTTTAGGTCATAAATTACCAGGGAATTTGAATTGAGTGGTTTTTGTATTAGGAACTAAGAAAGAGACGATAAGACAATATGTAAGAATAATCCTTCATATTCAGAAAGTTCTACAAGTATTAAAGACCCGTAAAGTTAAGGATGACCTAAGGAGAGGGTTTCATGACTGGGATTTTCAGTTTACATTCTCTTTACCTCACTTTCTAGTCACAGTCCTCTTAATTAGACTTATTTTTGATCCTCTATGAATTGCTAGAGACCCATCTGAAAATGGCCAAGCCAAAATAACTTGTTTTTGCTTCTACCACTGGCTAGTACATGTTCAAGAATAAATCTAGCCTTTTATGGTTACATCTTTGTAACAGTTTTCACTGAAAACGCCAGTAGTTTACTTCTGGAAAAATTCTGTTGCATAAGTGCTCAGTCTTGCTTCTCGCTCTTGTATCTTCATCCATTGCATTTGAAGTAGTTTAGTACTGGATGACTGTTCTAGCAGAATGGTTTATCACCTACAAAAGTTTCTAAAGAAACACAAAAATTACTTTTAAATTCTTGTGGCCAGTTTTGTTATATGAGTTCTGTGAATCCTGTGATAGATAATGTTGGGTGTCCAGTGCTGAAGAACGTGACTTCTGAGCAATGCTTAGATGCATAAACAAGTTACTCTAAATCTGATCTCCTGTATTCTACAGACTGATACTCTGTGTTTTGTATCAGCTTGCAGTATTTCCTTGGAAGAATATATACAGATGGAAGTGATTTTTAACGTTCTGAACACTTAAGTGTTCTTTAAAAGTATCATCTGCAGAGTTGATAGAGATAGTTGCCTGCAAAGGAGTGTTTGAGATGTCCACTCAGTGTATCACCGATCAACTATTTAACTATCAACCATATTGTCAGTGAAGAAAATACTACATAAAGAATTAAAATGTCATTAAAAAAATGCCAGAAGAGAGTAACTGTTTGTAACAAGAAATTACTGTGGGATGTAGTTGGTAGAATATGTGCAAAACAATGGTCAAAGTCTAACAAATGCTTATTTCAAATTCCATAAGACATTGAGAAGACTGATGAATAGCTTTCTTGGCATCTTCCCATCAGAAGATGTGTTGCCAACAATGAGTGTATACATGACTTTTTTGAAATACTGAATATTTTCTTTTAAACCAGATCCTTGTGGATCAGACAGATGGGCTGTGTAAAACCTAATTGCTTCTGTTGACCAAAGAAGCATTGAAGCATACAGATTGGGTGGCTAAATAGTGGAAGAAACTGGATTTTTAAACAAAACTGGTCAGGTGTTAGGAAGTGAACATAGTCACTTGGAGGGCAAGATGACTGCTTGTAATGTAAGAGATTCTCATAGCAAATAAATGGCATGCAGTCTTACAGTGTTGGACTGTAATGTGTGGCAAAAAATACTTGGTTTTAATAAACAAAAAGCTATCTAGATCCAGGATTGAAAGAGACATTTTAGAAAGATTACTTACACTGATAACAGATATTGCACTCCTAATCTGATGGAGCACTATGTGGGTTTTGACAATTTAAAAAAAATTATTTTAGTTTTGGTGGTTTTGTTTTTTTTCTAATTTAGGTTTGTATTCAGAAAGGACCAGCAATATACTAATTTTTGAAAAATATATCTGGCCAAACTACCATTAAAAATTAGAGAATAATTTTTAATAGTCATCTTCCTTTGAGAATCGTATTTTCTCACTCTCACTTAAACTGCAATCTACAAGTTCTTTGCCTTTTGCTAAGATTATCTACTAGGTTTGAGTTTATCCCAGAATGTAAAAATTCATTTTTCATCTTTCTTATAAACCAGAAACTTTTTATATAATTCAAAAGCATTACAATGAAAAACTGTATAAGAAGACTGCTTATCCCTGTGTTTTGCATGTTGGAGAAGTATCTGTATTTCAGGCAGTATATAAAGACTTGATGAATTCTTAAATCTAGATAAATATGTCAATTCATAGTAATACTTCTGACCTTCTGTAGGAATACTTCTAATCATTCTTTGTGAAATCTTCTGAATTGGAACGAATCATGAAAAATTGTAGGAAGATAATGACCATGTATTTGTTATCTGTGTTATGAAAAAAAGCAAGTGTGGTTTTCTATCTTTTTATTTCTACCAGAGGGTTTTGTCCTAGACAAAGGACATAGACTACAAACAAGATACAATTTTTTTATAGGTGTATAAATGCGTATGCACACAAATATTCATATAACTATAATATCAATATAAATATATTTTTATAAACATGAAATTTTATAGCAGAAACACTTTAGTTGTCCTAGAGTTTTAAAACATACTTTTGATTTCTGTTTCAGTTTGTGGCTTATTTTTAAGGTGGACCTTTTTTATTTTTAAAACTATGTTGTATGAATTTTTAACTTCCGCATTAGTATTTTTTAGTTAGTTTTATCCACTTCGTACATAAAATAATACCTTTTTTTTGGTTAATTACATTTTGGAGCTACATATTGGATTTCAAAATACAAAGAACTGATGTTTGGATTATAAAATCTTCAGAGCTCTCCAGTAGGTCTGAGTGACAGATTTCTTTTTAAAATTAAAGCCAACAAAACAAGACAGAACACAGTTGACATTCCAGATTTTCCTTACGTCTACTGGTGCAAAACTGACTAGATTCCTTTGAAAATAAGCCTGACAGAATTCAATATAAAATTGAGACTGATTTAATGTGAGGCTGGCTATCATGCTAAGTGAATTTTGGAAAAGCCTATTATGTACATTTCATTTCTCTTAAAATAGTTCTAACTCAAAGGTTTGCTTTTTGAGGTGGAAAGTCCATGTATTATAGTGTACCTTATGTGGATAATTTACGTATTTTCCTACTAAGATTTTGATTCCCAAACATGATACATTTTATGTAGTTCATCAAGATACACTGTATTTAATTCAGGCATCAGCCATGACATGCTTATGCTTAGTTTGTTAAAGCTTTGTTCCTTTAATTCCTCTAATTCATTAGATCACAAGACTTTTAGCTTGTCTTGGTTTCCATGGAAGCCGAAGGGTAACTTGAGTGTTTTTTTTAAAATTCTCCTCAACATGGATTCCTGCATGTATGAAAATTACATTCTGTATATGGTAGTGTTCTTAAGCCAGCAAAGTTCCCAGTTAGGTAAAGTTGATCTATCAGAAACAAGTCCTTTTCATGGCACTCCTTATTTCTTTTCAAAAAGTCAAAAACAAAACCCAAAAAATTAAGTTACGTTTCCAAAATGGTATTGAGTACCTGTAAGTTGTTTGTAGATTTTGTCATGTAATTACAATGTTTCTGTGATCATAGTTCTATAGCAAAGTAACTTTTTTAAAGCTGATATTTCAAGGAGGTGAAGGTGCCCTTCACTACATTTATATACTCTTATCAAATTCATGTACACCTCAATATTTTCAGATACTGTATATTCTCAGAAACAGATAGAAAATGTCTTGTAAAGAGTGCCATAATTGTAAAAATTTTAATGTTTTATTTTATTATGTTTTATTTTAGCCAGAAAGTGAAATTTCTACCACAGTAGAAGATTACAGTTCTGAGGTAAGACTGAAGTAATGTTTTTCCTAAATTTTCTTTCAGCCTTTTCTGTTACATGTTTACAGCAATGCTGTGCATAGTTTTTCAAAGCAAGAAGGAAGGAAAAAGCAGATGTGATATTATAGAGAAAGCTGTTTCATGTTATTACCAGTATGATTAATGTACCATTAAAGCAAGCATTATGTCAACTACATAAAGGGATGGCTACTTTAATAAATAATGCAGTAGATACGTAAACTGTTGTAACATCATCATCCTTAAACTGTATTAATGCTTCATATTGCCATTGGAGTAGTGACTTTGCATAATTTCTACTAATTTTCTGTGGGAAACTATTTAACAAGTCATTTACATTTTAATGAGTTTCAAAGCAGCGTTGCTCATCAACTGGCTGAGTGTCAGTCTGCTGGTGGGAGGTGGTGAGAAAATGCCTTTGCATCACTTGTTGTTTGGATGTTTTGTTTTCTGTGATTTATTAAGTTGTCTTTATCTCAGCCCATGAATTTTTGTTGCTTTTTCCCTTTCAATTATCTCCTTTATCCTGCTGGTGGGTGAGTTACTATATTGGGGGGCTTAGCTTTAGCCAGGGACAACCCACCTCACATTGGCAGCTATCACACTGAAGAGTAGTAGTAGTATATGTGGAACTTTGGTCCCGTCAAATAAAGCAGTTTGTCGTGTTTGTAAGGAGTAAGCTACCTCATGCATAAATGTTGGTCAAGAACATGCTTGCAAGAAATAGCCGTGGAGTATCTGAATACAGTAAACATAGTTTCTAGTTAAAGAAATTAATTTTTCATGTCTCAATCACTTTCTGTAGGGATAATCAGGATTTTGTTTTGCAGATCTCTGTGCTAAACACTTTAAAACACACTGCAGAATCTTAAGCTTGGCAGCAAGTATGAGGGGATGAAGTAATGAAATGAGTGTCATTGCTGAAGTAAAATTGGTTTAGAATACTTTGTTCCTCTCTTGATTTAGCCTTTTGTAAGAGAAGATGACTATATGTTAGAATAACTGTTTGTTCTATGCTAGCATTATAACTGCTTACTGTGAAGCCTAAAGAATACACACAGCAGACAGTGTGTCCCTGACCTGTCATGCTGCATGCTGCAGAAGGAAAATCATTACCGCAGTGGGCAGCTTAGGCATGCCCTGAAAATGGGAATAACTTTTCTTTCCCATCAAATTACCTGTCTCTGCTTGCTCCTTCTTCCAGCCCATTCTCATTATCAGTTCTATATCTGTTTTGTATCCTCTAGTTTTTTGTAAATTCTTCCCTATCTGTAATGGCTCCTGTCAAGCTTTTCACCTTCCCTTGCCCATCTCCTTTTTCTCCTTGCTTGGTTTCTTAGCTCTGTCTTTGCAGCTTTTTCTGTTCTTCCTTTGCTTTCCTCAGTCATTCCAAAGCCTATTTCTTTCCCAGCCTTTCCAACTTACTCCAAGCATTGTTTTTCCTTCTTCCTTATTTTAATATTTTTTTCTCCCTCTCTCTTGAAAACCTATTCTCTTTCATTCCCTGTTCTTAAGCTGGGGTCCTCCTAATGTTCAGCTCAAGTTGTCCTAAGATGCAAGCAGTAGCTTTTCTTTTCAAACTCTCTCATCAAATCCCAGTCACAGTTTTATTCTTAAAGTTGGACTTGGTCTTTAGTTGAATGCCTTTTCTGTCCCTCTGTTCTCCTGTTTGGCTCTTTCTCACCCACTTCTTCCTCCTGCTGTTGTTTGTAAACACCTTCACTTTTTTCTGGTGCTTGGTAGAAGCACTTGGGAGTACCAGTGAAATGTTCCCTCACGTTCATTATTGGTTGCTTTCAAACACAGAGTACTGAAATGTGGGCCTTTGGTCTGGTCAATTGCATTCATTCCTATGACATGTGTTTTGTGGTGCAAATTTTAAAAAATTGCATCTAAGATTGACACTTTTGAAATCAAAGATTCCAATAGAGCTGCTAGGGAGTGCTGTAAATGAAAGAAAAAGATTTTTGGAGAGGATAGGTCCAAGGGTTTGAAGCAAAGTCTACCTGGGCAAAACAAAATCAGTTTAAAGATTTAGTACTTTTCATAGATAAAATGTGATTTATTTTGTTCAAGGAATTCAAGTATCAAAGAACAAAAAGAATTTGACTTTCTTTTCTGTACGGTAAGATGATAGGGCAGTATGAGCACACAGTTTGCCACTGTGTGTAGGAGACACACTTTTGAACAACTGGTATAACCTTACTGCACCTTTCTGGGACATGCATCACCATGGTATGTGATTACTTTTAAATGGAATTTGGAGTATGGGAAGAATGAACCCTTGAAAACAGTTGACAATGTCATTGGTGTTCATATATGTATTTTTACAAGTGAGACATATGACATACAAAATGAAATATGACTGTAATTTTGATCACTTCTGAGGTGGTTGGTAGGAAGCAGTGTTGGAGCCTAATTGCAAAAGCTCAAGGAAACAAAACTTTGCAAAAAGCAACAGGATGCAGAAAAGATCTGGTGCAATGCCTCATGGTGATCATGGATGTGTTTTGGGTTTAGTATCAGTTGAATTCAAAGCTCTCATTTTAAAATTGAGTTTTCACATCCAAACACTTTACCATGCTTCAGTCTTCAAAGATTTCTTTAGGTACCTGCAGAGGATATTAGGGAGCAATTTTTCAGATACTCAGGACAATAGAATTACAGTCAGACTGCCTTCTGAATGTTCCTTGCAAAAATCACAGATTTCCTTAAAAATGCAATGACAGATGCATTTCTAGGCACTTTTCATTCCTGTAGAAGTACTTTTTACCTTTATGAGGGTTATTTTCTAAGACATAAATAGGCAACACAAAACTTGTGAATAGTAACATGGTACTGGAGCTGGTAAAGAGCAAGCTCAAGTGGTCAAAGTTGCTATCTTAGTAAGTTCTTTTTCGTTCCAGCTCATTACAATTGGTTGGTATCCATGCATATATTTTAGGAACTGAATTGTCAATATGATTCATATCAGCTGTAATGTTACTTTGATTATTAAAAGCCCTGCTTGCATTCATGGCCACTCTGTAAACAAAATGATCTGGAGCCTTTTCAGTTGAAGATGAGAGTACATTAAATTTTGTCTGTAACAATGTAATTACGAAGTTGTATAAAATCTTGAGCTTATCTTTTTTACCAACATATGACTTCTTTTTCAGAAGGATAAGACACCACACATTTGTGGAAACAGGCCTGTTGGTACTTCTTTTTCTTCATTGATTAGAAGATCTATATTTTTTTTGCCACAAATTAGTTGAAATTGTGGTTGGCATGCTTCAAATTTAAATAGGTCATAGTTTGTTTTGTTGTAGTTGATAAAATAACTCAAGAGTTTTTTAATTCTTCAGCCCCTTCTCTTGAAGAATTGGATAAAATTCAGTGATAAGTATTTCCCTCTTTAGGAGACTTCTCAGACACAATTATAAACCAATACAGTTGTCTAAGTGAAATTGAAGGAACCAGTGTGTATTTTATATAAGAATTCTTGTCTTGAAGGAAATTTCTAGTAAATACAGTCTCTTGATCAGTTCTGCCATCTTTCTAATACCTACACTATCAAGGAAGTAGCAAAACTGAAGACTGGTAAATCTTTCGTATGAGCTTGTCTTTTGGGACAAATTACTCAGTTTGAGCAAGAGTGACACTGGCCTAGTCTTAAATGCAATTATAATGGTGGTTAGCTATTTAAGGTTATGGTCTAAATTCAGAACTAAGGGAAGTTAGGCTTTTTCCAACAGTTATGATTTTGGGAAGTTTTATAACTGTGTAAGATGAAGTTGCCCCTACATTTTCTCTGTCTCTATTTTATGGTTTAATTGAAAGACTGTTCCACCTGATTGATTTTTTTTTTTTTCCCCCTCTTATTGGCTCTCTTCCCAATGTGCAAAGTGTACCTCTGAAAAGATGGGTAATATGAAGTCTACAAAGTTGGGGTTTTTTAATTTTAATGAAATTCTATACCTTAACTACCTACATAAAGAAACCTGTTGGTGTGTTAGTATATAGAAAAATATATCCAGCCATGGTATTTTAAAAAGCCATTAATTGCTATCCTTCAGAAGTTACTAACCTTATTTATAATATAGGATTGTAATTATTTTCATCACACACTGAAAATGGCCTTTTGTTTATGAAGTATAAAAAAAAACCCAAAAACAACCTCCCCCAAAATACACTGAAATTCATTTTCCCATATTGACCTAATTGCTAATTTTAACTAAGTTTGAAACAGTCAGTTGTGACATAACTAGAAGATTGAGGAGACTTAAGGACACTGACAAGAAGTGTTTGAGATCTAAATATTAATTTTTATGAAAGAATCAGATGTCCAAAATGTGAAAGAAGGGGGAGAGGGGAAGAATACATGAGGTGAAATTGTTAGTCCATTCCAGATGCTTCTGTATGATTCTAGTACCAAATCAAACAGTTGTTTTAAGCAGAAGTCTGCTTACGGTTATATTTTTATGCATTAAAGTTTTTTTTTCTGCTTTCCAGTGATTGAACCGTATATATTGATTTATGATGAGCATAAATTTTCTATTTATTAGAGGAAATCTCTGTAGTACAGGCATTAATGTTGTAAGTAGTTATATATATTATTACTGCTATTTCTGAGGTAGAATGTCAGGTCTTCCAAGGTCTAAGGAACATTGAATGGCGCACAGTGATTTCGTAAGTTCATCCTGACCTCTGGTGGCAGTTGGCATGAATTGCTGCCTTAATTCAGTGGTGTGATTTGGTTTTTCTGGTGTTTCTCAGAAAGAAGATTCCTTTCATTTGTCTTAAGTATATGTATTTACTGATGCAATATAAATTAAACCTTTATTTTTAGCCATTAGACTACAGATTTTATTTTACTTTATAATAGTAAATACTATTTCTGTGAATTATTTTGAAGATACAAAGAAGGAAAACCAATCAGACAGAATGTCCTTTGAGGGACTTCCATAACCTTCACTTGTTTCATGTGCTTTGTTCACCAGAACTGTTGCTACTGAGTAGCTAATGTATTGTGAAATATATTATTATCTTATTTTGTGATTATTTGCTTATGCAATTTTATCTAGAGGGGTTTTTTTACTTTATGCTTCTATTACATTAAAATGCTGTGTGGTTTGATTGTTTCTTTAAATGTTTAATTGTTTGCTGGGGTGTGTAACTAAGCATCTCATAAGGTATTGAGGCTTAAGGACCTTTCAGTGTTAAAGGTGAACTGCAAAGCTTTTAAGGAAGGAATGATAAGACTACGTTAAGACTATTTATGGACTATCAGATCTCTATATGGGTAAACCACTGGGGCTGTAAGGTAAAACACAGACTTTGAGTAACACTAGTAATGCTCAGATTGGCATCTGGACTCCTGAATTCATGTATTGCAGATGAGTGAAAAAATTAGTTTTAAATTAATCTATTTTGAAGATAATCACTCATTCCCAACTTTCTGTGTGCTCTGACACAGCTGAATTGGTCATGCCAGGAGCTGCCTGGCTGCTCCCAAGGTTTCCCTCAGCACAGCACCCTTCTGTGGCCGTCTGGCTGCTTTTTTCAGAGACAGCAGTGCAGTTTCTTGTCCTGTCATGTTTCAACTTGCACTTTGCCAAAAGACATAAAGCATTTGAAAGAAGAAGGTATGAAATGAGAAACAACATGGACTACCACGTTACTTGTGTGTTGTCTAAGAACTAGGCTCCTCTGAAACGAGGCATAATTTCTGATCTGAACAGTTGGCTTAAGTGTGTGTAGCAAAATCCCTTCTATCAGTTAAAGGTCTTTTGTAGAATTTTCAGCTGCTACGGAGTGTGGAACATCTAATGAGATAAGGCTTTCATGCCCTTCCTATTAGCTCTTGTTAAAAAGCATCCAAGAGTCTTTGATTGTTGCACATAGCTGTGATTCACAGGAAGAGAAGTGTGCCCACTGTGGTTGATTACAGTAATAATATACTACATCTTTATCAATTAAGCCTAAATAAAATGTGTATTAAAAAGGGGAAAGGAAGGATTGCCTAACAGAGTTTCTGTTGAACTACTACTGTTACTAATCTGGGGCATGTGCCAAAATCTGAATAAAGACTTTGGTGTCAGGCGCTCTATAGACACTTGTATATCTGAACATAGAGAGAACATCTGGCAATACACAAATGATACACAGTGCTTCTCTGAGTTGCCTGGACTGCTGTTTGCTGCAATTTTCTTTATTCTTTCTAAACCAAGGAGGTAATCTCTCTGTGGTGTCATCTTTTTACTGCGAAAGTCAGAAATTGAGAGGACACTGTGTCAGCTCTACAGATTCTTCTCTAATGCAGATTTATTCATTCTCTTAATACCAACTCAATGACTATATTGATCCCATTTTTAACAGTGCACTTATTGATTTGCTCAGGCATGATAGTTCCTTGTAAGTAAGCCCTGATCTAGGCTATAGCAGACATCTGAGCAGTATAGCTTTTTTTTGTTGTTGTTGTTGTTTTAAACATAGTATTTGTGTCTGAAATACTGTGATGCCTTTCCATTTCTAGTACCATTATTTTTGTTTCAGGCTCTGATGTAATAAACATCTCTGAGGAGAAATACAGCTGTTCTTTCTTCCTCATTTTTAAGTATTGGTCTGCTCTTTTAAAAGCCTGCCTGTCTGTTTTATGGTTACTCTCAAGTACAGAGCATGTTCTTTTCATTTTGATTTTTTTTTAACCTGTGACTGCTACTTTGGCTTGTGTTTGCCTTTTGGGGATTTGTTGTTATTGGTTTGCATGGTCTGTAGAACCAGAATTCTCACAGAAGCTGAAAGGGCTTGCAGTGTTAGGTGAGTGAAAGAGGTTGGTTTTTTTTTCAAATGCCTTGTCATATGTATCTTCTCTTTTTCAATTGCCCAAAATTTCTTCAAATTGAGGATGAGAGTCTATGATTCTGCCTTTGATCCGCTGTCGAGAGATAGGTGGCTTTCAGAAAGAGTAGATCCTGTGGTGTATAAAGATCTTTCAGAAAGCATAACTGTGTTTAGTAATAAATGTTAAACATATAATTTAAAATGCAATAGTAGTGTATTTTAATAATGTAAAGTATAAAGCTTTGCATGGACCTTTAAATCTGAATTCCTTTGTTTTCTCTAGATGTTTAGATTTGTAACAAGGTTTCTGTTTTTAGACAGTATCTATTTTTTTACCTGTTACCTATGCTTACTTTGATGCAATTTGCTATATATAAAGCTATTTTTGTATTTCAAATGAAATAAATTTTTGTAGCATAACAATTCCTGTGGCTCTGCAGGAATTGCCACATAAGATTCAAATAAATGGGAAATAGGAAATCAAGCATTATTTCAAATAATGTATTTAGAAATTGTCTTTATACAGGTAAATGGTTGCAGTTTTGAGACAAGAACAGCTATACCTGCAGACTTAATCAGGGTACAGTACTGCAAATTGAATTGTAATACTAATGGAGAGTACTAAAAACCTCAGTTTGTTTTGAACAAAAACTGTGTTGCTAACTAATACTTTATTTTGCATGCTGTGCTCTGCATTGGCATTGTTTGCTATATTACTGTAGTGTATCATTAAACTTGTAATGCAAACCAATTTACTCCATCTATTAAGGCTAAGATTATAAAGCAGAACTTGCAGAAAAGCTTTATGTCAGTGCTTTTGAGGTGTGAATTATACTAACAAAGGAGGTTACCATGGCAATAAGATCTTCCATGTTGTATCGTATGCTAATGTTCTAAGGTGCCATTTGGTACAGAATTTGATATTTGATTTTCCTTACTGTGATAAAACATAAAAAAACTGGCATGTAAAGGAACTTGGATTGATTTAGGAAGAAGAATTTGGAGTTGGAGAGATTCATTCAGAGCATGGAATGCAGCACTCTCACATGCAGCTAGAGGTGATGGAGAATGAATTGACTGGGAAACAACAAGAGTTTGAAGAGCTAAGCAGAGAGATAGAAGAAATGAGGGCAGCGTATGGTACAGAAGGATTGCAACAGGTATAATTACCTTATGTTGCTTTCTACTTGCTATTTGGTTACATGCAAAAATGCAGAGTATCAACAGAAAGAGTTCACACTTAGTGGCAACTGTTCAGAAAGCAGTCAGTGTGTGATATAGAATAAATTACACATAATTTCTTTCAATGATATACCATGTGCTCTATTACTTTGAATGGCATTTCCATCATGTGTCCTTTTTCTCTGTATTTTGTGACTAAAATTCCAGTCTTCTTTGCAGTGACTTTCTTCAAATCAGGAGTGGAACGGCAGTTTTCTTCAAGGAAAGGCCTGATTCCACTCTAGTTAGGCAAAGACTGTACTTCTTTAATACCTTCCTGTTCCTCAAAGATAAAAAACTTCAGGTTTTACTCCCTAAGGAATAACATAACTGAACCAAAATGTGTTTGTACATCAGACTTCACAGCCTGAAATACAAAAAGAACTGTGTCAGAATGTTTTAATTAAAAACATCTAATAATTTGGGTTTGCAGAGAAGCATTTCTTATTTTAGAAATACCATTGGAATATAAAGTTAGGTTTTAAAGTAAAGAATATTCTTCCAGTTTGAGCCAGTGGTACAATGCACCCAAGTCAGTGATTTGTTGTGCTTCATGTCTTATCTCTCTCTTTAATTAGGATTCAGGTCGTGCCACTGTGCTTTCCTATTTTTTTGCAAAGCACTATATAATGAAAACCCCCCCAAAGTTCTAATATTCAGGTATTTTCACCATTATTATTGCACAGTTATAATTTTTTCTGCTTGCATTTGTATTTTATCTGTGAAAAGAGATGTGTTTTCCACCATCCCACCAGTTACGTGCTTGCCCTGGAAGAGGTTTTTTTCCCCTGGTGTTGAATTTTAATTACTATGTCTTGTATCTGTTGTGCTAAACATAATAGTCATAACAGTCATTATAGCATAATAAAGAAAATAAGCATAATTTTAGTTTCTTACAATTGTAACTACTGTTAGTTTTTCCTGAAAGAGCAGAGAGTGAAAATGTTTGCATTTTTTAAATGGCTATAATTACAATTTTAAAAATAAAAATATATTAAAACAAAATCTGGGACTTTGGGCTGTGGTACAATAATAATTTAATAGTTGCAGTGTATTTTTGTGTGATAGAGGTACAGTGCATAATATTTCCATTGAGAAATGAATATGGTTTATTTTTCAGAAGAAATAAAAAGAATTGTAGTAGGGGATTGGGGAAGGTAGTTGTGTGCTTTAGTTCTGCCTGTTGTGTCAAGAACAGAAATTGAATTTTAAAAGTTGGAAATTATGTAACATTGTGTGGAGTGGAGCTGACAAATTTACTTATTTGATTTCATTGAACAGATGAAAAAGCAAAGGTGTGACACATTTAAGTTCCTGATCTGTGCCTAATTTTCTCTACTATAACAAAAGTCTAATATTTCCACTAGGTCCATGCTTTAAAGTAGGAGTTCTCTCCAGTGTTCTGAAAAACACTTTAAAATAATTCCCTCAAATTCTTTGCCCAGTTTCATTTCTGATTGGGACTTTCAGTTTTTATGTCATTATCCTCTAAATCAGTAAACTTTACCTGGAAGCATTACACTGTTAGCATCCAAGATTCAGCATATAACACTGAAGTTTTTTGGGGGGAACATTGTAAACAAAACAGTTAGAGAAAGTGACTAATGGTTTAAGAAATTTGTAGTATGTAGAGAGGAGGCTTCCACTAGCCTTTAAGGAGTTCAAACTGACAAGGGACTTCAAAGTGAGTAACATAAATGCACACAAAAATATTACCAGTTAATATTGTAGAGTTTCTGACTGCTTGAGTGTAATCCTAGAAAAAAGAAAATAAAACAGTTGCAAATAATGTTTTGTACTCTTATAATTTCTTCATCATTACAAATTACGAAAGATTCATGTATTAAATATGCTGTATCAGTTTTGCTGCTTGAACTGATTTTCTCATGTAGTTATGAATAATTTCTCTGGGTTCACAAGGTAAGAAGATACTGCATGGTATCTATTACTTGCTTTTAGTATGATGAATGCAATTTATTGCACTTTCAATGAGAGATGGCTTGCATTTATTGTGGGAAAAGCGTGAGAACATGAGTCGTACAAAATTGCTGAAACACTATTAGTAGATATTCTGACTTTGTGATGATTTGTTTATGTGACTGTGCTTTTTATTTTGAAAGCAAGTTATATATTTAAGTAATTAACCTTCTAAAAGTTGGGATTTTTTGTTATTTGTTGGCTGTATTTTATAGAGAGGTCATGTATTATTAAATGAGGGGGAAAAAACCTGTTTCTGAAATATTTACAAATAGAGTTTCTGAAAACATAAATGCTCTAGTAGTGTGACATCTTTTGAATGGGGAGGTTCGGGATGATTTATTCCTACTTAACCAAAATTAGCTAGCATTATTTTGTCCATGGCTTTCATGTGCATTGATAGTTTAAATTTTGTCTTTTATAGCTGCAAGAATTTGAAGCTGCTATCAAAAAAAGAGATGACATTATCACTCAGCTCACTACCAACCTGCAGCAGGCACGGAAAGAAAAGGATGAAACTATGAGGGAGTTCTTGGAGCTTACTGAGCAAAGTCAAAAACTGCAGATTCAGTTTCAGCATGTGAGTTGCAGGGCTACCAAGATAGATTTGGGTTTGAAAAACAGGTGTTGCTTTGGAAGGTCCATAAATGGCTACTTCCTGCAGAAGCATAAAACTTTCTGTGCATTTTTGAAGAATGAGTCTCTTTGTATAGATCAGTAATCCTTCTACTGGTCCTACAGTTGTCATTATAATACCTGATTTATTACACTAATTATAAAGTGATAAAGATTAGTCTGATTTCTGTCCTAGTATGTGGTAATAGCTTCTGATAAATACTGAATTACGGCATTTATCTTGGGGAAAACCACTTTGTGTATTTAGTTCTCAGAGCTTTGGGCACAGATCCAACATCTTACATTTGACATCAAAACATCCAGCCATCAACTTCCATGGGCCACAACTTCATGCTACAGTCTTTCCTATATTTTTAGATCAAACCTGCCTTTTGTGGTGTTACTAGAAGTTAATTTAATAATGAAGTGAAGCTTCAAGAAACATTTCTTCTAAAAAGCGTGGTGATTGAGGTGCTGTAGACACTTAAACTAGGCTTACAATGTTGCAGTTGAATATTGTAGCATTTGTGCTGTTTAAGCTCATTTATATAGCTTATTTTGAACTTCAAGGAGACTATATTCTGAAGCCTGAGCTTTTATTATTAAAAATGTGATTTTGGGCTCCGTAGTTGCAACTAGTTAACTTAACTACTTAGTAATGTTTCTGAGACACTGGGGTCCAATGTTAGCTCACCATTAATATTAAATATCTTTTTACTGGTTGGCCATCCCACATGAATAAGGATGTTTCAGTTCCTCCAAAAGAACTTTGGAATTTTTGCAATAATCTTTGGCCTTGTGATGTGGAAGAAAGTAAAGATCACCCTTTCCGTATTTAGTGAAAGCTATTTCTGAAAAACTTGATGAATTTTAGGTTTTATTTTTTATCATTCAAGTTGCAGGCAAGTGAAGCCCTGAGGAACAGCAGCCATAGTTGCACAGCTGCTGATTTATTGCAAGCCAAGCAACAAATAATTTCGCATCAACAACAGCTAGAAGAACAAGAATGTCTGCTTAAGAACTATCAAAAAAAAAGTGAGGAATTTGAAGATGAGATTACACGTCTTCAGGAGAAAATCACAACATATGAAATGGTATGTTCCTTACTATAAAGATCTCTTTTCCTAAATTCTTTTTGGGATGTTATAAGTTCCTTTGAAATATGAGGGCCAAGGCACGGATAGTAAGTGTGCTGCATAAAATGAATGCAAACATTTGAAGCTTTTAAGATTGTTTCTGTTAACTAACATGTAATGTGTGTATAACTTAAAAGTGAAATTTTATGTCAGTGTTATGTTTTTAAAAATTGCAGAAATACATCAAAATACGAAACTATACTGTATGTTAGAATGCCTTCACTGAATTACATTATTTTAGGAAAAAGAGAATACATTACCTTTTTTAACAATCTTTTTTGTCTTAGGGAAAGAATAATTTTTTTTCTTCATGTACCTTTTTTTTATCCTTCATGGAAAACATTTTAAAAGCACTTAAAAAAATGAAATGTCATTAAAAGAGAGAAGTGACACCGGGAGGGTGAGAGAGTCAGGGAGGAGTGGGGAGGAGAAGGGGAATGATGATGCAGATGGGATAGTGATTCTCAGTTATTCCAAAGGTACAGAAAACCTCCAAATGAGATCAACAAATAATTTATATTTTTATTTTACCAATGATCAATAGCATTCTAAAAAAGGCTAAATAGACAAGTCTGTAAATATTCTTATATATTCAGATAATTAACTAGAAATAAGAACATGGTTTTGCTCATTTTTCAAAGGAAAAACAAAAAAACGAGGGAGAAGATTTGAGTGAAGTCCAAGAAAAAGAAGCATTAGTTGAAGAGCTGGAAGCAAAACTTGGAGAAGAAGAAAAAAATTCAGTTCAGCTTAAGGAAAAATTATCAGATGTCAATAAGTTACTTGAAGCATCAAAAGAAGAGATTTCACTAAAGAACCAGCAGATAAGTAATATGAGAGCTGAACTTACTACATACAAACAGAAAGAAAGACAATGTTCTGATGAAATAAAGCAATTAATGGGAACTGTGGAAGAATTGCAGAAACAATGTTATAAAGACAGCCAGTCTGAAGCTGACATTGTGCAAAGAATGGAATTGGAAACACAAAGGAGACTGGCACAACTTCAGGCTGAATTAGATGAAATGCATGGCCAGCAGATTGTACAAATGAAGCAAGAATTAATTAAGCAACATGCAGTGGAAATAGAACAATGTCTTTTGCAACAAAAAGTAGAATTGGAGAAAGCTTCAGGTGTGTGTTTGAATGAGAATGTTAATAAAGACCAAATGCATTTAATGAATATTAAAATTAATGAATTGAATGTCAAATTGCAAGATGCTGATAAGGAAAGGGAAAAAATAAAGCAAGAGTTGTCACAACAGATGGAATTAATTTCTGCAGAGAAGTCTCTTCAACAAACTAGAATTGAAGATCTTCTCCAAGAACTGAATTTTTCAAGAGAGCAGGTTCAAAGAGCCAAACAAACTATATTGGATATGGAATGTAGATTAAATGAAGCTGAAAAATACCAGTTTGTGATTGAAGATTTAAAAACTCAGCTGGCTTCTGCCTCTGAATTTAGGAAGGATTTGGAATTAAAACATGAGGCAGAAGTCACAAATTACAAAATAAAACTTGAGATGCTAGAAAGGGAAAAGGATGCAGTTTTGGACAGAATGGCAGAATCTCAAGAAGCAGAATTGGAGAGACTGAGAACAAAACTTCTGTTTAGTCATGAAGAGGAACTTTCCAGACTTAAGGAAGACTTAAAAAATGAGCACATGGTAAATATGGAAAGCCTTAAACATAACTTGAATATGCACCATAAACAGCAGTTAGATATGGTACAAAATGAAATGAGTCAAAAGATAGAAGCCATGCAATATGAAAAGGACAACTTAATCACAAAGCAAAATCAGTTGATGTTAGAGATTACAAACCTGAAAGATTTACAGCAGTCTATTGTAAATTCTAAATCTGAAGAAATGAAGCTTCAAATCCATGAACTGCAGAAGGAGATTGAAGTGCTTAGGCAAGAGGAAAAAGAGAACGGCACCCTTGAACAAGAAATTCAAGAGCTGCAGCTTAAAACTGAGTTGATGCAGGAACAAATGAGGGAGAGAGAGGATAGCCTTAAAAAAAAATGTTCAGAACTAGAAACACAGAATAATGTTCTTAAGGGGGAAAATGAAATGCTGGAAGAGAAATTAAAAAGTATTTTGGTAAGCTCTGAAGAAAACATAATTTGTAACAGTAATGTTAGCTCTAAGACAGAAGTTTTGGACTTGCAAAAAAGAATAGAAAAGCTGATTACTGAAAAAGAGCAACTTAAAAACGAAAACAGTCAACTCCAGGAGGATAGTGAAAGGCAAAAGAGTGCCTTTTCATTTACTGAGAAAAAACTTGAAGCTAATTATAAAGAGCTGCAGAAAGAATGTGCAACCCTTCTGAAGGCAAAAACTGAGTTAGAAGAGAACAAGAAGAAGCAGGAAGCTGAATATAAAAGCAAACTCAAGGCTTTGAATGAAAAACTTCACCACTTACAAAGCAATAGACCAGTTTTAATTAAAACTAAAAGTTCTGGTTTTGAAGGAGGTAAAGAAATCAAGGTGTCCAGGGTGGACACATCTGAGACTGGAGAAGTTGTTGAGAAAGATGCAACAGAGCTTATGGAAAAGCTTGAGGTTACTCAGCGTGAGAAACTGGAACTATCCCTGAGAGTTTCCGATCTCTCTGAACAACTAAAGTCAAGGGATAGTGAAATTTGTCATTTAAATGAAAAAGTCAAATCCCTAAAAGATGAGAAAGAGCAAATTCTAGCAAAATACAAAGAACTAGAAGTCACAAATAGCCATGCTCAGAAAGGAAATAGTAGTAGTAATGACCCTAAGACAAAATGCTCTAAAGGAAAATCTCGAAAGACTGCTACTGCAGCATCTGAAAGTAGAAATAAACCCCCTGGTTCAAGGAGTAAAGCTGAGGAAGGAATAAATGCAAGAGGAAATCTAGGTTCAGATAAAAATAGCAGTCATGAGGTAGTAAAAAGAAAGGAGGTCCAGCAAATGCTGAAACCACAGCGGCAGTCTCTTGTAGAACATTCGCATGGGGTGCCAGACGGGCTGACAGATGAAACATCACTAATAGCCATTACACAGAGTGAAAATAATAATCTCCAGCAGCAAGTGGATGCCTTAAAATCAGAACAGGTATGTTACATAAAGCAGTATAGAAAATAATTTACCTATGAAAATTTGTAGGAGCTTGCACTTGGAAATTTGTATTGTATTTTTCCTATTAGCTGCTTTGAACTCTAGGTGTGTGGTCGTGTGTGTGCATGTCACTGTGACCAGGGATTTCATGAATGACCACAATTATAATTGTGGTCAATGTGTATGAGGATGCTATTTTTCAGTGAAAGAAATACTCTTCCCACACATTTATTTAAATCAGTAACAACAACAGAAGATAAGAAGATGACTAGAGCACTTCACCTATTGATACAGTGCTTCACTTGAGGGCAAAACTTATTCAGGATGTAAGTTTTTATTCTGCGATTAGCTTTTCAGTTCTATTAAGTGCTCATTAAACAGTATACAAAAATAGTGAAACTTCATCAGTCATCTTTGATCAAACTTGTGAAATACTCATACTACATTGTCAAAATTTTTGAGTATATGTGGTTATCACTTCTTAAGAAGTATATCTGGATGTGAGCATGAAAAATAACACATGTCGTGTGATTCTCCAGTCTCCAAGTTTTGCTGGAGCAATATTGCATGTATTTTTTTGTATTGTGAATTAATTGCAGGCAACATGGAAAGGATTGTTACTTGTCAATGTAAACAGCTAAGTATTGAATTACCAGTATTTAATTAGGTGCTGGAATCATAAGCATGGCTTTAAATTTAGATACAGTGGTGAAGTTGAATAGCATGCTGCAAGATGTATGCAGCAAAGTGTTCTGTAGAAAGCGATGTTAACCAGTCTTCCACTATTTTTTTTAGATTTCTTTTCATGTTTTCCACCTAATAGTGAACTAATACCACCACTGCCTAATACTGTGTTGTGTTCCTAAGAAATAAAATCACGGTCAAAACCACATTGAAAACAGTTGTGAGATTATAGAAAGGGGATACAGTTTTGTCATAGTTTAGTTTTGGGGGTTTTGTTTGTTTGTTTGTTTTTATAAGACTATGATAAAGGTCTTGCAATTTTCTCCTGTAGAACTACAAATCACTGTAGTCCAGAGGTGTCTAAAAACCTTGTCAAACTTCAGCTCTAAGTAGCTCCCTATTGGCTTATCCCAAACATGTTTTTGCTTTAACAATAACATCCCCAAAAGTGCAAACTTGAACTGTGTGCCTTGGAAATCACAGTTTTTAAGGTTTGCTAATAATACAGTCTTTTTCTCTGTATTTGGAGTGAACTTTCTTAACCTGCTTTGTTAGTAGAGATATTGCTCTTGCTTCACTGGGTTAAAATTTGTTGGAGTTTGTTTGCTTCAACATAGGAATTAAAGCATACTGAGTTTTGTTGTTTTTGGTTTGATTTTTATTTTAAGTTGAGGAAGTGTCTTACTATGTTGTTAAAACTCAGTTTTTCAAATTATGTATATTTAAATTTACCTAATGCATACTGTATATGTACTGCAATGGTCCATTAAATACATTATTAATCTTAGAAATTTGCAAAGATAGGACTTTTTATTTTCTTGTTTCTCTACTTTTTGTAAAATGTGTCTTTTTATTCAAAGGCTGATTTACAGCTACAAATGGAAGCACAGCGGATTTGCCTATCCCTGGTTTATTCAGCTTATGTAGACCAGGTTCGTGAGTACTTGAAAGCAGAAAAAGAAAGTGCACTTTGCAGTCTTAAAGAGGAACTTGTTCACAGTCATCTACAGGAGATGAATGATCTTAAAAAAATGCATCAGCTGGAGCTCCAGACCTTGAAAGTTCAACAAGCAGGTAACTTGACCAAACTTACGAGTGAAGCTCTTCGTATGAAAATGAGTGTCTTAAAAAAACCCAACAAAACAAACAAGCACAAGAATTTGTGTGTGTAGCTGTCCAATAAATTATTTTTATAGAATATTTTGAAATGGTTTTGTACCAAATTGTTTACCCATTGCATGTAGTCTTAGGAAACTTTTAAAAAAGTATATAAAAAATTAAGGAATGAAAAGTATTCGAGTTCATTTTTTGCTATTTTTATTAGCTCAATTAATTGTAAAGAATTATGTAATAGATTCATCTATAAGGTGAAATAAGTAAATGCATCAGCAAAGTATTTTTGGATTTGTTCCGTTCTCCATTCTTTGAATTCCTGCATTGACTCCCTGCCCACATTAAGTAAACTTTGCTGCTACTTTTTGCCTCAATGAGCTTTTATGTTACCATGATGGTTTTCTATTGTAAAGCAAAGTACATGCAGGTATTCCCCCCCAAAAATGCCCAAGCTGTGGAAAGTATTCAAAAGGTTTATTTCAGAGGCAAGGATGGTGAAAACTCACCAATCCTCACAGTGTTGTGAGCAGCACTGAGTCTCAGGGTAAAGGCAAATCTCCTGTTCACTCCCTGGGCTTTTATCTTCACTTTCCCCTCTCTGCTCCCCCTCTGGCTCCTGAGGCCCCATAGCATGTCTGTGTTCTCTCTCTGATACGCAGGGAGTCAACTTCTGTGGAATGAATGTGGAGAAGCATCTCAAACTGTCTCTGGGAAAGATGCCTCATTCCAGGCAGGAATCCTTCCATAGTGAAAATAATAGTATCTTCTGGAAAAAGTTATTTACACCTGCACTATCCCTGCTTTTTCTGTCATCCTGTGATTTGCCCCTGTGTAAATTTTTGGCATTAAGTTCATTGCCCTCCAGTATGTTTCTGTAGTTGTATCTTTCTAACACACAAAGCCATTTCTGATCTCTTCCTCCTCTTGAACATGCAGCTCAACCATAATAATTGAATTTATCCATGTCTTGGAACAAGAAAGAGGGGAACAAAAAAACTACACCTTTCTAAATAAATAATATGAATAATTTGTATTCGTAGATGATGAAGTAAAATCTGCGCAAAGACTTATGGAAAAACTGGATGAAGCTGTAACTGAGGAATGTTCCAGGCTTGCGCAGGTGAGAGTTAACAAAAAGCCTTTTTTAAAAATGAAAATTTTGGAAGCAAAAAATCATATGTACAATGAATCATCATATTTTTCTATATTATCTTTACAGATTTTCTTTGCACCTTTTCTCTTTGCACTGATCTCAAAATAGAGACTGCTAAACCTGAGCTTCCAAAGTAGCATTGCAAGGGGTTTTGTAATTTTTTCCCTAAACTCTTTTGTCCTTGTCTAGGCAATTCCTTTGTCTTGTACCTAGTCTTAATCTTCTAGCTAATGTTTGTCTCATCTCTACTAGTTTGGAAGTATTTTTTTCCTTTCTCTATGTCTCTGGCTATTTTTTTGACAGTCTGATGTCACAGATATTGATGCACACTGCTCATATCTTCAATAAGATAGTAATTTCTTTCTAAGCTGCAGCGTATCTTTCAAAGACTTAAAAGCATCTCAAAATACAAGAAAACCGCTGTCTATATTGTTTTCAGTAACTGAATGCTGTAGTCAACAATTTAAGCTTCTTTTTACTCTCAATTCTAGTATCAATTACCAATAGTATTATTTTGCCATATTTTTTTTTGTAGAGTATAAGTAATTGACGGCACTTACAGGTACTTTTTGATCAGCAATTAAGTTGCTTATTAAACTTATTTCTAGCTAAATTAAGGTGCTTTCATCATTCATTTTAAGCCATGGTTTTCCAGTCTAAAATACTTCAAATAGATGAGATCTGTGGTTTGGGGTTTTTTTTCCTTCTTTGGTGGACTTCTTTCAATACTTTTTCAGGAAAGTGAGATCCAGCATAGGAGAGATTAAACAGGACTCTGTGATAGTTCACAGAAAGTACCAGCTGAATGAGAATCTTTGGCATTAATTGTTTCACAGCTCTGAAAAATGCTGCTGATCTCTGTGATTCCATGTTGAGCTTTTGGAGAAACTGTGATTTTACTTTTGTAAGTTGAATTTGGTGTGTGTTGCATCCGAAATTTTTAAATAAAGAATTCCACTGTGTGGTCTGAGCAAGTAATTTCTTTTCAAGTATCATTTTTCTTCAGAAATCATACGGATATATCTTCTATTTCCCTGCCCATTGTGAATATGGAAGCTGTTCTGTTGACCACATAGCATCAAAAAACATGAGGCATTCTGTTCATTACTTGCTTTTCTTATGCCATACCCTTTTATCCAATTTGTTCAGCACTTAAAGAACAAGAGGAGCTGTAATCTCTTAAAAGATACATATTTCTGCCATAGGGAATTCTTCCTCCAAGTAAAATTGCAGCTTACTTAAAGGAGACATTTACGATGTAAATTTGCTTTCCGCATTGATAAAGGAGGCCTTTCTTTACAAGATTTTAGTAGTTGACAGTTCCAAATTAAATAATTATTTGAAAATGTATGCATTTATGTTTTAGCTGAAAAGTCTTTTCGTATCTGTTTCTTTTATCAGGAGTCTTAAAGATTGTGTAGATTCTTACAGTTCAACAGAACATCTATGCCATCATTTTCCCAGAAGTTAATACTCACAAGATACTACTTTCCTCCCACTGTTTTTCTTACTTTTTTTGTGAATTTTGATTGATAAATTAATAAAAAAATTCTTTACCTTGTTCTTTGTTTCATTTGTTGTACAGGTTCTGTGTGACAATCAGAATGAACATTCTTCAACTGCTGTAGAGGTTGGTGACAGGGAACAGGAAATTTGCAGTAGACCTGCTGCTGTGAAAGAAAAACTGAGTGTAGAATTACCAATACACAGAGGTCAAGCTCAAGGTAATGACACTGTACTGTCATGCTCGTTAAAAGTGCTGATTTAAAGTATTTCAGTCTGGCAATTTTGCCATTAGTTTTTCACATGCTAATTCATGTGCTTAAATAGATGCTTTAGAGATTTCATTGTTATTCTGAACTGCTCTGTTTTTTTATAGATATTTTCTTAACGCTGTTTTCATTATAGTGGAAATTGGTGAAAAAAAAATTGCTAGTTTTTCTCTTCCTCCTTTTGTAGAAGCTAGCAGCTCTATAAAAAAAATACATATATTACAAAATCTGGAAGGGCCTTCACTTCTTTCAATAATGTATAATGTTTATCAGACAATTCTTCAGGGGAAAACTTGTGAACAAAACATCTGTACTAAAATTTATGGTAAAATGTTTGTTTTCTTTTCTTTTTTTAAAGTTCCTGGTTCTTTGTGTAATTTGACTGTGCAAGAACGTATGGATGCACTTCTACACAAGATAATGGAAGAATACAGCAGGCTGAAAGCACTTCAAACACAGCTGATGAAGGATTCTAAACAGGTAAACTTTTATAACATACGAGTATATGAGCATTTGAATTTTCTCTGTTACATGAATCACAGAATCACAGAGTACGCTGAGTTGGAAGGGACCCACATCTATCATCAGGTCCAACTGCAGGCCATGGACCTGTTCCAGAGAGTCACACCATGTGCCCAGGAGTATCATCCAAGTGCTTCTGGAGCTTTGTCAGGCTTGGTGCTGCGACCACTTCCCTGGTGAGCCTGTTCCGTGCCCAACCACCCTCTGGGTGAAGAACTTTCTTTTAATGTCCAACCGAAACCTCCCCTGACACAACGTCAGGTCATTCCCTTGGGTCCTGTCAATGGTCACCACAGAGAAGACATCAGTGCCTGGGCCTATTCCCATCATGAGGAAGTTGTAATTGCAGTGAGGTCTCCCTTCAGTCTCCTCTTCTCCAGGCTGAACACACCAAGTGACCTCAGCCACTCCTCATACGGCTTCCCCTCAAGGCCCTTCACCATCTTTGTGGTCCTTCTTTGAATGTTCTCTAACAGCTTAGTATCTTTCTTAAACTGAGCTGATCAAAAGTGCACACGGTGTTCAAGGTGAGACCACACCAGTGCAGAGCAGAGCGGGACGATCCCCTCCCTTGACCCTCTGGATTAGTGAGGAATGTGTTTGAAATTGTGCTTACGTATCCGGGTTGAGTGGTAGAGCAAGGCAATGATTTGATAAAATGGAGAAAACTGCTGCCCATGTCACAGAATTGTGGAACGGGTGAGGTTAGGAGACACCTCTGGAGTTAATCTAATCCAACCTCTTGCCCAAAGCAGTGTCAGCTAGAGTAGGTTGCCAAGGACTCTGTCCAGCCAAATTTTGAGACTCCACAAGCCCGGTGGGCAACTTTGTCTTCGTCAGGTTATACACTCCCAGCTCTTTCAACCTCTCCTTGTAACAAATGCCCCAAGCCTCCCATCTGCTTTGTAACTCATTGCTGAACTCATGCCAGTTTGTCCATTTCTCTCATACTGGGAGTGCAGTGCTGGACCCAGCACTCCAGATGTGTTGTGTCTCATGAGTGCTGAGTGGAGTCAAAGGACAAAGGATCACCTCCCTCAGCCTGATGGCAAACACTCTTCCTAATGCAGCCAAAGAGGCTCTTGGACTTTTGTCGTAATGGCACGTTACTGGTTCCTGTTTGACTTAGTGCCCACGAAGGCCCTTAGGACCTTTTCTGCAAAGCTGCCTTCTACCCAGTCAATCCTCTGCATGTACTGGTGCACAGGGCTGTTCTGCTCTAGGTTACAGGACTTGGTATTTGCCTCTGTTGAACTTCATGAGCTCCTCTCAGCCCATTTATCTAGTCTGTTCAGGTCTCTTGAAAGAGCATCAAAACCATCTGGTTTATCAACCACTCCTTCCAGTTTTGTACAGTCGGCAAACCTGCTTAGAGTGTACTCTTGTTTGATCATCCAGGATCTTAATGGAAAGGTTAAATAGTATTGGTTCTGATATTGACCCGTGAGGTACACCACTAGTTATTTACTCCCATCTGGACTTTGTGTCACCAATCACAACCTTCTGAGCCCAGCAGCTGATGAACCAGTTTTTAGTTAGTTTCAACATCCACATTTTTCATCAGTTTGTCTATGGGCATGTAATGGGAGGTGGTGTTGAAGGCTGGTCAGGTATGATTTCCCCTTTATAAATCCATACTGACTACTCCCAGAAGGAGTATCTTCTCAGCTTCATGTGTTTGGAATTCATTTTCAGGATTATTTGCTCTGTCACTATCCCAGAGATCAAAGTGAGGTGGACTGGACTGTAATTCTTCAAATCTCCCTTCTGTCATTTCTTGATGGTAGCAGTGC
This sequence comes from Acropternis orthonyx, assembly GCA_035583155.1. Taxonomy (NCBI): domain Eukaryota; kingdom Metazoa; phylum Chordata; class Aves; order Passeriformes; family Rhinocryptidae; genus Acropternis; species Acropternis orthonyx. The sequence continues at coordinate 22,701,883 of JAWWEU010000081.1, forward strand.
TTTTTTCTTGTCCTCAAAAACCTCCCTCAATCACTGTAACCTTTGAAAGATAATTGAGAATGTCCTCACAATAATATGAACCAGCTTCCTCAGCACTTCTTGGTGTATCCCATCAGGCACCACCAAATTGTTTCATGTCCAGTTTGTTCCCTAATCTGAACCTCCTCCACCAAGTTTTCCTTCCTTGCTTCAAACTTTTACAGTCATCTCAGGGGCCTGGGATCCCCAAAGACAAATTTTATCAGTAAAATTGGAGTTAGGTACTTCCATGCATTAAATACAGAACACTAGCCAGTTACATCTAGAGATGATTGCAGGTCACATGTATTCATGCATATACATGGACAAAAAAGTATGTGAAAACTGCATCTTGGGCCTGAGAGGAGGATATTAGTGTCTTCCTCTCCTTCTTGGAGAGGAAATACAGTGCTTTTGGAGTCAGAGGTATTACGACTTAACAGTTTATATCCAAAGAGAGGAGTTTGAGATTTGCAGTGGATATTCTGCACAGGCTGATTAAATAGCTGTAAATCTGTACTTGATCACTCAGACTGTTAAATGAAACACAGTGTTTTACTGGTTACACGTTCTCATGCCTTGGCCACCGACCTTCCTTATGTGTTTATAATTGCAGTTAATATTTTTGTGTTATTGCTAAACAAATTGATGTTAATTGCATTTACTTAATTATTCTTTAGGTCAAAGTACCATGGCTATCTTCTTCAGAAAGGAGGAAAGAAGAAGAACCTATCCATCTGAAAACAAGAAGGGAAAGTCTGCAGATTTCTGCACAGAGTCTAATGGGTAAAAAGATACATGTTTGGTTTTTAATCTAAGTGTTTTCAGAGAGAGAGAAGAGATAATGGCTTTGAATTTTGACTGATGTATAGCTTACTACAGCTTGACATACATAAGAGTACGATGCTCTGGTTTTCTTCATTCTCTAAAATATTTCAGAATTATATTCTGTTAAGCAGTTTTGGTTTAGTCTTCTTCAGTGCTCCATAATTAAAGTTCCATTACCTATATCAAATACAATTTTGCAAAGTGGAAGATAAAGTTATTCATTTTTTTGTTGTGGAAAAGTAATTGATAGGATATCAGATTTTTTTAACTACAATAATTATTTAATCCATCACTGCTAAATACTTGTGAGGAAGTTCATTCAATGTCATGTCTTTCCTCCTCACCCCCCCGTTCAAATAACCTACATGTAGATCCTACAATTCAAGAGTGCTGTTCCAAGGAGGTAGGGAACCTTAAAAAACAACTTGAGGAACAGCATGCTCAAGAACTGGAACACCTCCGGTCCTATTTCCAGCAGCAGCTGAAAGAAAGTGAAGAGAGGTACACCACTGAGATTGTCCATCTGCAGGATAAGCTTCAGAGTGCTGGGGTATCCTCTGACCACACAAGGTATTCATCAGATTTTAATGCTTATAGCTTTGCACTGCATGCAAAAAATGTTTCAAATAATCATTCCTGTAAAGCTCTGTGTTTTACTTCAAAATTTGAGAAATTCTTTATAAACACATTGCTCTTCTGTGATGTTGTTCCTTCAAGAGTTAAGAGCCTTGCAAGGAAATGACATAAACATTGCAAATTAAGTAGTGCTGCATTTATAATTATAGAGGAAGATTTGATAATTGGAATAATGTATAAATGTAATTTCATATATATGAGCTTTATAGCAGTCGTTTCAAATCTTCAACTCAACTGACCACATTTAACCCTCAAAACTCCAGGCTCTATCATCCAAAGACATTTTGTGTAGACATAGTTGCCTGAAATTAATGATTTTCTAGAATGATGCATAGCAATAAAGTTTGTGGTAAAGTTTAGGTCCACTTAACACATTCTGATTTTCACCAAGTTATAGGCCATGAAATACTGATTTTTTTTTTGATTTTTTTTTTTTAATTATTATTTCCATTCTCTCCTTTTTTTACCTTTTCAGAGTACCCATAGGTTCAGAAAGAAAGTTAGAAGAAATCATCAGGAAAATAAAGTGCACAGAAAATCTTCATCAGAAAAGAACAGATAAAGCACTGGAGGTATTGTATAAATCAGTTGACAGCTAATATACATATGATTGATAAAATTTAGATGCTTTGGGTTCTAAGATGAAATTGAAATATGGACTATTATTTGGTAGTATTAGTTATCATCTTAGTACTATGCTATACTATTAGACAGGCCATCTTAAGAGAAAAAAGATTTAAATGTTGGGCTGCTTCTTACTAAAGTGGAAGAGAGTGTTCAAATTCTGGGATTTCTTCAGGAATCTTTAAAATATTGTGACTTTTCTTTAAACACTAGTTATGGAAGAAGAGCAATTTAAGTGAAATCCTGGTCCTTTTGAAGTATAGGCTGCACAGTTTAGGAGAAATTTTGAAAAGGTAATCCCAAAGAATTTAAGAGAAAAATGCAAATGGGAAATAGCCCATGCATTCCTCCCCTAATAGTGCTGGAAACCTGGCTCAAAAATTCTGCATTTTGCAAAATAGTGCTGCTGTTTTGTACTGTGATGCTGTGCTTGCTGGCCTGGTTTCACTGCATCTGAAAATTCAAATAGTGCTGGAAAAAGAGTTTTTGAAAACTCAACTTTTAAAATTTATTTTGAAGCAATAACAAGGCAAAGTCTAGGCAGTTCTGTACTGTGGTACAAAAATATGTGATTTGTAGGATATGAAGAAAATCTGATTGAGGGAAAAAATGTCTTGTCTGATTGAAACTTAGAATTAATAAAATCACAAATACATGATCTGAGATTTCATGTTTTTCTTACAGCTTGGTAGGGAGATTGAGATGCGGAATGATCTGGATGTTGTTCAATTACTAGAAAAGCAGTACCAAGAAAGATTAGAGGAAGAAGTAGCAAAGGTATTATTTTTAATTTATTACTTTAACATATGTTTTAAAAGTACTGTCATTTTCAGTTGCCATTTCTGACAATTCAGACAGTTCCAATAGCGTATGATAACTTTTGTATTATTTATTTACAAGGAATAGTTTCATTTGAATTCTGACTGGGAAAGTAAGAAAAAAAATTCTGAAACATTTTGAGTTTTTTTAGCTGTCTGTCCTGTTCCTAACTCATAACTTCTGTTCCTGTGGGGTGTGGTGGTAATGTTTTGCTATAAAACTTCAGAGAAGATAAACAACATGGGACCATGTTCCATGCTAGAATTTGTTTAGAAAATACAGAGGCTTAGAGAGTTAATTTCTTGCTAATAAAGGCTTAGCAGCTGGTCAGTTCAAAAGATTTTGCACTTGATTGTTTTCATGCTGTCATATTTTCTGATCAAAATATATTGAAATGCACAGTAAAATATGTAAAATACATTTTATTTTGGATCCAGTGACTTTCTCTAAAACATGAGAAGTAAAATCAAGATTTTATGGGTAGAGTATATTAATTTGTTTGTGGCTTTACTTGCTTTATGACTTGTAAAGCAGCTTCCACTTTGCAGAATGAAAAATTATCTGTGCTTTAATTATTCATGGTCTAAATAAGAATTCAAATTAACGTAACTTAAAGACTGGGGGGAAAAAAAAGGAAAATTTATTAAAAAGGTTTGCAATTAGAGCTAAGAAGAATGTTGCAGCTAGCACAGGGCGATGACATTAACTTAAGGAATCCACATTGCTGGCGTAAAAGTTCCATTTCTCTTATCTGCTGCCCAGAAAACCCTTCTTTATGAGGAAATGAAGTACATAACTGGCTGTTGTGTTTTGTTAGGAGCTGTTTCATTTCAAAAGAGAAACACATTTTCTAGGAAGGAAGGGTTAGGTGTTTTCTTTTCAAGTGTAACACTTCTGTATTTATTTACTATTTTTTTCACACTTTTTGTATCTTATGCTATAAACGACTGTATTCTAAATCTAGAAAAGAATTTCTCACATGGTTGGAAAATGAGTTTATTTGAATTAGAAGGAGATACTTAGCAATACCAAAGTTACCAGCCTGTTGTAACTGCAACTGCAGCTAGTTAATGCCAGCAATTTCTTTCTGGTCAAGTAAAATTCCTGTGCTGAGTATCAAGCACATGGCACTGTTTTCTTTACACAGCCAAAAATTCCACATCAGTCAAACTTTTACAAAGGATGCTTGGTTAGAAAATGTAGCACAGCTGCTCTTATGTCAGTATGCCAGGACTTTTTAAAATTGCCTAATAGGATCTTTTTTAAGAAGAACTTGATAATTCCGTACTAAGTGACCTATTGAAACTGAAAATAGCATCATAGTTTATTAAACTACCTTAAATAAATCATGTCTATGTTTTAAGATGTGACTGTTGATGAGCTTGACAAGATGTCTCTGTTCTTTTACCCTTCTGTTTTCCTCTGGAAAAAGAATAGAGTCATAGTTCAGAACTTTCAGTACCTATGTTTATATTATTAGTGATCATCAGTGAGATGTCTTCAGAAATAGGAGATGCTGTGACACAAACTAATACAGACTTCACTGATTTATTCAGGTAATTGTGTCAATGAGTGTAGCATTTGCCAAACAGACTGAACTGTCAGGAATTGCTAGGCAGAAGGAAGAAGAAGCACCAACACACACTGTACATCAAGAGGGAACACATTTTGAAATTAAAAAGCAACATGGTGAAGAAGAGGTTGACAGCCCTCTGAGAAAAGCAATTGAAAAAGGTGGTAAGCATGAAGAAGGATTGAAATCTCTTTGCAAGGAACTCAGTGAAGAGTCTGGAAAGATCAACTCACTTGGAGAACAGCTTCATTCTAATAGCAACCCTGATGGCATATTAGGACAAACCACAAATAAATCAGTGACTTCGGAAGAACTTTTTTCCCATGCCAAAGATCTTACAGCAGAAAAAACATCGGTAAGTGTAAAAAAAAAAAAAAAAAAATAAATTTGACAATGTGTAACACCATGTCTGAATCATTTTTCCAATGAGTGTGCAGTCCATTTCAATGAGAAAACTGCAAAGAAATAAATTAGGATGAAAACTCCATTTAAATATTTCCCTTGGGTTGAAAACTTCAGATTTAAATTATCTGCCCTTCTTTCCTGTCTGCTATCCCTGAGGAAAGGAATATGACACTGTTCACATGAAAATGGGCAATTCATTGCATGGATAAAACTGTATTGCAGGCAGTAAGTGGTTTAAAGGCTTTTTGTAAGCTAGGTTATATTCTAGTGTTTTGTACAAGGAACAGCTTAAAAATACTGCCTAAACAGTTTGAGGCCCTTGTGGTAAAGGATGTCATCTGAACACAAAACATTATAAGAGTAACATATAAAGCATATATTTAGCATTTTACAAACATGAAGTGGGGGTTCATGGTAACTGCTTAAATTTGTGAAAGCATTTTCTAAAATTTATTTAAATATTTACTGAAAAATGGTTGTTGAACATAAAATGCTAAAATTGTTCCAATATTTCAGCATTATGGTGGGATGACAGCATCAGAAACAGAAACATCAAGTCAGCTGTTGTTATACGAGGAGCGTTTGGAAGACATGCGACAGGAGCTAGTGCGGCAATATCAGGAACATCAACAGGCAACGGAGTTACTGAGGCAGGGACACATGCAGCAAATGGAACGTCAGAAAGAAAATCAAGATCAACTCCTAGCAGAGCTTGAGAGTCTTAAAGTGCAATTAGCTGAGGTAATACGAAGTTTGATTCAGTGAGTTAACAAAGGAACATCACCAGGCAGATTTATATTGATTTGTACTTTTAAATCTATATATGTAGTTATTGAGAGAAATGCACGTATTTGCTATGTGCATTCATACACAACCGTGTGCACACACACACATATGTTTGTGTGTGTGTGTATACAAACACATATAGGCATATATTTATAAAAGATGTATTTCTTTAATCAAAACTCCATCTGAGATGAATCAGTTTAGACTTGTGTAAACCTGGAGAAAACCTGCAGTGCTGCACAGAAGCCAGAAGAGAGAGTGAGTGCAGATGCATTGTCAACCATGCCACCTTCCAGATACATGGCCCTGTGCAGGCTGGAGGCTAGCAGCCACATCAGTGAAACCACCAGCCATGGCTAGGAATACTACAAAGTTCTTCATTTTTCCTCATTTCCACTTGAACACTACCAGTGGCTTACTGCACTAATGTGTTTTGGCTTTTTTTTTAACCCCTGTTCTGGGAGATAAGTCTTTGCCAGTTCTAGAATGAAACAAAATCTGTGGGGTTTGGTGGGAAACATCAGTGTTTCTTTACCAGAAGGCAAAGTATTTTCTAAAACCTTAAAAAGCTTAAAAATAAGCTTAAATTGCCCTCACTCTGTATCTACTCAAAGCCTGCAGTAGGTATGCTTGTAAAACTGATTAGTTTATCTTAATAATTAAGTCTTCAAAAATAACGTCATTTACATACATGTCTTTTAGCTCTTCTAAAAGAGAGTGTGTGTAGGTTTTTTTATAAAAAAGAAGTTATTATCATCTTTTTTTCTTGTGCAAAATGTATTACAGCTTGTAATATCCAGAAATTCTTTCCAGTTTGCATTATGGCCTTTGTGTTTCCTAAAGAGCATAAAAATGCTACAACAGCATGAAGAAGGTTTAAGTATTTACTGACTGTATTCCCTTCTAGAAACCTTTCAGTGTTTTTCTAATGATTTAAAGAGATGGACTGAAATGTCATTGTGCAAAATATGTAAAAAATTAGAAGTGACAGGACTCACTATACTCAAAAGCTTAAAAAACTGTGTTCCTCTATAACTCCTTTCTTAGCATGTCTCAATGGAGAATGACAGCCTGGTTGCAGAGAGAGAGAGAATGCTTTTAGAAGAACTGGAATCATTAAAACATCATTCTGTACCTGGAAAAGAGAGGCTGTTTTGTGAATTACAGAACAACAGCACACAAACAGAGGTAAATATGGACTTTGACTTTCTTGGCAGCTCTGACATGTGAAACCAGTAAGATTCCTTTTTGCTACTACTCTTTTTCTGTAATATATTGTTCTAAAAGATGTTGGGTATTGCTGGAAAGAGCAGGCTTAAGATTCAAGAGGTAATAGTGGTAGACATAGCTTTTTTACTTCAGGTAAGCAGAAGCTAGTTGAACAGCTTGAAAGTGGGGATTATTGCTACAGCTCTTTGATCAGATAAACTCTCATTTTCATATTGCTATAGCAACGCTAACAGAAAATACAACAGCTGTTTTATTAGCGTAACAAAGTTCTTTCTAATTGGCCCTTCCCTGCCTTTCCTGGTTTTAGTTAATTCTTCCGCATCGGAAGAGTATTTCTTGATTTGTAATTTGGTGCAGAAGTTTATTAACCCCCCTCCCCAACTAATTTAGGTTTTAAATGTCATATTCTACTGCATGTAAGAAGAATATGTTTATTCTGACATGACAGGATTTCTGTCCTTTTTGTCTTCTCTCCCTCTGCCAAAACTTTCTCAGAATGAAAATGAAAACCAAAACGGGAGAGAGCAGATCTTTGAGCATGAAGACGGGGGAAGAAAGCCTGATGAAACACCTTCAACTCTTCTTTCTAAAGAAAGGTGCTTAGAACTGATTAGAAAGCATTATTTTTGTATCAATTTTGATAATAATTTTCTTGCTTTTAATACCATTTATAAGCTTTCTTCTGACTGATGATAATGGGCATCTTTTGTTCTAGATAATCATATTTTTAAGTTTACATACTTTAGGTTACACAGTGTCTTATTTTTTAGAAAGCATGATGATGTAATAGCATAGAGGACAAGACAAATCTTAGCCTATTTTACTGTGTTTCTCATACTACACACATAAAGTCATAAACATTTATACACATGTATTTGTGTACACAGTGTATGTGCATATGTGAAATTAGTTTATATGAATATGATTGTTGTATTTAATAATCCTATTGGACTATTCTGTAACTTTTTTGATCTGTGTAGAGGAACAATCTTCTTACTTGTCACTTTGAGAAAAAATTAACTTTATAATAAATATGAGGCAAAAGTAGACCTCTGCTTATAAAGAATAACTAGATAAAACATTGAGATAAAAGTAGAAATATTGATAAATATTTTTTACATATTTTGTGTAAAGAACTGACATTTAACACAAATGTGTATTTAATATTTACATGATGTGGGGTTTAGTCTTAATAAAGAAATCTTGATTTTATTGTTTTAATGGTAAATCTTTTCTGGTTTCAAGGGTGTATAAGGGATAAAACCCACTTTGAAATCAGAATAAAATCAAAGGACTGATTAGTTTCTGTTCTGCAGGCATGTTTTTCAGAAGGCTAATGAAAAACTCATGAAGATTCTTTTAGAAGTTGTGAAGACAACTGTGGCAGTGGAGGAGACAATTGGTCAACACGTTCTTGGGTTGTTGGATCGGTCTGGGAAAGCCCAGCCATCCAAACCAGCTGGATGGGACGCAGAGACAGAGGAGTCAATAAAACCCTGTATCCATGTGGGATATGAAAAAGGTACTGGTTGTGTGGTTTTGTATTTCATAAGAAGTATCAGTTGCATACTTTAATTAAAAATTTAAATAACCTTAGTTTTGAAATTTTTAATGAAACTTTTTTAAAAACACAAACCTTATTTGTCTTTTGAATGCATTTGATATCACTGCTTAAGAGACGTTTTGGAAGTTGCCTGGGTCATGCCACAAGCTGGTTATGACTCATGTCTAGAGTCCTGTTGCAAAGCCTGCAACAAAATTGAAAAGTGATGTAGAAATACGAAAATAAATATATTCCTGTTGAAGGAGGCAAAGAGAAGAGAATGAAACATAGCTCCATGGCATCTTCCACCAACTTCATGCCTAACTCTGGATATATGGGGAATGGGAACTAGTGTCAAAGGCTGTATCTCTACTGGTATATTTAATGTATGTAGGTATGTTGCTGGTCACTGAGGCCAGCTGGCATGGGTCAAGCCTATATATATGCTTGTGTCTTTCCTTAGCCTTCTACAGAGTTGATTGGATGCAAATAGCCTTTTGGGAACTGTTCCAAAAACTTGCTAACTGCCAAGGCTTGCCCATCAGCTGTTTTCAGGCATACTAGTTGACACAAGCCTAAAGGAGCTTTTTGATGTTGTAGTTAGTTGTTAGACTAGTGTCTAAGAACAATCCTAGGCTCTGTTTATTTTCTTGTGATTGCACTAGGATAGCGTCTGTCCATTTCTGTTTTGTGCTAGAGTAGGTGCTTGATCATATTGCCATTTAGGTACCATTAAGGTTGTTCACATTGATCATGGATCATGTGAGGAGGCAATGTGCAACAGATCCATTCAGCATAAAACACATTACACATCTGATTTGACTGGAATTTTAACTACTGGGAATGAGAAAAAGAACTGGAAGTCAAATACTACATTTCATTATTGAGAAAGTATCTACTACAGAGTAATAATGCAGCTGGTAAATGAAGGTGAACTTTACCTATTTCATTCAAAATGTAGATTATTGCATATTATTGATTCCTGGTGGCTTTAAATATAGGTCACATTAAGCCTTGGGCCAAGTTTAAAAAGGTTGTATGAATTTGTAGCACAGTGACATCTCTTTGAGTTGATTACTCACAAGGTGATCTGTGGTGAAATGTGAAGTTTTAGTCTAAAAATTCGTGCATTTTTCAAGTTAGTGGCACTTTTATGCTTGTACTGCTGTTCCATTCAAAAAACTCCAACCCTGCAACTTTTGTTTTCTGCACATTTCACTGTATTTAGTTGTGAGGAAGATTACCTTTTGAAAATTCAGACTTTTGAGGCTTTGCCTTTTCCCCCCAAGTAGTAGATTGGATAACTAAGCTTCTGGCCTTAATTTTTGATCCTCTTACTTGAGACCTTAAAGATTGAGAACATTTGCTACTGATTATAGTTGAAGGAATCACTTTTTTTCAAAATTAAGTATTCTTGCACTTTACTTTCGGGTAGGAAATGAATGGAGTTTCCTTATGTTAAATGAGTTAAAACTATGTTCGTCCACTAGCAACTATTTTCCAAACAGTCTCCTAACCAAATGGTAAAAGGAACAATGACCAGGCTCAAAGTTTACCACCACCTCCTTTTCTTTTCTGAGGTAGTCTTACATTTTATGTAAACTCTACTTTAAGTTTTCTATGTTAAAAGCAGCAATTTAGAAATATTGTGTTCCCTTTGTACAGTCTGAGGTGGTGTGATTTTCACAAAATACTTTGCTCAAAGAGATGCAAACACATTCTGGTTATGAAGGCAGTGATTGTTACAGTTACATGTGTGATGTATTACATTCACACTTACATCATGCCTAGTCAAAGAACATGTACTGCTACTTTTCTCCCTCATTCTCATTTGCTGAGAATATTCCTTCCTTTTCTTGAGTAAAGTATACATAACTGCATGTACAAAGTGCTAACGTGGGATTGTTGCCATTCATTGCTCTCTTAAGTGCTTGCTCTGCACATTTGCAGATGTTTGCAGTGCATGCATTCACTTTTTGCCTGCTCCTGCATAGCAACATATGTACTTGCATGTTTCACTAATTATTGCCATTAACAATTCTTAATATGGGTTGCTTGCATTACATGTATGTAGAAAACACAGTTAGAAAGTACTTTTATTTGGTATTTTGACTTATTCCTGGCTTTCATAATGCTACTGTATAAACACACAACAGGCCCTGTAATTGAAATGAATTGTTAATTTCTTGTTAAGTCTTCTGATGGATGAGTACTCTGAGTAGAACAGAACTCTATTCCATCCTGCTGCTGATGAATGTTGACTGTTTTAACTCTTGTATTTGCTACTAGTGTATTTTGAAGAGGTATGTGAGATTTCACTATTCTGTAACAAAGCAGTGTGTTTGTTATTGTAATGCCCCACCGTGGTATAGAGCAGCACTGAGCTGTTCACATACCAGCTGTTTATTCCAGTATCCTTTTTGCATGTTTCCATTGAGATATTTAAAGATCCAAGCTTACAGTAGCTACAATGGGTAAATGTATAGTTTGTAATACACTTTTGGGATTGTATTCACAGTTCTCCTTTTTTCTTTCAAAATGATAGAGCATCATCCTTGCTGCCACTGGGGTTAGACAGTCATAATAGTAACTTTTATTGTTTCATCAGGTAAAGTATCTGATCCTGCTTCAGATGGAATTAGATGACAAATTCTGTTAGTGTTTTCAGCAATGGGACTGATGTTCCTCATTTCCTATATTAACACTAAATGGCCTGAGAGGACATAACCTTTTAACAATTTTTCCCCCATTGTTTTATGGAAGTAAGAAATAGGTAGGCACTAGGGTTTTTTAATGTGTCTGTTACTGTGTTTTTTAATACCTAGCCAAACAGAGCTTCCTTTTTAATTAGTTTGAAAATCTATAGAAATAAATTCATACCTATAAAAATCTAATAGTAAAATAGTAAAATAATGCATTTATTAGAGTGAATTCTCTCTGACCTTCTGAACGTAATCCATGTTTATTGACAAGCAGAACTCAGCTTGCTGTTTTTGCAGAGTTTCAGCATTTTTAAAAGATGAATCATTAAGGTCACATACTTATAACCACACCTAATTTGTTGAGCATTTAGAGGTTTATCTGGGACCTTGCCTTGGTTATTGGCAAGCACAGGATTTTATTTCCAGAAGAGTAAAGTTCAACTTTCAGTCATAAAACTTATAATTTGAAGTGAAGAGCATTTGTGCAAAGTATTCTGGTGAATTAATTACTTCTGGAGATTTGGGCCAGGAATCATCTTGCCAGAGCTATCAGGCTTTCTGTTCTTCTCCATCTGTTGCACCTTGGATACAGAGACTGCAGTAATATAGAAGCCTGTGCATTTATGGCATTTTTTTGAGCATTAAAACCTCTTGCCTACTTTCTGAGTTCCTTTGTAACAGGAACAAGGTAGTAAACATCTTTATATGCTGAACTGCCACAAAATGATTTTTGGTTTTCAGCTTGTAACCCCTAAACTTAATTCCTCAGAGGAATTCCAAAAGTAAACTGAGATATTTGCTCTACGTGATGCAGAATATGTATTGTTTCATAAACTTTGGTTGAGAGCTCATAAACAACTTCTGTAGTTGAAATTTCTGAGTAAGCACTGTATAATTAAGCACTTTTCTTAAGATCTACTGGGCCATGACATCTGACATGCTGAACTGCAATCTCCATGGCAAAGGAAACAATATGAACCTTTGTTTCATTGGTTTTGGTGTGTTTTAGAAGGGGGTGGTTCTGTTACAAGGAGCGAGTTTGCACAAAATGATGACAGTTTTACTTGGAGGACAGAGAATTTGGTTTCGGTTCTGTTGGAATGGGAGATTGAACAGGATTACAAGGATGAACAAAATGGGGATTAGATATTCAGCTGCCAGGGGTGGTTAACGAGACTGGACAACATTTCTATTTCTTGCTTCCACGACTGCAGATCTTCTGGAAGATGGTGCACTAAGGTGGTGTGTGCTAAGACCATTTTGAGGGGGAAAAAAGATTCAGAGGCTTTCACTTTGCAGTTAGGAAGATATTTAATGTGAACTCGTGTTCTGAAGTGCCACTTTGTAGAAATCACAATATGAGGTCCAACATTTGTTATTTGCCATTTTTTTTCGATCTGAGTTGCCAACCCCACAGTATAAATGAAATTGTTACAAGTTTTTTGTGCATCTGATACTTTTTGATTTTCCTTTGTTATCTTTGAGGTAAACTTTCCATGTGTCAAATTATACTTTAGGTGACAGCTGTCTTTTGTTTTCATCATTTTTTTATAATTACCTTTCAGTTAAATTATGATGTTTTGTTCTGAGATACTTAATATAAAAATTATATTTTAACATTGATTTATTTTGTATTTATCCAGAAGAAAAGGAAGTGAATTATAAAAGAACTGTCATAAGCAAAAGAGGAGTTTATAGTCTTGTTATGAGTTCTTGGAGGCTGTTGATACTGTTCTGGTCACTGGCAAGAAGAAATAATTTTATTACTTATGTGAGATAATTAATAAGACATTATGAATGTAAGAGACATATTCCAGCTTTTAAAAGATTACCTTCTGGGCAGGCATCAGTGTTTTTAAGTTTTTTCTCTAAAGATTTCTAGACATGCTGAAATTCACATGATTTTGCAACCAACTGCACATTTCTACAGCCATTTTGTATCTTGTTTTGTATTTGACACACAGTCGTCATTGCCCAACTCAGATGTACCTCTCAAGCAAATAATTTACCGAAATAGAAGGGTTGCAGGGGATGAATTATGGGTTAAACCTGAGAGGGGAAACAGGAACATTACCTAGATAATTTTTACTCCATCAGGAAAGAATTAGATTGTGCAATAACTAATATATTATTGTTTTATCTTGTTTGTAGCTGTGCCACTGTACTGTGGGCTTTTATTTTGTGAGATCTCTGAAGCTAAGCAGGGTCTTTCCTGGTCAGTACTTAAGATGGGTGGCCTCCAAAGAGCACCAGTTGTTGCAGTAAGTTCGTCAGTGGCTCAGTAGGGAGTATGTTTTTTTTCAATTCAGCCTTTAACCAGTACTTTGGCACAGCATTTGGAAATACTCATGCTGCTGGATGTCCATCTTAAATGAAGGTCCTTTCTACTCTGAGGATATTAAAGCTTCTGCATCATTATTGATATTTTGAGACACCCAAAGCCAGCCCAAATTTGGGTGGCGAGAAATCAAAATGCCATTGAATAACAAATGTGAAATTGTTAATTTTGCAGCCTTCCTCATACTGTAGGGGGGTGGTGGAATATTAAGGTGTTATGAGAAAGCTTTTATGCTCCACAAACCCACTGCAAATACATAGTGTGCTGGCAGAAAATGGCTGTGATTCCACTACAGGAGTTTATGACTGAAGTTCCAAAGTGCAGTACTCCAAAGTGCTTTGAAATCCTGTGTAGATGAAAGGTGCCATGTGAATGTATATTCTATTCATCTGGTTATTTGTTCCACTCATGCATAGAATGTGCTTCTGCTTTTTCCCTTTGGAGTGTGAAAACAGTTTGTAACATTTTATCTCGCACATCTAAAAGGAGATATGAAACAGTAATGATGTAACTAGAAGGGAAAAAAACTACAAAATACCTCTGCATTTAAAAAATCTTAGTAATTATAGGAGAAAAATAAACAAAGTGAAACTTTCCTCATTTAAAATTGCTATAAATTATTTTGTTCTGTATGGGTCACATATAAGGCTGCACTTATTATTGTCAGAATATTTGCAGGTATGAAAGTATAATAAGTACACCACGTGGTTAATCATGTTGCAGCTTGTTAAAAAACCCCATCCTAACAACAAACCTCGAAACCAGAATCTGACTTTCTTGCTGGGTTCAAACAACATCAACAAGAGTACTTGTATAACTAATATTTGCTTGTGTGGTTAAGAGGCAAGAGCAACAGGAACTGACTACATTTTTAAATGCAGTTTGTAAGATTGATGTCTTACAGTTTCATTTCACTTTCTGTAGCTAGACAAACTGTTCTAGTTCAGCAGTCACAATTCATGGAGTAACCAGGAACTTGAATTCAAAGGTAACTGAGTATTGATTGTTCTTAATTCATTTAGTCAAACAACTGTGTCCCAAAAATAAGATTCTTTTTGAGAAAATAATAAGCAAAAACACCTAATTGTTTAAAAAAAGCACCACACCAAAAAATTTATTTTCTTTTAATATATTTCAGAAATGTACTTCATTTAAATAATAATATAATAATGGCCAGACTTCGTGAACGAAGATCTGGGGAAGGGCTCTCCCCACGTGGGTGTGCCCTTCCA
>JAWWEU010000081.1:22716716-22792499 GCA_035583155.1 Acropternis orthonyx
ATCCGAGATCTGACGGGATCGGATGGCAGGGAGGCATTTAACTGCCCAGGGGACGGTCCCTACTGAGACTCGAACTCGGACCCTTTGGGTTCAGAGTGCAGAGTGATAACCATTATGCCACAGGACTGCCCCATTTAAATAAACTGTAATTTTAAAAAGCTTTCCACAGTAGCATTTATTTCCAACATTGAAAATCTATCAGCCTAATGACATAACACTTCTTCATTTTTAAAAGACATTATCAAGAATAGTTTCTACTGTCTTGATGTGCCTACTGTATTGTTCTTTCATACTGCAAGTGGGATTTTAAAGCATCTCAGGACTTTCACTTGCCTTGCTTAAACACAGCCCTGAATTCTAAATATGGCAGATTTACTATGTTCTAGATTAATTGGTATCAGTTTAATACCATAGGAAAACTTCGCATGTCTGACTTTTCAGAAAGAATGGATAATGTCCTAAACTGAATCAGATCTCAGGCAGATTGAGAAGGAGGCAGGTGCCAGGTGATCATCAGTAGGGACAGTTACAGTCCCCATTGCACTGTACTTGATTTGTTCAGCTACCCATTTCAATAAATTTTCAGTTCACTAATAACAATGCTGAATGTTGTTGTTCTGTGCTCTAGTCTGTTTGTCCTGAGGAGCTGCCTCAATTACATGCATACCTTTCCTTTTACTAACGTGAGTCTGTGCATTTGATTCACTGACTTGAACAGTTCTGTGTTACTGCACAATAACATAACTGGGTGCTGGGGAAACAGGGACTGGCAGTCTGTTTTGGTTGTTTGGGGTTTTTACCTGATTGTAATTTAAAGACAATCTTGCAAGTATTATTGCAAGTTATTCAAAGTAATAAGGGTTACTGATAATAACAAAGGTTTGAAGATGAGCATCAGAGCCCCAATGCATACTGAAAGTATGTCTAAAAATTCTCTGTTAGTATCTCCTTTTCTCTTTCCCTTCTGCTTATTTTTAGTTAACACATTATTTATCTCATTTATATGAGTTTTAGTATACAATATTTCTCCTTCTGTTTTTGTGACCAAGACAAATATTTGTTTTCTGACTTGTTTCTCTAAGTGGAACTCAGATGTACAGTTTTTCATATTTTGAAGTACTAGGAGTCTGTGTGAAGAGCTAACTGTTTGGTTTTTTTTTTTCCAGAGCCCTGTTCTTCATATCAGGGTAGTAGCATGGGAGATGATGATATTAACACGTGGTCAGGAGTAACAGATGAGGAACTACTGAGCCAGCATCTTGCAGAAAGTGGGGTGGAAATAGATCCTGAAAATGAAGAACTCATACTGAATATTAGTCCTCGACTACAGGCGGCTGTTGAAAAGCTTCTGGAAGCTATCAGTGAAACTTCAGATCAGGTAGGGTGATTTAATTTTGAATTTTGTGTCTCAATTAATTTTCTTTCTTTAATTTTCTTGTGAATGTGTTTTTATAAGCCTAAAACACGTAGGCTTATTTTGAAAGCTGAACCAACACTTCAGGTGCCTACGCCCAAAAAGGACTGCTCCAGCATGACTTACGGATGAATTTAGTTTCCTGTTAGAAATCTGCTTTGATATGCAGAAGAAGCCTGAAATTGGGCATGTTTATGAGTCTAGGGCAGTCTTTCATTGCCCATACGGGTCATTTGCATTCTACTGCAATCCAGAGATGAGACAGGACGTGTCAGAGCACATTGAGCTGCCCCTTGTGAAGAGGGAGGATTAAGAGGAACTGCACACAGTTTCCTTGAGAAACATTTAAGTCAGTTGACTGGCTAAAAAGGCGGAGCTCTCCTACTGTCTCTTCCAAGTATGGTTTAAACATGGCCAGTTAAATACACATCCACTTTGCTATCAGAAAAGGAGACTGCATTTCAGTATTTCTGTGAGGTATGTGATTTATGAATAGTATCCGAAAAAGAGGCAGTTTGCTAGTGGGATGCTTTGGTAGGATGTTAGTTGGTCTCTGGAGTACTTCCTTGTTCATTGAAATGGGAGCTATTATATACCTAGCTCAGTTCAAGTCACACTGCTTTTATCATGTGCTTTTCTTTCAGATTGTGTGCAACTCAATTCGAATATAGCAAAGTATTAAGCTCCCTTGAGGAACTCCATCTTTAGAGTCAGCTCTTTAATCTTTTTGAGACTAGAATTCAAAGGCTACAGTGTGTTTTATGTTACAGACCAGTCTGTTATTTAACCTGGTAGTACTATTACTTAAGAATTCATAGATTTCTTGTTTCTTGGTGTAAAAAGAGTAAATCATAACTATTAAAAAGGAGAAAATATTATGAAAGTACTATGACACTTTACTGTCTTATGCTTTAAAAGTATTTTTTGCTTTTGAAAAATACTTCAAATTTGAAGTTGGTACTCTACTTTTTTGCATAAAACTGTAAAGGCTAAATTTACTAAAGTTAAAAGTAGCTTAAATACAAATTCATGAAACCCACCTCAGACTTACCTAAAGCAGGTAGTCTGGTGGATCTTATAATTTTTTACATCACATTTATTTGCGAACTCATTCTGTAACAACTCTCTTCCCTTTGAGCATGAGTTCAATTCAAAAGAGATGTCTGGCTTTTTGAGGTCTTTTTCAGCTTAAGGTCTAGCATTCCATTAAAAAAAAAAAAAAGGATACACAAATACTTCAGTATATGAAGTTCTTAAAAAATATAGTCAAACATTTGTAGGAAATCTTGCATTCAAGAGTAGATGATACAGAGAAAGAAAAACAATTTCAAAATTTTACAGTAACAAAGAATTCATTCTGGGATTATAAAAGTATTGTCAATTATTTATTCCACTTAGTGCTTATTTTTTCTGAACATTTGCTGCTGATCTTTAAATGCAGTAGTTGTATACATAGACCTAAATTATTTTACTTTTTTGACTGATATTTTTGCAGTATTTGCTTTTCATGATACAAAACACTCAATGTATTCTAAGCAGCTTATTTTTATTTATTGTCAATTGATCAAGAAAGTTTCTTTTTCCTGCATAACTCTGTAGCTGAGACCTTGTCAATACCAGCAAGAGAGTCATGTTTTGTCTCAAACACACACATACACATTCTTTTCATTAATATAGATTATAAAAAGATGCATTTATCCCTGATGATCATATAGGTTTGGCTTTTTTTTCCTTAAGTTAATAAAATGTTCATCTGCTTACACAATTTCCCACAGTATAAATATTGACATCTTTTCTGGCTGTTCTGTGGAGGTGCTTTGCAAGCATTCAAGCTTGGCTGCTTTGCAATGTCTGGTGTCTGCTTACTGGATTATACATAGTTCTGGTATATACCAGGTGCTTCCAGGTGCCTCAAAAATTGTTTTTAAATATTCAGAAAGTGAATACTGTATTTTTTTTCTACTCTGCAATATTTTATAATCTAAAACTAGTTATAGACAGAAGAGATTTTTAACCTTTCCTCTTAATCAGTCATGTTGTGCATACAGACATGTATCCATCTCTTCAAATAGACTTAAAAGGGTAAGAGAAACCTGGCAAAATCTTCAAAGTGACTATGTGAGACCTGCGTGTACACACACTTTCAGACCTGAAGTGCAGTTTGAATCTTCAGGCAGTGCATACAGTGGGTGTATCAATTCAAATTCCACCTGCTTGTGTTATGTACAGGTAAATAAATTGGGCCACTCCCTGAACTCTTTCGGTTGGGAGATACAGGAAGCCTTGAAACTAGCAGGGTTTAAGAAGGTTCTTCCTGTTGAATTAACTCCAGGAACAGGAATGAATGCAAATAATGACATAGCTCTATTTTTCTTTCATTTGCCGTAGCGAAGTTGGAAAATCATTTTTAGTTTCTGTTTTGCTAGCTTGCTTGTCTGCAGCAGCCTTCCTGTGCAGGTAAAACAAACATTGTGCTTCCTCACCTGGGAAATTACTTGCCAGCTGCTATTGGAAGATTTCTGTTGCTTTTTCATGTGAAACTTCTCTAAGATGGATGTTTTAGGAGTCACCATGCAAAGTTTTCCTGCATCTGTCTGTTTGGGATTAATCCCCACTCCTGAGTTACTTTGCTTGAAATGTGACCTGAGGCCTCCTGCAGATTCCGAGTAGGTTTGTCACCGACTGTGCTGATAGGAGTCTTCAGACTGTTAAATGTACGTGTTCTGTTACAAATTCCTGTCAGAAATGTCCAAAGCCAGCCTAGCTAGTGCGAAATACCCGCGGGACGGCTGAAGACAGCAAGAGCAATATTTTCTGAAATGGATTCTTACCGCTCCTACTGGGCATCTAATCTCTATAGTGGTTTGTGGACTGAAGGGCAAGAAGAAGATACGTATGAGGTTGAATCTCGTGTGCCTTTACCATATCCTTTTCCTTTCACTGAACGCTTGGATGATAATAATGCTGTAGTTGTAAATACTTCAATTTTTCACTTCAGCCACAAAAAAAATGGGCACATTTTAAAAGTTGTCTCTAAAATCTCCTTGCCTACACCTCCCTATTCAGTAAGTATAAAAGTTTTTAAAAGAAATTGTATTTTAAACAAGCTTAAACAGAAGAGAATGCAGTGAAAATTTATATAAACTTGTCTCTATTGTTAAAGTTACTATGTACTCCTGTCAGGTTCTTTTCCTTGTCAGTTTTTAATGGGCACTGAAAAAGATTTAATTCTACAAATCTCTGAGGATTTTTAACAAAAGAAATTTAGCAGACACAGATATACATTAAATTCAAGAGATTTGAGATCTCTTTTTTAAGCAGTTCAGTGTTACTTATTACATTACATTTTTCTCACTGACAATAATTTATGTTGCAGGAGGGACTCAGTCAAAGTTGTTCCTCTATGGCTTTGGTGCACTGACTAGTAACAGTAACTAGCACAAGCTGGCTCATTGCTTCCAGTGATCCCAAGGACAAATTCTTGATCTGAAAAAATCGTGTTTGTGTTTGTACTTCCTTTTGCTTTTGCCCTGTGATATTTTTAATAATACCATCAGTTGTCATTACTGAAAAGAGCTGGAGAATAATTTTTATTCTGAATTTTAATTGGATAGTTCATGCATTTCAGTAAGCCACTGTTATGGTTGTCTATGTACAGTAAACCTATGATATGTTTCCCTTTTATCCAAAATCGGTCTTTCATTAAGGCCTTCAAAAAGTAAGAATACTCTGTGACTTTTTAAAATATCCCAAACCAGTGCAGACAGTGAGCTGTACTATTTAGACCTTTCTTTAACTCCTGTCAGAATAAATAATTAACAAGAACATATTCATGATGTCCATCTAAAAATGAATGTTGTAGAAAAGAAACCAAGTGTTTAAAATCGGAGTATTGTATAAGAGAATGTACTGATTATTCAGACAGTCTTTTCAAAACATAAATGGATAGTTTTGTGTGCAGTGTCCTATTAAATGTTTCTTAACTGATTTTTCTGAGCTTTTAAAGCAAGCTCAACATACTCATGAACTTAGCTGGAGTTAATGAGAAGGCTTTTATTTTTTAAGAAATTGAGTCACAGAATGTTTTGTAGATACTACTATCTTCCAAATATCAGCCAATATCCAGAATATTAAAAAGTTTTAAAAAAAACCAAGAAGAGCAGGAAATGTGTTATATAATTTTCTGACATTGTTCTTTTTCAAAATAAATTGACTGTTTTTGAATACAAGCCACACAAAGAACTAGTTCAGCTCTGACAACTTGTATGGTGCCCCTCAAAGAGGTGGATGTAGGCTATAGATGTCAACAGTTGAGAAGGAGAGATTTTGGTAATTGTCTTCAGTTTGCTGTTGTCTTAGAAGAACATTTTGTGTAATCAAAACTTCTAACATTAATGTTCCTTCCTTACACATTATTTTGCTTTTTTGATTCTAATCTTAGTCAGTTTTGAGATTATCACTTTGGGTATGTCTGAACTGAATAGTAAGTATGCAATTTCATGTGATCTAGTTTTCCAGTACTTTAGGACAGTGACGTAGTGAGATCATGTTACATCTCTGTTAGTACACATTAAATATTAACCCACCAGACAAGATGAGTAGAATAAAAAAGAATCCTTAATAATTCTGCTAGGTGGACACAGCTGGAAGCAGCATTACTTTACTGCCTTGTTGGTTGAAGAGTGTGATATATTCAAAATTCACATTTTCCTACTCTTCTCATTTATCCTCATGTTAAGGAGAAAAAGAGGGGAAGCACCATTTGTGTCAATTTATAATAAAGCTTCTGCCAGGTTTATGCAATGTTTTTTAGCCATTCTGACTTTATGGTGGGTGATAGCTGACTCATGTTTAGTGCAAAACTCATACATAAATAAAGGTGAATCTAGTGTAAACTCATAAATCAGGAATTACCGGAACAAAGACACGGATTTAGCCAGGTGGCTCATGGAGCTCACTACACTGACAAAGCCTATTTGCACAGACTTTTGTACTAAGTCAGTCTTCATATTGTACTTTGCAAATGGGTGTTCAATAAAGATCTTATCGCATGTCCAGTGAAGTTATATGAGACTTCCCATCACCCTGTAAAGCAAATGTTAATGTTAATTAAATAGGAATGATAGAAAAGTTACTTATCAGAAAATCTGGTCTGTCTAATTTCTGTAATTTTTTTTCCTATGGTAGCTTGAACATGCCAGAATTACTCAGACAGAACTCGTGCAAGAGTCCTTCAAAAAGCAACAAGAGGCCACAGAATTTATCAAATATCAGGAAGAGCTACAAGAACGTCTTAATGAGGAAACCAAAGCCAGAGAGCAGTTGGCTTTGGAGCTTAGTAAAGCTGAAGGTAAGTAGCTTTTTTTGATGAGTTGTTGGACTTTTCACCCACTTACCTATTAATTGGGTAAAGAAATTGCAAATCTGATCAATTTCTTTGCAAATTTTAGAATGTTATCAGCCTTCTGAATAGTTCTGGACATCATGACCTCTGGAGCTCCCTACCAACGTCAACCACTCTGCGATTCTGTTTCACAACTTTGACTCACTTATTATTGCCTGACTTACTAAAAATAATAGATTGCATATGTGTTGAGATCCTCAAAATTAATTTTGTTATAACATGTCTATGCAGACAAGCTTGAATATAAACATCTTAGAATCCTAGAATCATAAATAGTTGAGGCAGGAAGGCACCTCTGGAGATCATCTATTCCACCCCCTGCTTAAAGCAGGATCAGATAGATCAGGTTGCCCAGGACTTTGTCCAGCCAAACTTCTAGTGTCCACAACCTCTCTGTGTGCCCTTTCCAGTGTTTGACCACTGTTAAAGAGGGGAAAGGAAAAAAAAATAAAATTATATGTTGAAATGCAGTTTCCCATATTTCAGTTTGTGCCTGCAGCCTTTTGACATTGAATCTTCACTATAAATGTGATGATCTGGTGGTGATATGTTTCAGTGTGCACTGTTCAAAGTGATCTTTTAAAAAGTGTATTTGCAACTGCACTAAGGAAACAATTCAAAATTGTAGGGTCTTACAACAGAAGAAATTTAATAATATTTTCTGACATAAGGAAAATATGTTCAAATCTGTCAGAAACTGGACTCATTCCCTAGAAATAGCTTTATTGCTTCAATAGCTCAATGTTTTGTATCCACCCAGCACTTCTACCATTATCTGTAATTAGCATCTGGAAAAGATGCCAAAAACACCTACGTTGTAGGTAGGATCTATGTAGTAGTAAGCTGAAAGATATTTTAGTTAGTTTTGAAGCTCAACAGACTTCTCTGTTTCAAAGCGGGACCATAAAGTTTAATAGCCAAATGTTATGCCTGGAGAATGCTTCCCTGCTAGGCTTCATCTTCTTTTTACACAGAGAGATAATCCAGCTTGAGCTGACATGCTAAGAATAGCTGGGACACACATAAGCTGAAAAGGAGTGCGGGTTTGTAAGCCGTGTGTCTAAAATGTGGTGGGAAGGGCAGCTGGTAGCCTGTCAATTCCCACAGCATAGACGCTGTGTGTCAGCAGCACTGAGACTGGCTGCAACGTTGCAATAGCTTTAGCAAAACCAGAGAGGACGAAAACTGATTTCAGAGGGAAGAGATTCAAATCTGAAAGCGGCATTAGTACGTTTTTAAGATTAAGAGTGAAAAAAATCTTGTTCGGAACACAACTTAACATGCAAAAATATTAAACTTCCACAAAATATAAATGACCTAAGAATTTATATTGTGGCACAGATGGAGTTACAAAATGTTCAGTATTGAAGAATTTCAGAATTTGGGCAGCTTTTTGTGTCTCATGCTGCTCTCTTTGGAGGATAATATTTCTGTCTTGATAGAAATTTTATTCACAAATCTTCTATAATAAAGTAAAAAAGTGTAATACATTAGGACAGAATGGCTGTGTTGTTTTGGTTCATGAACAATTCTAGAATATAAGAGACAGAATTAGATGTTAGTTTTAGCCCTTGATAAATAACACTGCACAGTTGAGCTTGTAAATTAGGTGCATTTGAAATTAATGCACTTCTAAATGACATGCACCTTTTTTTGTTGTTGGTATTGGCATAACAAAGCAAAGATGCCATAGAACTCCTTTTATTTAATTTCTTCTGCTCATTGAACTGAGTTGTGAGCATGTTCTGACAAACTACATTCTTTTATCAAATTCCTTAGGTAGGTGTGCAGAACAATGTCTTAGTTTATTGTATATTCGTTGGTTCTCTGTCTTCTCTTGAGATAAAATGTGTCATTTTTGATCATTTCTTTCTTTTCACAAAAACTGCTGTAGCTGAGACGTTTTCAAACCTCTTGTGTTTTACTGGTGTCAGATATGACTTACCTAATGTGATGGAAAAGCTAATGCAAATTTGTTCACTGAACTCTGACAACTTTCATTACATCTCTTAAAAAACATTAAAAAAAATGTCAGGAGTCAGTACCACAGAATGTGATTTTTGCAGACTACCTCTTCATTCTTCATACCTTTTGGCGGGAGCATATACCCCATTTAACCTGGGAGTGCCCTCTCAATTTCCAATCTGTTAAGTACTCATTGCGAACAGCAGTGGATACACTGGGAATAATTACTAGAGTTTGTATTGTCTCGAATTTTTGAAATGCTATTAATGATGTTTCTAGTTCAGTATTTTCTGTTTCAATATCCAGTCCTATATGTCTGTGTTGTCTGTGAATTCAAATCTGAAAAAAAAAGATTGGTCTACATTTTAAACAAAAGGAAAACATTAGTTTTCATACATTTTCAAGATAGGGTAAAATCCATCTTAATACTGGCTCAAGGCTATAGATGTATGCTCATAAAGTACTTTCATACTGAAAACAGTTTTATTTTGAAAAAATACTACTTACATTCTGTGGGTTTAGTAAGAAGAAACCTGCAAGATGGGGGGGGGGGTGTCCAACACAGAAAGTTCAGACATGGTATGACTGATGTCCTTTCTGTCCTTTGGAACCAGTGGTATCCAACTCTGACAGGACACACCATACTGGGGAAATCTGGCATACCTGTTTAGTACTGTCACTTAGTAAAAATGTATTTTCTGTTTTGTGGTCAGTTATTTCTGAATCATCTTAAGCCAATACCAATCCAGGGTCTTAGTATAGCTTGGACAACCCTCAAAGAAATCAGGAAATTCCCTGTTTTTTTCCTAGGTTTTTAGCTTTGTGCTCATGTCTGCACCATTTAAAGACAGTGCCATCTCTTAGAGCTGTAATATCATTGACTGAGCTCCCCCTCAGGTTTCCTAGACTAACTACTTCACTATGAAGTAAATTTTAAAAGCATAAAAGGCATTCTCAAGGTAGCATCCATAATTATCTATTAAAAAGATAATTATTCTGTGCTGCTTTAAAAATTGTGCATTAATAATACAGAAATTAAATTGTTTCTTAGATATCAGCTGTTAAAGGGCTTTGGGAAGTGATTCAGGTGCTAAACATGGACACTTATGGCCAGTTTTGGTGCCTTATTGTGTTGGAGGCATCTCTATTATACTTGACCTACAGGAGACCCATGATCTTACAGAAACTGTGTTTTGAGGTCAGACAAATGTCATGAGGCATCTAAAATGGCAATTGAATTTCTCATGTGTTTATTATACGTTTATTTCTCCCTGGCTTTGAAGCTCGTGTTTGCTCCAGAGGTTTTGTGCTGAGAAAATACTGTTAAGAACTGGATTTGGTGTTGGTGCTACCCTTCTTGTAATTTGTTCATAATGAAAGAAGAGCAAGGACAGGAGTAGAACTTGTCAGGTGCTGAGTGTCTACCATGCATGTGTATTCATGTCAGAATACAGCAGTGACTTCAACAAGGAAAAAAAAATCAAATTGTTTTTGATTGTCTATTAAACCTGCCTCCAAATTGATGTTCTACAGGCCTCATTGATGGTTATGCAGATGAGAAAGCATTTCTGGAAAAACAACTCCAGGAAAAAATAGATGTAATTGACCATCTTGAGCAAGAGCTGCTGTGTACAGGTAACAAATTGCAGGAGTTAGAGGCTGAGCAGCAGCAGGTGCGGGAAGAAAAGGAGTTACTCTCCAGACAGAAGGATGCCATGAGAGCAGATGCGGGGCCAGTAGAGCAGCGTACGTATTCCTCACAATCTTTCTGTGAGATTTTCTTATACTTTCAAACAAAATAATAAGTAATCTTGGGGAAGGTTTCTCCCCCCACCTTTGTAATAGTTAAGAAAAATGTGATAGGGCTAAATGTGATAATCTTGCCTAATCTTAGCATGATAACTTTTTTTGATATTTAAAAAAATGACTGAATTTTTAGAAGTGTTGAGAAATTACAATTGTTTTTTAAGCCAGAAAAAGCTTTATATCTCTGAAAATCTGCTTTTATCTGTATTATCACTGGAGATGGAATAGCACCTGTGGATAAAAATGCTGGTCTAAATACTTTCCAAATGGGGTTAAAGACAGACCAGCAAGCATACCCACCAGAACATGACTGAACTATGTACGATGGCCATATTTATTCTAGGCACAGAAGACAAACTTTTCTAGCAAATACCTCTTTGGGGGAAAAATGGCACAACATTTGCAGGATAAGGAAAACCTGTTATCTACCGGTAATGAAAGCTTTCAGCCCTGATAGTGAAAATTTCAAATAAATACCATGTCAATGTAATCTGACTAACTGCTTACTCAAAAAAAGCATTTACCCTCATGAAGTAAATATGTCTTTTAATTCTTCCTTAAACTAATAATTGAAATTAATATTTTGTGTTTGAGAGGGCAAGAAGATTAGAACACTGGTGTTTTATGAAGTAGTGATCTTTCAAGGATTGCAGTGCTTGCATTGTAAATAGCAGGATAAAATTGACATTTTTAATTTAATTTCTGAAAGTTTTTGGCAGTTTACAATGTTGCTGTATTTACAGATTGCACATCTTGATGCGTATGTGCAATTTCCTGCATCTACTTTGTGTAACAATGAAATTTTAAGAATTACTTGCTGCTTCCTAACTGTAGCAGAGGATCCTTGTCTATGATTCCAGTTGAGTATTTGTTGTATCGTTTAGGCTTCTAAATATTTTAGAGTTATTTTGACGTATAACAGCTGTAAGGATAAACAATTCTATAAATATGTGTAGGTACTTATATCATGCATACCAGAATAACTTACCATATTCCCTAAGTTATCTCAACAACTTCGTCATTAAATGCCACATCTATCTTTGGCTTCATTTTCTCTTACATTGTTGTGCCACAAGAAAACTATAGCTGGCATGTGAATTACTTTGCTTCTTTTTTTTGTTTCCTCTCTCTCTCTATTCTCCTAGGCCTAGTAGATGCTGCAATCGATGCAGCTTCCCAAGCAGGTGTGTTTGTATGTTGCATGGCCAATCTGTAATTGGGTGGAAGACTTACACGTACTGACTTTGTTAATCAGGATTATTGGGCTTTTGGCTTACTGACATTACTTGCAATCCTTACTGGCCTGCAGCTTTGATGTTGTATTTCATACTCAATTTTACATTTTGCTAACAACATTTCCTATAATTTCTAAACATATATGCAAATTCATCAATAACCATCATCTTATTCACCTATGAATTACAGATACTTAGATGGTATTGGAGGGATATTTTTGTAGCCTTTTATTTCTTTTTATTTCCCAATACAGCTGAGTCATTCATTATGATAACTAAACACTCTATTATACTGAGACATAATGGTAACCTAGAAATGAGAATTGGTTAAATATGATGTAAGATGATGGTGCCTAAAGGATCTCTCTTCTATAGTGAAAGTAAATTTTACTGTTTCTGTCTAAATATCCGTCCTGTTTTAAAGATTCTCCAAATGTAAGTGCACTTTGCAGTTTGGATTTTACCTCAAGGGTTGCATACGGTTAGTTAATAGGTACTTCTGTGGGCTGTGGCTTAAGAGTCTTAATTGAGTGGTTTGGGGCTTTACTGTATATGCTTGCCAGCTTTCTCATGAGGACTCAAAATTGGGTATCCATGCAGTCACTGGTTTTGCAAAGCTCCAGTTACAGGTCAGTAATTTCCCTCTCTGTCTGCCCAGCAACCTCGCTAAGTCTTTTCAATATTTCCCTCAAATTATTCATACGTATCACGTTAAATAATGAAGACTGGGAGTGGATTGATTTTACTGATGCTGGGGATGAGAAGAGGGTTGGGTTTTCTGTGCTTCTTTGTTAACTCCTCTTTCTGGTCTGTGGTGTTAACTCTAGCTGTAATTTGAACCCATGCATTTTCTTTTCTTTTCAATTGTACAAAGACCTTTTAATTGATATGCAATTTGAACAGGGAAGTGATCTGATACAACTTTGGTAACAGTCCTTTGAAGATTAAGTAAAGGATAGTAATTTTAACACCAATTTGCTTCAGTCATTATCATCATTATATGTCAGAAGAAAATATATTTTCAAAAAAAAGAAAAATAGTAAAAACCCAAACCAATTCACATCCTCCTGCAGATTACAGCATGGATACCTTGGGGAGTGGTTTTGCTTCACAGCATTACTAACTGTTCATATCTAAAAGTAGTGTGTGATGCTTCTATTATACCCAGAATTGCTGGAGGAAACAGAAAAGCTGATGAAAGAAAAAATTGAAGTACAACGTCAAGCTGAAAAAGAGTATGACGACCTTCAGAAGCAAGTAAAAGTCTTGGAAATAGACTTGGAAGAACAAGTCAATCGTTTCATAGAGCTAGAGCAAGAAAAAAATGCAGAACTAATGGACTTAAGGCAGCAAAACCAGGCTTTGGAAAAGCAACTTGAGAAAACAAGAAAATTTCTGGATGTAAGTATCGCAAAAGGCTAATTTCATGAAGGTGGATGTGTACCTGTACTGAGGTTTGGTTCAGGGGAAAATGCTATTTTTTTCCAGATTTTGAGCAAACATAAAGAAGCAGATGATAGTAACAGTGTGTTAGGTTCCAGCCCAAGAATTCACATTTTAAAAGCTGAAAATTACTTTGAGGTGCTTGCTTGGGACAACTCCATATTTCTAAGTATAAATTAATGGGCTAGGTGTTTAAAATAATGGGAATCTTCTAAATTGATGAGAAAACATACATTTTTGTGGCCTTCATTTTTAAATAGTTTGTGGAGTTTCCGTGTTTTTAAGCAAAGTCTCTTGGAATTAGTCTGAAGTCTATGCAAAGTTCTGCACCTGGATCAGGGCAACCCCCAGTATTAATACAGGCTGGGAGATGAACAAATGGAGAGCAGCCCTGCCAAGAACTTGGGAGTGTGGGTGAATTCGGGGCTGGACATGAGCCATCAATGTGCACTTGCAGCCCAGAGAGCCAACTGTGTCCTGGCCAGCAAGTTGAGTGAGGTGATTCTGCTCTGGTGAGACCCCACCTGCAGTGCTGCATCCAGCTCTTGGGGTCTCCAGCACAGGAAGAACATGGACCTGTTGGAGTGAGTCCAGGATGGCCACAGAAATGATCAGAGGGTTGGAACACCTCTCCTATGGGATGAAAGGCTGAGAGAATTGGGAGTGTTCAGCCTGGAGAACAGAAGGCTCTGGGGGAGGCCTTGTTGCGGCATTTCTATCCCTGAAGGGGACTTACAAGAAAGATAGGCACAAACTTTTTATCAGGACCTGTTGTGAAAGGACAAGAGGTAATAGTTTTAAACTAGGAGAGGGTAGATTTAGATTAGATACAAGGAGAATATTTTTTACAATAAGGATGTGAAACACTGGAAAGGTTACCCAGAGAAGTGGCAGATGCCCCACCTCTGGAAATATTCAAGGCCAGGTTGGGTGGGGCTCTAA
Source organism: Acropternis orthonyx (assembly GCA_035583155.1). Classification (NCBI taxonomy): domain Eukaryota; kingdom Metazoa; phylum Chordata; class Aves; order Passeriformes; family Rhinocryptidae; genus Acropternis; species Acropternis orthonyx. The sequence continues at coordinate 22,730,926 of JAWWEU010000081.1, forward strand.
GCAACCTGACCTAGTTGAAGATGTCCTTGCTCATTGCAAGAGATTGAACTAGATGACTTTTAAAGGTCTCTTCCAACTCAGACTATTCTATGATTCTTTGAATTAAGTAGTCAGTATAATTTGTACTTGGAAATTGAAAGCGTAATTTCTCTTAGGTTTCTTTTATAGTCTTCCTTCATGGTATCCAAGAATCTAATTCCAGATACTATGCTACACCTTCCAGCCAGTTATATTGTATGTGTGCTTGTCCTCATTTACAGTAGCAGCTTTCTTTATTTTATCCAGCTTCTTCCTGCCTCAGGCCATCTCTGAACTGTACCTCATTTTCAGCAAACACCATCCTTCCCCACTCCTTCTTTTCCCATTTTATTCCTATTAAGTGTCTGTTCTGCTGTTGGGAAAAATCTCTTGTTTCCATGCCTCCTTAATTAACTCTCTAGCTAACAGCAGTAGGGTATGGAATGATTTTTTACATAATAAATATAACACCCTGTGACACCTTCTCTGAGTAGTCAATTACTAAGCAGTAGCAACTTATAAGTACAAATTAATTTGCTTTATTTCACTTTCTACAGTTACAAGGTTACTTTTCTCACTGAAACTGGTTTTTCATAATAGGACAAGGTTCAGAAGCAAAACTTTCTATTACAAGTCGCATAGTCATTATATGCGATATGGTTTGGGATTGTCAATACCATGAACCAGAGAGTTACAGACTCCTGAGATGAGTAGCTGTTTGTACTAACAGTCTCAGAACTCTGCTGTTTCCTTGAAACAGCAGGTGAATTTTTAAAATCTGCAACTTGTAAAGTTTGAGGGTTTTTTCTGGTTTCCTGAATTTTTGCAATATATTTATTGCATTGCTCTTTGTACCAGATTCAGCTAGTTTATTTTAATGAATCTGATAACGTTTGTCTGAATTATAAAGTAACATTTAAAGGTGATTTTTCGCTGGATGTTACCAGCTGTGCATTTTCTATATAAAGATGTGTTTCCCAAATGTCAGACTGGATAAAAAAACTGAAACTGGTCAAAAGTAAAACTGAAATGCAAAATTCAAGCACTTTATTTTTTTTTTCTGATGGCTCCTTGTCAATATTAACACAGTGTGAATTTCTATTCTGAATGCTACAGTTATAAAAGTAAACTCAGGAAGAAAAATCGTAAAATACTGGCTTATTATCATTTGTGTAGTGTACCTGGGCCAGAAGAAACAAACTTGGCATTTTTATGAAGTATTACTTTGTCTCTGTGCTGTGCTAATTTTTTGATGAAAAAATATGAAATTTATTACCCCAAATGATAGACATTTTTTTGATGGTAGCTGCAATAGTTTCTGTTAAAAATACTGACATATTGTTACCAGCTTCACATTAACAGAAGTAAGAAACAGTAATACACTCGATTTGCATAGTTTTTAAATCAAGTTGTTTATCCACGTAATTTCTTAACTTTCAGGAGCAAGCAATTGACCGAGAGCATGAGAGAGATGTATTCCAGCAAGAGATACAGAAGCTGGAGCAACAGCTTAAGGTTCCACAAAGGAGTCAGCCTGTCAATGAACATCAAACCAGAGAGGTAACACATCTCATTACTTGTACTTAATGCATATAAATGACAAGTTGACAGCTGTTAAGATATTTTAATGAAGCTATTTTATCGTGTACCTTCTCTGCATCCATTTACAAGCCAGGAAAGTAAATCCCTTGAGAATGAAGAGTAAGGTGTTGGGGGAACGTGGTGAAACTGTGTTTTGGAAGTTTTTTTAGGATGGTTGGTGGTTTGGTTTTAGTAGACACACAGAAACTTTGTAACTTTCAAAAAGGCTCTTTCATGTAACTAAACTTGGGAAATCCAGTGTTCTCAAAAGCCTGTGGAAACATTCAAGACTAGTTCGGCTATTTTACATGTTCTTACGTTGTTTTGTGACATCCTGTTTATAGCACAGGTATACCACTGTGAGGGAATTGAGTTGTCAATGTTTAGCACCTGAGATGTAGTAACGCTCTCTATGAACACTTGAACCTCCCTAGTGAAAGTCTGTCTGTACTAAAAAAAATTACTGACTACTTATTTAGAGCAACACCTCAAAGGAGTCACAGAAAACTCTCAGACTCAGGAAAATAAAGAAAACTGGCAGCAGTGCAAATGTTATATATTATGATGCTTTTGCATGTTTTGTTTGATGACTTGTTAGTCAATAAAACTGCTTTTTTGTGTGTGTGCGGATTTACTTGTCTTGCTTTTTCATCAAGGCATGCACTTTGCATGATTTTCTTGCTTGATTTTTCAGTATTAAAATGTCTCTTACTAGGATGCAATGTGATTTTCAAGTCAGAGTCCTTAATGAGGTAGTTCAGTTGCTGTAATTCAGTTCTTAAAAATTAGCAATATTTAGTATTCTATATTGCATAGAATAGTGAAAGTGACAGAAGATTTCTGCCTGTGACAGGAGAGTTGGAACTAGGTGATCTTTAAGGTCTCCTCTGACCCAAACCATTCCATCATTCTAGGATACAGTTTAGGACCACAGACAGAAATAGGACATAAATTGATATATGTGAGATGTAAGTTGTCAAAGTACTTATTTACTTAGAATTCACAGGCTTAGAACTGTATTTCTTGGGGCTTTTAAATATATTTAATACAAAGGTTTGTAAGAAATCCTACCATGTGTTTGGTCAGTACTGTGTGATATGGTTATCATCAGCTTCTGTGAACAATGAATCTTCTGGAATTAGCTGGGTATGTAATAAACAAAACACATAGAGCAATTCTGCATCTATTTCCTTCTGTGCAAAGTGTGTGCACACTCATGTCCTGCTGACACATTACACAGGTGGAGGTGACTCTGGCACAATAAATTTTCCTGAATCTGGCATGTTCATTTTGTTATGTATCTGTTTATAACTTGGGCCATGGGTAGTGTACAAATTCCTGGTTAAAATTCTCACATTTTAAAAAAATAATATCACAAGCAAAATAATTCAAATTTGATAGCACAATAAAAATTGTTCTATTTGTCTGTACAGGATCTATATGTAAAAGTCGTCCTGACTTCTATGCATATATACACATATGGAGGAAATTAAATTTAAAGCATACTGAAAGATGAAAGACAGCTGTAACTGTGATTAAAATTTTGATATTTGTATTAAATGTTTTTAAATTAGAATTTTTTAGTAGATAGAAAGACAGTAAGATAATGTTTGCAAGCACCACAGGTGTAGCAGCTCTTTTAGAGCTGGGTGGTATTGAGTGTGATACATTGCAAATTACAGACAGGATTTTCAATATTGTATTAGATTTACATTTAATTTTTATCAAATGAGGCACATAGTCTTACTATATGTCTTACTATATAGTACATTTTGATGTCACAATGTACCTTGGAATATTTCATAAGTATACATCTTATCATTCTTTCTCATGCTTTTCTGAGATAGCTGTTTTATTTTTCATAGTTGTGCAGTTTTTGAAATCCTCTTCTTCTTTGCATGAATGCCATGAGCATTTTCGGTTGATAACTTCATTTCTTTTTTACTGTTGTTTTGGCTTTTCATCTTATTCCTGGGAGGGTTGTCGTCAAGAGTCTGCTCTAAACTTGATTTTTCTCTTTCCATTTCTCTCTCAGAACTTTTCTGAGGTCACTTCAGACTTTGATGTTACTTATGGATGGATAATGTTAGTAATACCATCCTGTCAGCTTTATGTTCTGGTCTTCTCTCCTATCTATTGAAATGCTTTGAGTCTTCTACGTTTGGCTACATCGTAACTTCCTAATTGTAACTACTGAAATCTTGAGTTCCATGAGTGGGACAAGATTGCTTTCCATGTCTCTTGCTCGATTTGTTCTCAGGTCTTAACTCTGTGCATCATACTATGGATTTGTTACACATCTGTCTTATCCCTAATTTCAATGAATGATTTCTGAAATACAGCTAGAAATTGATACTCCTATCTCTGCTGCTTCAGTTATCTTTTAATATGTTGTTTCTGAGCTGCAAACATCTGACCTACTGAGATTCAGAATGCTTTATTTGGATGCTTTGTCCCCCATAAAAAGTGAAATTATATCTTTCATGACATCTGTTTGGTCCCATTTAAGAAACCCAGCAGGAAATCAACAGTTCCTGTTTCTTGAGATTGAAGTGTAACAGTTCACTTTGATGCTGAAGACCTAGTGAGTTTTAGGATATTTCTGTATGTCACTAATAGACTCCTCCTCTTGAATAATCTTGTCACAGATTTTTGGAACTATGATATTCCTCAAAGAGGCAAATAGCATCTTGACCTTAAGGTCAAGACCTTCCATCCATAGATGCTAAAGGCATCTTTTTAGTGGGCTGCATAGGGATGCCATGCTACTAACTTTTAAGTGACTAGAGTCTGAAGGCCTCAAGAAGGACAAGGTCAGTTCTAGAGAGTAGGTAATGGAGCACAGAATATATCAGTTCTTAAAAAATGATGTTTTTATTTGTTGGATATAGTACTTCAGTATCTAACTATATATTCAGTTTCACCTAAAGAAAAGAAGTTTCATTATTCCTGTAAAAAAAGAGTTTGTGTTGCTATTGCTACCAAACCCTTCTAGTGTAGTACAGTGTATTAATCTTCTTGCCCTATTGTCACCAGGTTGAACAGTTAACAAATCATCTCAAAGAAAAAACAGACAAATGCAGTGAGCTTTTGCTCTCTAAGGAGCAACTTCAGAGAGATATACAAGAACGAAATGAAGAAATTGAGAAGCTAGAATGCAGGATAAGGGAACTGGAACAAGCCTTAATCATCAGTGCAGACAGCTTGCAAAAGGTACTGCTTGGTCTAAGCTTATCAAGAATTTGCTACTTTCTTGAGACCAAAACGGTGTTATTTTTTGGGTTTTTTTATCTGATTATTATTAATATTATTTCTATTTAAAGGTGGAGGAAAGGAAACAGTTTGGTACCATCATAGTAAAGGGAGAATTACCTCTTGAAGTACAACTGCAAGCTGAACGAGAAGCTGTGGACAGAAAGGAAAAGGAGGTAAAATGCCTGTGAAATGGTCCAGGTTTCCTGTAATATTTTGGTTTGTCAGTTTTTGCTTTTGAGTTTAGTGAACTATACAGATGAAATTTTTTACAGATCAGAGAGACAGCAGTCCAAATTCCTTTGAAATTCTCTTGTGAGCCATGATAGTTCTATTTTAATATTTATGACTTGCAAGAGTTTTCCTGAAATCAAAATTCAGCCCAATTAAGAAAAACTTCATAGTGATTTCAACTGATTTTTTTAGTGGGGTTTAAAATTCCATTCAGTTTAAGGACTCATGTCACTGAATGCACATTCTTTTGTTTGTGCACAGCAAACCGGTTTACTGTAGACATTGTACTTGAAAATTACGACATTTAATTTTTCGATGGCTCTCTACTCCTTTTCCACTGTTTGTTTTGGAAACACAGGTCACAAATCTTGAGGAACAATTGGAACAGTTTCGAGAGGAGCTCGAAAATAAAAATGAAGAAGTTCAGCAGTTGCACATGCAGCTAGAAATTCAACGAAAGGAGTCCACCACACATTTGCAAGAACTTGAACAGGAGAACAAATTATTTAAGGTAACTGTGTAACAGGGAAGCCTAGAGTTTTATTCTATCTCCTCCCCAGAAAAAAAAGTCTTTGAAAATGCCAAGACACCAAATTTTTTCTGTTTCTCAAGCATTCTACGGTTCAACTTGCAAAAATACTAAGAAGCTCATACAATGACTTCTCATTCCATGAAATTTATTTTGATTCCTATGCCTGAAATACTCATACAAGAATATGCAGAAAATATATGTACAACTGTAACATGGTTTTGGTGGTTATTTTTGGCAGGATGAAATGGAAATACTGGGACTAGCAATCCAGAAATCTGAAGATGCCACTGTAAAGGACCATCACTTAGTGGCTGGGAGGCTCGCGCACATCATGCAAGAAAAAGAGCAGGAAATATGTCATCTTCATGAACAAATTGCAAAACTGCAACAGCAACTTGATGGCACAACTGACAACAAGGTACATACTTTTGAAATCTTTCTCAGAGTCCTACTTTGTGCTGCTAGTTGTTTGAAGAAAAAACCATCTCTGTCCCCCACCAATTACACTATCTTCTCTTGCTGTGCCTTAATCTAAAAATGCAAATGCTTTGGTTTCAAGCAATGCTTTAAGACCTAATCTTTTTTTCCTCTTCAGTCGCACTTTTTATGAAGGATGCTTTTTCCTTGCTTTTCTTTTTAATTACTCTGTCTTATTTTTGCTGGAGTTTTTGTCTTAAATTCTTCTTCATTCCTTATTCTTCTAATACTTCTGAACATTAAATAGTATGTAGGTAGCTGAATTCAATCTCAGCATTCATTTTAACATCTTCCCTCCTGTGACTTACATTCAGTGTTATGTACCAGTGACACCTTCTGGATTACATTGGATTTTAATGGTTTTTTAGCAGTTGTACTTTTGAGCTCCATGCTTGTGCTAGTACTTTGTCATCATAACAGTGCATCTTTTATCCAGTGGTGAGCATGGAGGAGCACACAAAATCTGTGTTCTGTTAGAAACAGAGAGTAAGAAAAAAAGAAGCAGATTCTTTTTTTATCTACTGAGATTTAACACCTGTTATTTTATACAGATATAACACACTTGATTTCAACAGAAATGCTACTTACTTTGCATTGATGTAAGTGACAGCAGAAAAGGACCTTCAGTCACATTTTTTTATAGAAAGAAAAATGGATTTTTTCAGTGGATGAATTTTGCCTTCTGACCATTTTAAATGTCATTTATTAGCCATAAGCTTTAACACAAGAGATAGTGTTATGCACTAAGTTAAGAACAGGATTTCTGTTACCCCTCAGTAGCTGACTGAACATTTAGTCTAACATTCTCATAGGACATATATGCTCTGCTAAAATAGAGTTCTGACTGAGCTGAATAATTTCACTGAGGCTTTATTTGCAAGATTCAGTTATAATGAACCTCAGTGAATAATGACAAAACTCTAAATTGGATTAAGGAAACGTCATACTTCAGGAATCCAGAATGGTTCTGCTCTATACAATGACTCCAGTAATAGAGTTAAAATTCTTGCCCTGAGAAAAATACCCAGGATTCAGTTATAACTCATTTTAATGATTGGTTCTTCTCCTGTTATATGAAGCTTCATTTTCTTAATTTCATCCTCTTACTCGGTTTTATTTTTCAGGACATTAAGTAATTACTCTGCTTAATTATGAGATCAGTATTAAATATTAATAGATTATTTTTAGGTTAATTCCTTTCCTAAGTCCCTTAGACATCTTCATTCCACTAAGTGCTTTTCTTTTAATTACTGTATTTGCCTTCTGTGGGCCTTTATTCCATTATGTTATGAAGAACAGCAACTGTTATGCTGAGTTGATAGCAATCACCAGGATCACTTTTTCTTCTGCCTGTGGCAGGGGGGGCTCCCTGCCAGCCCAGAGCATTCTATGATTCTGTAACTCATTCAGATTTTATGTAGTGTTTTTGAGCCTTCTGTAGTCTTTGTGGATTTTTACAATTAAGTTCTCGGTTGCCAAATCAGCCCCCCTAATTTATATAGTCACGTTTATCTTTTATTTTTGTACATATTATGCTTATTACAAAGTCATCATCTTATTCTGTTTGACTAAGCATAATGAAGTATTGATAGACAAAGGAAAAAACATGGCTAATTGAGTAATGAATTTAGTCATCCTTCTTTTCAGCACTTTTCATTCGTATTTCTTAAAAGGCCCTTTTAGAGTTCTTACCCATTTTAGATACCATAACTGATTTTATTGTATGATATGTTTTTCCAAATATTTTTGACATATTTTCTTCTGTCTTTTTAATTTCCAGTGTAGAAATACTGCTCATTTCAGATCACCAAACATTCAATTGAAAAAATATATCCACTTTCTTTCTTAGATTTACTACTTACAATCTGGTCTGTCTTTGTCATTCTCCTACATTTAAATGAGAATTTTCTCATACTACAATTTAAAACAAGAAGGTTTTTAAACAAATTTTATGAAACATATTCTCTTGGACTTTAATTAAACTTCTTTTTATTCCTTTTGCTAAGATTTTTTCTTTAGTAAATTTAGCATTCATCAACCCCAGTCTTTCCATTTTTTGTTTTTACTCATTTATTAGGAGCTGATATATCTTTTCAGCATCATAAAGTCATCACCTTCATATTTGCTCAATTACATAATTTTATTAATTTCTTGGAATTTTGAGCCCCTTAATGCAGCATGTAATTTTAATTGTTTTTAGAGGTAATCTAGGAAAGTATTAGTCTCACTCTCTTCATGTCTTCACCACTCTCTTTGAATTTTGTTTGAATACTCATATACATTATAAAATAAATGCATCTATAACTTTGTCTCTTTTTACTTTGATTTAAATTATAACACAAAGAAATAATTGTGCTCTGGGTCTGTGGGTACTGTTTGCCCTGCGTGTTTTTGTGCACTCTGCATATGTGTGTGTGCATACAGGAACAGACACTTTTTTAGGTTTGTGATAGAAAATGTCAGAGTCAACTGATAGTTGTTTTCTGTGGTCTCAGATTAAAAGTGTTCCATATATCTGGGAATGTTACAAATGCTTTCACTTCATCTGCTGCTTTAATACCTGTTTTGCGGTTCTTTAAGGTTATAGGGTACTTTGTCCTGTTTGAAGATGTCTTGATTCTCATAAAAGTTTAGAAGACACCATATTAAGAAAATCACTGAGAATATTCTTCCTTTTACAAGATGTTTCAATATTTGATCAAACTGTTTCTATGAAGTCCAGTACAAAAATTATCTGAGAGTTCAACAGTTATGAAGTCCTTTTCTTGGGTTTGGTTTTTCTTCCCCTCAGGTTATTGAAGAGCAAAATGAGCATATACGGGAGCTTGAAGCCCAGATAGAGTGTCTGAAAAGTGAACAAGAACGTGTGAAGAAAAAAAATGATGAGGAAGTAGAGCAGTTAAATGATGTAATTGATAAGCTTCAGCAGGAACTGGCAATTATTGAACAAAAAATACCTGCAGACATTGCTGCTTTTCAAGAAGATGCTGACAGTCCAAAACACATGCTTGAAACAGTTCTGGCAGAAAAGGAAGCTTTAGAAAAGCAAGTAGAAAACATAAATGCAGAGGCATCTCGAACAAAGAATGAGCTTGAGGAAACTAAGTTAAAAATGAACCAGTTAAAGCAAGAAATAAGTATATTAAAAAAGGAGCATGAAAGAATAACAGAGAACTATAAGTGTGCAGTGATGAAAGGTCCTAAGTCAAAACCAGAAGGTAGGAGCACTGGGAAAACTGAACAAGTGGAAGAAGGCTTATGTCAGGAGATAGAGTTGCTAGATCAGTCCCTGCTTAGGGCTTCCGAAGAGAATACAAGAGTGACCATCAGCAAGATGGAGATGCAACTGCAGCAACTTCAGGCACGCATTAAGGACAAAGATTCAGAACTGTGCCAGTCCCACAAGGAAATAAAAGACCTGAAAGAGCAAAGCAAAGCTGAAAGGGAGACACTTAAAAAGAGGATATTAGAACTGGAAAAGACACTGGTGGAGAAAGTTGCTGCCGCTCTTGTGAGTCAGGTTCAGCTAAATGCAGTTCAAGAGCAGAGAAAATTTATGCAGGAAATTCAGGAAGCTTCAAAAGGTGTGGAGGAAGCAAGCAAGAATGCCCAAACAGAGGGTTTGAGTGGTAGAACTGAAAATGAGACAGAATCAAAATTATCACTCCTAACACAGAAACTTCAGGAGATGGAAGACCAACTGGCAATGGTAAATCATAGCTTGGAGATAGAAAAAGAAAACGTAAAAGTTGCACAAAAGGAAGCAAAAGAGAAAGAAGAGCGATTCTTAGAGCTTCAGCAATTGCTAGAAGAGGTTCAAGAAAAACATGAAGGAGAGATTCAGAAATACCTGAAGCAAGAAGAAACGCAGACATATCAGGTAATGAGATGCCTTTTCCTTTGGCTTGTTTTCACTGAAATCTGTTATTTTACGTAAAGTATAATGAATTAAGTGGTTCTTAAAGAGAATAATTATAGGAATATTCTGCTGTGTGGGATACTTCCATTTCTGTATTATTCACTGAGTTGCAAAGAATATAAGAATGTTATTTTAGGTGAACCTCACTATTGGTTTCCATTTTGCATTTAGAACGCATTGCCTTTTTATGAATATATGGTGGTTTTGAATTTTGGACATATACCTCCTTATTCTTAATTTGAATTGACATAGAATGGAATGAATTACACTTCTACATGATGTGGAGGTAGAGAGATAAAAATTAAAATTACAAAGATTGTCTAAGAGAAAATTCAGAATGATACGTTATAAATTTGTACAGGTCTTTTTGGGAGGGAGATTGGTTGGTAAGATATGTTTTGATCATGGTTTGTGTTTTCTTACTTTCCCATCTCAATGCCAAAGATATTTCCCATCAATAGTTTTTCCACTATACATTTGTCCTGATTTCCATCCACCACTGGTTTGTTGCCTCTGAATTAAAAACCTTCAGTCAAAATTAACTATGCTTGATGTCTCTGAACTTGAGTTTCAGCAATCATGGAACCCAGTACTGGACAAGAAAAAGTTCTAAGATCTTTGATCCAAATGCAGACTGAATGTATGTCATAAGTGTCTTATAAATTAAGTAATATCATCAGACCTCATTTCCTACTCTCTGTTGACCTCTTTCCCAGTGCTTTCCGTGTGACATAGGCAATTTCTGTTTGCAGTCCAGTAAACTGCAAGAAGATAGTCTTTCCTGGTCTCTCAGTCTTAATTTTTTGAAGCTGTGTTAATCCAAATAATACACATTTTGTTTCCCATTTGGTATTTTCACTTTGTAAGTTGGTGTGAAAGTGATCAGTGCTGTTAATACTCGATTCTCTACCATTTTCCATATCTTGTGTTGCCATGTAGGTTGGAGCAGAGCTCATGGAAAGTCAAAAAGAAAATGTGCTTATTGATGAACTTGAACAAGTTAAAGAAGAGGCAGCTGCTGCTAAGGAAGAACTGAGCAGTTACAGAGAAAAAGCAGAAAAACTTCAGCAAGAACTAGCAGTAAGAACCAAATTGTTCCATATTGTACTTAAAGCAAATGCAAATGATTATACAGGACTTAGTGTGTGAATATGCATACTATAGTTTTATTTTAGTCTTTTACTGAGAATGCCACCAAGAAAAACAGTCACTCAGTGCCTACTGTGAGTGGCAGCTAATGCTGTAGATCAAACCTTCACTTATTGCCAAAGTACATAGTTTTACAGTCAACTGCAGTGCAACAGTGTATTTCTTAGGAGATAATATTTGATACCATGTGTCATAACCGCTTTTAAGTAGGACTAAACTGAGCTGTAACAGCTTAGGGGATTGCTTGAATTTTAGGTATTTTAAGTATTTGAAAGGACTGCAATTGAGAATTCTCTGTATTTACAGGTAAAAGAGGCAAGTCTGATACACTTTCAGGAAGACTTGTGCAAAGTTAAAGAGAATCTAGGTCAAGCAGAAGAGAAGCTTGCAAGTTACCTGAGAAAGGACAAGGAAATGGCAAAAACTGAAAGCAAGAAGGATGCAGAAATAGCATGTGATTTGTCAACCAGTGAGTCTACTTTAGTTGGAAAAAGCTCCTCATCACAAACAGAGAAGACCGTAGAAATGAACAGCAGTATCCAGACTTCACCAGTCTTTGTTAAAAATGCAGAAATCCAAATTGATTTGCAAAATGGATGTTCTTCAGAAGAGATTGCAGAGATCATAAGAGAGTTTACTGAAAAAATCGACCAAATGCAAGAACTCCACGCAGCTGAAATCATGGATATGGAGACAAGGCATATCTCTGAATCTGAAGCATTAAAGAGAGAGAAGTTTGTTGCAGTGCAAGTATTGACTGAAGAATGTAATACTTTAAAGGAAGTCATAGAAACTCTACGAGCCAAAGAGGTATGTATCCTATTTCATACTCATTCACCTACTTCATTTCATGCTTTTGCTCTTGCTACAGAAATGTCCATTTAAAGTCCATTTAAAGTGTGAACCACTACATGTTCAATATAAAGCTTTTAAGTGTTATAATGTTTCCATGGCCTTGGGAGAGACTGTGAACCCCTTGTTCAGCAATTTAAGTTGCAGGGGTGCTCAACTATCAGGTGCTTCTTTGTGCTTCTGCTTTGAACCCGTCCTGTCAGGTGAAGTGGGGACAAGTGTAGGTCACCCTGCTGAATGACATCTTTCTGGTCTCCAGTTTTACTTTGATTTCAGGGGAAATGGAACAAAGATAGTTTCCTGCTTCTTAGAAGTCAGCCCCTTATTGAGAGTGGGTAAGGGGTCTTTAAAGATTTGATTGTTTTCTTTTCTTAATATAGAGAATCCCAGTTTCTGGATTAGAGCGTTCTGCACCATATCAAGCTAGAGATGGAGGTTCTAGTGGTAAGAAATTTTTCTTTTATATATTGTCTGCTTTTTTGATATTAAGTTTAAGAGTTTGTGCTCCAGGAAATCAAAACAACTACTCCCCAGACAGAAGCAGAAGCCTGTTGCACTAACAGAAGGTGCTGCGCATGCCTTGTCTACTAATTTATTACAAAAGGCAAATGTATAGAGCAGAGATGGGTTGAGTTGAGGCATCAGATGCTAATTTTTTTTCTTCCCCCTGGAGTTTCTGTATTCTTCTTACCTATTACATTATCTCTTCAGCTTAGCTTCATGATTTCTTGATAGTATTTAAAGCTACAGCTCTCTAGCAGTGGGAGATAAGAACAGGTGCTGACTTCTCAAAGAGCAGTAAAAGTTATTAATGTGATCCTTTTGGTGTGCAAGGCTAAGCATGTGGAGGGGGGGTCATTTGGCAGAAGTGTTTGTGTAAGTAGCTGTTTCTCTTTTAAAACTAAACTAGGATTTTTAAGTTTGGTTGTGGGTTTTTTTGTTTTGTTTTTTTGTTTTGTAGTTTTGTTTTGCTGTTGCTTCTTTGAAACTGAAAAAGCAAAACTACAGAACAGGTTGTCTCCAGGCTTAGAATCAGCCCTTAGTGACATGCAACTACCTGTTACAACAACAGATAAAAAATACTTTTTCCATGCCTGTTCTTCAAAGCTGCACAGTAATCCAGCTTTCATGTTTTTCTCTCCTTTTATTTAGACTCCAGTTCAGACTGGAGTCAAGGAATGTATCTTGCTCAGACCCAGAGATCCGACATGATATCTGAAGGAATAGATGAAGGTGAAACTTCAACTGATTTACTCCCCAAAAAAATTAAGGTAAAATAGAGCTGATCTTTTTTTTTTTTTTTTTTTTTTTTTTTTTTTTTTTTTTTTTTTTTATGGAACAGGAGTGAAAGTACCAAAAGTTTAGATTAGCTGCTGCTTGATGCAGTGAAAAGAGAGCCATTTAGATAATTTTAATTTTGACTATTTTAATACATTCTGAAGTAATTTTGAACAATGATGCACAGTTTTGCATTTCAAATGAGGTTAAATATGAGTTTTATAATGGGCCTCCTCTCAATTATGATTATGAGAAATAAAACTACTGTTAATTATATTGTAGTTATATTGTATTAATCATAATTTCATGATCATATATTGCATAGTTTTATAGACTCTGTTAATAAAGTAATAGCTATGTTATGAAAGAAAACTTAGTTGTTTATATTAGCAGTAAGGATATCATGCGTTAATTACATTGAAAAAAAATGTGACAAGCCCTAGCTTCATAGTAATTTCAAAAAGTGAATTGCAAAGTTCACCTGGAAACTTCCCAAGACTTTGTTTTTAAAATGTCAGTTCCCATCAGCACTTATTTTAAAAAACTCAGCATTGATTTGACAGATGTACACTGGAAATTTTCTTCTGAAACTGAGGGAAAATACACCTATTTAATAAGTTTCTATTTGACAGATATAAAGAACTGGGTGACACTTTTGTCTTTGATATGAGGAAGCATAAATAGTTTCTTTACACTGATCAAATGGGAAGTACAAATATTCCAATATGTAGGAAGTAAGGTTATGATTCTTGTTGTTGTTACTATTTTATGTTGCTATTACTGGCATTACTGATTTCTTTTTGCATTTACTGTAGGGTTTGCTGAAAGCAGTCCATCATGAAGGCATACAGGTGCTATCTCTCACTGAATTTCCATATGGTGAAAGAGATCTGTCACCTGATAAGCAAGAACCAGAATGGTGGCAAGAGGAAAGAAAAGCTTTTCTAAGCACCATTTCATCTTTGAAAGACCTAATTGCAAAAATGCAATTTCATAGAGCAGCTGAGGTATAAATAATATCATAATATTCTATCTAAGTAAAAAGTAATTTATAATAACCTTATAAGACACAATCACAGTTCAGATGTAAATGCTTAAATATAGTGTTATAAGGCAACATATTTAAAAATGTGCTGTAAAACTGCATATTGCACTTTATGGTAATAGTCTATCTTAAATTACAACTTGTATTTGTTCTGTGCATTGATAGCTTTTGACTGTGTAGATCCACCATTTAAAAAGATTTCTGTTTTGAAAACATGTTCGAGTAGCAGTTAAAGTAGATTTTTTGATGTTGTTAATTATTGGTGTAGTAGAACTTGGATGCTATTAGAAAGATACTGGACTGAGAGATACTGTAGTGAGAGAATTATTTAAAATACAACACAGTCTTAATCAGTAATCTGTTAAAACATTTTAGAGAACTTGCCTGCTATATTACTCCAGTTAGTCTTTTGGATATATGTAGGTAGGTTCTATTACTTCAACTTTTCCTTCAGCGTGCAAAGTGGGGAGATTAACTTAATGTAATTTAAAATTAAATCTTTTTCATGCACAATATCTGCACACTGTCAAATAGCTCTCTGAGAGCCTGGGAACATACATGTAACATAAAAATTAAAAAAATAGTGTGATACAGTAACATAAATAGTAACTGTACAGGGCTAAGTTTTCAGTTAGAAAAAGCTAAATTGCCTCCATCTAAAACACAGATAAAAGTTTAGCATCTGTGAATGCAGAAGAAATCATAACATGTACAATAAATGCCTCTAAAACTGAACATGGAGAAAAAACTTCCAAAGTTAGGATGACTTTGCATTCATACATTCGTGTATGAATGAATGTTACACAGTTATTGAGTAAGAAAAGCTAAATATTCCACTGAAACCACACATATTACATAAAATTATAATGATGTAGTCATTCAATTCTGCTGATTAAATTTGTTTTATACCACTGCAGATTTGTGCAAGTACTGAATCTCCTGAAAATGCCTCAGACTGGCGAGGAGAACTTCTGTGTGCTATTCAACAGCTTTTTGTGAGGGAACAAAATGTTCTTCTTGCTGTGTTTCAAACTGAACTTGCAGAACTGGGCACAAGAGATGCAGTGATATTGATGAATCAGTTAGAGCACAGACTACAAGAGCAGGTAATATAAACCATACTATAGCAAAAGTGTGTTTGTCTGCATTAGATTTTAATTTTGAATATATATAAATCCATTAAAATGTATTTATTAGTAGTCTTTTTGATAGTCTAAGAGTGAAAACAAAGTCAGACTGGTAGGAAGAAGCAGTGTCTTTAAAAAGAAAAATTATGTGGTACGGGAAAGAGATTTTTGGGTGCATAAGCTCTAGAAAAAGTTCAGCTTTCAAAGATGAATTTGAATTAAACACAGCTGTCCTGAGCTTGATTTCTTTAAGTTAATTAGAATTATGTTACACTGTCAAAAGAAAAAGGTATCTTGTATATATGAAGCAAGTTGAAAGAAGAGGAAATGATAAGGCTGCTACGGGACAGAGGTCTGTTATCTCCTCTGGAACATGGAAGGATTTTAAGAAATCCCACAGTTTGCCAGAAAACTAATAACTCTTTTCATTCTGTAACTTTGATGCCTAGTAGAGAAATAAAAAAATAGCAAGCAGTTCTTCCAAATATTATAATATTGACTAAATTGAAAATGTTTTGAATGTATATGCACTATGAAGATGTAAATAAATGTGATATCAACACTATAGATATTCTAATAAAATCTGGAATTTTACTTTGAAATGTTTCTAATGCTAATAGGCTACTAACCAGAGAGCAGCAATGGACTGTCTTCAGAATGCAGACAGAAGAAGTTTGCTGATGGAGATTCAAGTGTTACATGCTCAGATGAACAGTAAGAAAAGTAATCCAAAGAGAGAACAAGACATTGATTCAAAAAGCCAAGGTGACTTCTGTAGTAATATATGTTTCCAAATGCTTTCATGGCAGTGCTGATAATACTGTAAGTGACAAAAATGCTGATTTTCTGATTTTGATATGCATGCTCTGAACATGCATACTTTTCATCTTTTTCAATCTTATTCGACTAATTTTGCAAACATTAAGATATAATTGTGTTCTTATGACTTGTATCAAATTGAAAGTGATACAAAGTTATGTTCAATAGCTATAAAAATCGGGCATGTACTTTATTTTCCATATATATGCTTCATTGTTTAGGTTCAACAGATTTGAAATTATCTAAGTTGGATAGTCAGTCATAATGCAGAAACTAAGAAGCACTTAGAATGAAGAACAAAACGTTCAGAGAACAGGTATACTTTGAAATTAAGTAAAGCTCACTGTCAGTGCTTAATCACAAAAATTTGGTCACAGGTATACATACATAATATACCTTACTTCAGTTGTGTTAGTCATTATCCGAATGATGCATGTTGTTATGGTTGCACACATTTTATAGCCTTTAAGAAGTTCAAGATTTGAAGTGATTTCTTGAAAGTATGAAAGGTATTCAAGTATAAAAGGCATGGTTTTGCTTTTATGCCACTAATGAAAGAATATATTATTTTAAAATATCACTCTTAATGATAGCCTTGTAGTCATGCTCTGGCTAGAGGAAGCTTTAGCCAAATAATGTTTGTTTATGAAATAATTTCCGTACTAATGGTACCCTCATTAGAAACGCTGGAGTATAATATGCAGCAGAGGCAGCTACAGATACTGGAGATGCAAGTGGAGCTCCGGAGTATGAAGGACAGAGCAGCTGAGCTTCAGGAACAGCTGAATTCAGAGAGAATGATGGGTGCAGAGCTGAAGAATGAACTTGCACAAGCCAAACTAGAGCTTGAAGCAACCCTTAAAGCACAGCACAAGCACTTCAAGGACCTAGAAACCATCAGGTTGGCTTTCAGTGCCAAGCTTTCTGTGTTGACTGTGAAGATTCTCTTTCCTAGTCTGAAATCATAATACTGATTTTATTAAGGAAGTTGATCTTTTGTAATGTAAATGCTTCTCAGTTTTTCTGGAAAGCATATCTGGCAAAAAAAAGACTTTTATTCCATTTGACAAAAAATATAATTCAATTAATAGTTGAATTTTATGATTTATTAACATCAAGTTTCTTTTTAAATTTTGACATATTAGAGTAACTGTATACAAACTAATTAGTAGACCATATTTATTAAAGGCTTTTCTGCTTCTAAAACTGAACATGGAGAAAAAAACTTCCAAAGTTAAGATGACTTTGCCAGTACTTCCATATGAAATACTTCTAACTCTTGCTTTGACATGGCTGATAGCAGAGGTAACAGGCCAAATATTTGGCATTTAAGAAAGCCATTATTATTTAGGCCTGTACCAGAGGGATGCGCCCATGTACAATATCTTAATGCTCAGAGATAACAAATTAAGCTGGAGTTTAAATTGGGATTACTTTACAGATTATTTTACAGCCTTTGCAGACTACCAGGAGCAAGATTCTTTCATAAACTGATGCAAAATTGATTTGCAAAAGATGAAAATTCAAATCATCGTTTTTTTGTTTTTCCCCCCAATATAAATTTTTTCCCTTGAGACACATGGCAGCAAGATGCATATTCTTTCAGATTTTGGCCAGTGAGTGGATTAGATTGAACAATAACTACCCACAAGTTAATAAAAATCTGCAACTAAAAGTATATCAGGATGGGCACACTCTGGTTCTTGAGCCATGCAACTCTTTTGGTTTTGAGTTAGTCCTGTTTTTCTAAATAGCCTTTTCACTGTTACTGTGCTACACTGTTTACAGTGCAGAAGATGGAGTAAGTGTCAAGTAACTGACCCTACTGTGCTAGGATTAGAGCCATTGCCTAATGTAATGGTTGACCATTTCTCTTTTAGGAATGAAGTTAAAGAAAAAGCAGCTGAGCTAGATATTCTCAAGGATACAATGGCCAATGAACAGAAAAAATCGAGAGAGCTACAGTGGGCTTTGGAAAAGGAAAAAGCTAAAATAGAACGCAGTGAAGAAAGAGGAAGAGAAGAGCTTGAGGTATTCCGTAATCCCAAATGGCCTGGAACATCAAGGAGCATGAAAATATTGTTTTGGTTAACATTTCATCTCAGCTTGCATTTTTGTCCAATGCATTCTCCATATTCTATCTTCACCTGCAATATTATATCATCTAGAGCTGAAGAAAGGTGTATAGAATCTGTGTGACAAAGAAAGAAAAAGGCATGATGCATATTCCATTTAAATCAATAGGGATTTCACAATGCTTTTCAGGGCCAAGATTAAAAGATTCTGTAAGGGCCCTCAGTTATTCAAGGGGACAGGACACTGCTAACATGGCTACACCCAGCCCCCACCACAAAGTATTTAAGAATATTATTTAAGGAGGTGCATTGTTTGTCTCAATTTTAAAAGTCAGCAGCTTCACCTCATGCCAATCAAACTAGGTGTTTACTTTAGGAGAAAATGCATTAGTAGCTTCCTTGGTACCTCTGCAGTATTTGATATGGTGAGTGAAAGAGCAGGCATTCCAGTACAAGTACTAAGACGTAAAAGCAAAAATATCAACAGTGTAGATTTATTCACATCTTGAAATCTGAAGTTGCAAAATAATTTTCATAGTTTTAGAAAGTAAAAGGCAGCTTCAACTTCAGAAATACAGCTGTTTGTTTCTCACTGTGAAGTATGTGTTACAAAGATTCTTTTATGAGATGATCCGATTTTAGAATAAAGACACCAGTAATATATTTTAGTATCAGATGTAACTGCAGCATTCAGAGTATTGTCACATTAATTGTGAATAGCAAAATCTGTTAAAAGCAGTATACGTAGAGGTGGAATATTTGCAATTTGCAGAAGATAATGGAAAGTATACACAAATGGCTTTAATCAATTCTTCTGTTTTCTTTTGAAAGGATTTAAAATTTTCTCTTGAAGATCAAAAACACAAGAACTTACAGTTAACTAAACTTTTGGAGCAAGAGAAACAGCTGTCAGCTGATTTGCAACAGAAAATTGAATCCCAAGAAGCACTCAGTGCTGCCCAGCTGTCACGTGAGCGAGGCCGTAACTCTGAGTTGCAGGTGCTTCTTGAGTCAGAGAAGGTTCGAGCTCTCGAAATAAGCAGTGCCCTAGAAAGGGAAAAAGAGCTATGTGCTCAGCTTCAAAGTGCTGAAGATAAGGGGCAAGCTGGAACACCTAATCCATCTGAGGAATTACTTAAAGAGCTACAGAAACAAATGGATGAAAAGCATGAGCGTATAGTGGAGTTAGTAAGTGAGATGGAGAAGTATAAACTGGAGTCTGTGCAAGTGAGACAGCAAATGGAAAAAGAAAGGCAGATCCAGAGGAAAGCATTACAAGCAGAACAAGATGCTAACATAATAGCACAGAAGAAACTTCATGAACTGGAGTCCAAAGTAGAAGATCTTCAGTGGCAACTTGGAGAAAAGAAGCAAGAAGTTCATAAATTAGGGAATGAAACAAAGAAGTTGCAGGAAATGATCCAAGATCTACAGAAAAAAGAACAGGAGAACGAAGGAAGAAAGGAAACTGAAAGGACACCAAGCCACAGTCCAAATGAGGTACAGTAGGACCGAAAGCAATGTGTAATACTGAAATACGCTGTTTAGTTTTAATTCTTCTGCTCAATTAGCATTGTGTGTCTCTGTGCCTTTACTCAGTCTATAAAATAGCCTGCAGATTACAGAACATGGGAACCAGGGAAAGGGAAAACATTCCAGTTTGCTACCTAGAACTATTCACACACCTCCTCGTGAGAGTGAATTTGTAGAAGTGTGTAAGGAGGAACATGAGCAGGAGAAATGCATCTGGATGTAAACACACACTTTGTTTCTCAGTATAGGAGAAGAACATTCCCTGCAACCATTGCAGGAATGAGCTATTCCTATTCAGGAATGCCCCAGGTCAGTGCACTTGATCTTTGGTTTATAAACCACAAGGGGTCTTTGAAACATTTAAAAGTGAGCTTCCAAAAGCTTCAATAAATAAATGAGTAAGCAATCAAACAAGCATATGCGTGAATATGTATGTGTTAGCAAACAGAAGGAAGAAATCAAGATAAAAAATCAATTTAAGAATTTACCCTAATTTTTAGGTAAATGCAAGTTGGAAACACTGTTGGCTTTCTCTCTCATAAAAAGTTTGAAAAGTTTTAAAATTACTTTTTAAATTACTTTTAAAACTTTTAGAAACTTCCCTGTACAAGATAAGTGTTGCTGGGTGAGTGGTCTGTGGATAGCTGCAGAGGGGGTTGACAGGAGACTTGCTTCTTTGCTGAACGTGTTTTTGCCCATCTTGGTGTCATTCCGTGGTTTTTTGCCAGTTACGTGGCTGTGGAGCCAGGAAGGAAATTTTTCTCTTCATCTAATTTGGCTACTGGTTTTAATCTTCTGAAGTGTTATAAACTACCTATAGCTAGAGGCAGGATGTTGAGTATATTGGTAACTGTGACAGCAGCAGCCTTCCTGCCACGCTCAGTTTGTGCCCCTTGTTCTTCTGCACAGAGGTAACTGCCAGCACTGTAGTCAGTGAGGAGTCTTCCCTTGGATCAGGTTGACAGCAGCTGTTGGGTCTTTCTCCCCTCCTCATCAGCACACAGTATGATTTGCTGTCCAGGGTCTGCCTGGAATTTGTAATAATGAATCTCCTGCTGCTTCCTGTGACATTTGCAACATGCTGCTTTTTTTCATTGGTACCACACTGTAGTCAAACAGCCCATGGCAGAGCCATGGACTCACGTTTCCTTGTGAGGGATAGCAGGTCTTCCATGAGAGCGTTAGGAGGTTGTTAGCGAGGAATACATCTTCAGTGCATTGCTTGGCTTGTGGCAGCATCAGTGGTGTGGTTGCCTGTGACTTTGGACTGACCCCCACGACCTTCCAGCCCTTGTTCTTCTGACAATGAATTGGCCACCAAAATACATAAGCCCAGTTGCTCAAATTTCATGCACAGCTGGTGAAGAAGCTGCTGGTGGAAGAAACAGAAAGGCTTGGTGACTTCCTGCCGACTGAGTGTGTTGAATGGATTCACACTGTAGCTCCATGATTGCTAGATCTTAGTCAAGAAAGACATCACACTACATCTTTCACAAATGATAGTTTAGGGGTACACTATGGCAGTGCTGTAGTCACACTAAACTTCTTTCTGTCTCAGAATTGTTTGGTTTTCAGTTTCTGGGTGTATTTCAAAGTTGTATGTTTTCATTTTACAGCACTGGATCACACACATTCTGTATATATATAAAAATACATATTTCTTTCCAGACTACTTGGGATACACCCAATGACAGAACAAGAAATTGGGTTCTCCAGCAAAAAATGGAAGGAGCTGAGACAAATGAATTTACCTACCGCACACTGACAGGAGATTTCTCTGCTGCTACTGAAATTCTGGAGAAAGTGAGACAAAAGCTCCAAAATGCATCTCCAAAGCTGAAGCAGTTGGCTCGGAAAGCTGCTAGCAGGTTAGACCAGTCTTCAGCTATTTGGTTTTATTAATAGCAGTGAGCAAGCTAATATATTGTGTTTGAATCATAATCCACAGACTGCAGGATTCAATTGAGTTTGGGGTTGTTCTACTTTTATAATGTATGCTGTTACTTGAGATATACTGATGAAAAACAAGATGACAGAGTATCAAGTGCTGCTCTAAATCTTACGGGTTTAAAAGGATCCTTTAGAAGTCAGAGCAAAATTGTCTTTTTTTTTCTCTGAAAAATGGTAAGGTTTATTTGGGTATGGTGTAGGTAGATGAATTTAAAACAATTCAGTAATTAAAGTAATTCATAATGTATTAGGGGATGAATACAGGGATTATTGTTCTGAATCATCCCCCTTGCCTCCCCAGGAAAAAAAATAAATATATGGTTAAGTGAAATTGATCTTGATTTTTTTTATTTTTTTATTTTTTTGCATCATCATCTCCATAAGATTAAAAAATAGCATGGTACCAGGTCCATGGGAGGTTGGAATCTGTTTTTATTGTGCTGTGATGGTCATTTAATATTAAACATTCATTCATTCATTCATTTGGGCAAAGCAGAATGCAGTATATCTGGAAAACACCCAAAGATTTTGCTCACACAGATTGAATAGATTTTTGAGAAGCAGAACCACTATTTTAAATGTGCTTCATGTAGAACATTCTTGTCTACAAATGAGTGGAAACTGTTCTAGACACATTTTTTATCAAATCAAGCCAATTTAATTTAGAGTTACTGGGCAGTCTTGAAAATGTTTCCATGTCTCCAGTAACTGTGCTGAAGTGACTTGCTGAAGACCCAGTGCATGGGGATCCATGGAAAGTCCTGTTGCTCGTGGTGTTGAAACTGTCCCTTTTGTTTCAGATTGCAGTTTGAAACAGCAGATGATCAAGATTTCATTGCAGTACAAAATGCTATTGAAGAAGTTATTTCAGAACTGAAAATACTGCCTGGATTGTCCTGTCTGGAAGAGGTGAGAGTGCAATTTTGGAATTTTGGTGGGAGAGTTTGGATGATGAGGTGTGAGCAGAAACCAGCAAGGAATTTGTTAAGCCTGTGCTTATTCAGATCTGTACATTGTAGAGAAAAACTCCAGTGAGTGTTCTGACTGGAGTTAGTAAAGTGTAAATACTCCTTTCCTTTTATTTTGTTTTTCAATTTTAAATACTTTAGAAGTGATTTTTTCAACTTTCAAATTAAAACTTTTCCAGTTTCATTATAAATTTTTGAATCTCATTGCTTTTTCTTTAAGAAAAGGTATTTTACTTTCATCAGTATTCCTGTAACTGAGGATATTTTGCTCAGTACTTCCTGATAATAAAATCAGTATTTAACGTTTACTGTGTTGTGTTGATACAACACATTTACTTAAACAGCCCTGTATTTACCTAAAGAAAGGCCACTGAAGATTGAGTAGCATGCATCTATGTAAAAAAATGAAGTGAGGTAATTTTTTACAAAGAATTTGGCAGTGTTTGATTTTTTTTAGTGAGGTTGGCTTGGTTTTACCTGTATTTTAAGCAAATGTTTTCAACGTGACTCTGAAGAAGCTTTGAGGCTTTTCTTTTCCTCAAAGTCAGATAAACAAACATAGTAGACAAGCTTTGCAAATTGTTATACCTGGTACAGTTGGGCTTGTATGAAAATATTATGTTGTAATGTACAGGAGAAGTACAGACAAGAAAATCACATTAATCTATAGTTTACATGTACATTGAAGTTTTCTTTATTTAAGTTGCTACAAAGTTAGTGTCATTACCTACTGAAGTTTTTCACTGAGAGCCAGTCATTTTCAAGCTGGCAGCTTGGATCTAATCCAAGTTGTGTTTTGTTTTTCTTCCTTCCTTGTAGCTGAAGTTAGTGCTACCACCTGGGACTCCATCTAGCTCACTGACTGAGAGGCTGCTGAGACAAAATGCTGAGCTGACAGGCTTTGTCAGCAAACTGAGTGAGGAAAAGAATAATTTGAGGAATGCTGTTATGAAACTGGAGGAAGAACTGAGAAGATACCAGCACAGACAACCTTCCGGAGACTATGTATGTCTTTAACGGTGCTGTTGTAATGGGTTATGTATAGTCTTTTTGGCTTCCCTCCCCAGAGTAAATGTGTGTGAGTTATTCTTGTTCGGTGGTCAGTGTATCTCAGCTCACCATGTTTAGTGTGAACTTTGTGATTTTACCCAGCTGCTTTTTGTTAACTGCTCTTCTCCTTTAAATGCACTTTTTGATCTCTGTCTCATCACCATGTTAAGTAGCAAATAGATACAGATAGCTTCAAGATCATGAGGCTAGTGTGATCCAATTGAGGGTTGGGGTTTTTTTTGGAGAAGCCTAATTTTTCTAGGATATTGATTGAGCTCCTAAAATCACTGTTTTTGAGGTGTCAAAATGCAAGGGTGGCCTCAGATCCAATCAGTGGATAGTTTTTCTCTCATTAATTTTATGAGCTCTCCACCAAACCAGTGACTGGAATGACACAGCTTTTCCAAACTATGTGGTTCAAATTCCGTTTGTCTTCAGTCTTCTAGGCACTCATTGGATGTTGGAGTTAATATTGATACTCTTGTTGCCTCTGAGAAGGAAACTTGGAACAGAGAAAGGCTGTCACTGCAGAAATCTTTGAAACAAGCTGACGCGGAGCTCTCCAAGCTGAGAGCAGAGCTCAGGAGCGAGGCTTTCCTCAGAGAACTGGGATCAGATTCTGAAAATGCTGTTTTAAGGGTAAGAAGATTTTTTGCCCACATAGTAACTACAGCTGCTTTTTTCCTTTTTTTTTTCCTGCCTGTTTTTCATTGTGTTCACTCTGCATATTCTAAGTAAACAGATATTAACTCAGTTTTAAAATTTTCATCCTCAGATACCTGTTAGTTTTTCTCCCCAAGAGTGACATGTAAGCACCTATGTTGTCCTTCTGTGTATGCTCTATTTCTTGCTGCTTAAGTTATCCTCAAATTATGAAGCTGCATTCAGCAAGTATGAGCAGCAGTGGAGTTTTCTCCACGATAGCGAGGAATGAATAATCACAGAAATGCTAGGGAAGTGAGAGTGTCCAAAGTCCTCAAACTGCAGTTGTTCTTGGAGCTTATGGGGCCTTTTGTCTTTTTTTTCTTGTTGCAGAGAATTTATGGCAAATACCTACGAGCAGAGAGCTTTCGGAAAGCTCTCATATATCAGAAAAAGTATTTGCTGCTGTTACTGGGCGGATTCCAGGAGTGTGAAGAGGCCACACTGGCCCTGATAGCACGGATGGGTGGAAAGCCTTCCTACACAGACCTCGAACTCATCACACATCATTCGAAGGGTTTTACGCGATTTCGCTCTGCAGTCAGAGTGTCTATCGCAATTTCAAGGTAAACTGGAGGAAGTTACGTTTTGAACATTTTGCTATTGTTCTGAGCCTTTTGCATGGTATGAATTCAGGGAAACTATTCATGTACCTGTTGTAAGTGAGGTTTTTACTCATAGCGCTTTGCAGTTGCACTTTTGGGGCTGCAACAGGGCAAAAAGAGTATCATTAATATGATTTTTAAATGCTGGTGCACTGTTGCTTAGATGCTTGAGCCATTTGCTGTCCACTTGGATCTATGCAGCACCTCTGGAATCACTGAAATTGCAGAGGTGAAGCTGAAAGCAGGTTTGGACAAAAGCTGGTCTTTTTTAGGGATATTTTCTATTTGATATTCATTTTGCTTACTGTTCAAGAAATTCTTATATGTTCTAGAATACAAGGAGCAGATTAATTTTATCAGGTTATTTCATTTATCCTGAAGCTGTTTGATTTTTGGTTTTTTTATTTGAAATGCAGAATGAAGTTCCTGGTTCGTCGATGGCACAGAGTTACAGGTTCTGGTATTCTGAGTATCAACAGGGATGTCTTTAGCCAGAACACAGGTAAATCATAGTCCAGCAATGACTGAAAAAATGGTATTTATAAGTCACACCACTGCTTAATCAAGATGGTTTTTAATTTGTATTTTCCCCATGTGGAATGAACGAGAGCTGTTCCCCCTTCCTTTTTTGCTGTAATTGCTTGGATTAACCTATTTCTCAGTTTTCTGAGAGTTCCCATGCTCAGCACAGACACTAACCTATTTGCTTTCTTTTCAGTCTTGTTTTACTCCATTGTGGGTGGGATTAAAAAAAAATATGGAAGCTTTTGCTATGGAGTGTGTTTGTGAAAGCAATTTTAGCTGCGTCATTGGAGTTTTTTTAGGAGATCTGCACCTTGGCCTTTTCCTCAGAACAAAAGCTTGTCATTCTTTTGTTATAGCTTTATGTCTGGGAAATAATGGTCTCCTGTTTGTTTTTTTGTAGGAGTCTAAGGAAAATCAAAGCTTCTTTATTATTTACTAGCTATCTAGGTCTGCATTAAAACCCTTGCTCAGTCTGTCAGTTTTCTCATTGACGTCAGCGAGGCCAGAATTTCACCTCTGCTTTTCCCTGAGGGAGTCTGAAAGTGGTCTACTTTTGTTAAACACCATTTTTTGTCATATGCAAACAGAAAGCTCATGTTTGAGATTCCCAGTAAAGTGCAAAAGGTGTTACTCTTTTTTAGTTTTCAAGACGTTGCTTTTTGTATTTCTAGGTAATGAATTACGGCCTGATTCATTCTCTGGTGGCATGGATCTTTATGGAGAACAAAGACATTCCTATAGATCCAGGTCAGGCATGGAGTCTCCTAGATCTCCTGTAAACTTTCAACATAAGTACGTTTTATTTTAGATTATTATTCTCTGTCAGACACTGTTTAACTAAATGAAAGCATCAGTGTTTACTGCTAAGGTTTGTAATCTTCAATGCCGTAAGATTTAACTCTTTTTGTAAGGATATATAAAAAATTACGTCTCAGGCGTTCACTGTGTGGTTACTCACCACCTGATCAAGACCAAAGCTCGCACACGTCTAAAGACTGGCTTACATCATGTTCTCTGGAACTGGCAGAGATCCTGGATGGAGCTGTTACCTACACTTGTAGAGTCTGGGCTTTGTGACCAAGTGATCTTGCCCACGCTGCTGGTTGGCAGCAGTGTGGTATGGAGAGGGGCTGCTTCAGATGCCTTCAGCCAAAAGAAGGGAAAAGCAGGGCTCCCCACTGTGGCTGACAGTCACCTGGTTACTGTGGTCTGGGAGGAATTGCTGTGGCATTGTGACCAGAGCGTGGGTGGAAGCTGCTTGGCAGCTCCACTGCTTGTTCTTGTTCAAACACTTTTGGCTTGCTGCCCTGTGATATCAGAGATACCAGTGAGTCAGATGCCACTGAAATTGGATATATTTCAAAGGCAGTGTTTTTATGAGTGCCATCAGCCTTTGATGAGCTTATATGAAGTTGTGAGCTCAGGTCTTCACTGAGAATGAGATTCTAGCCATTTTGGTTTTTCATTTCCACGTAAACCACCTCAATGTTTGTATAGTCTTAGTTTGTGCTGACCATAACAGTTTACATGGAAAAAACCTGTAACGTGTTTTAGCCACTGTTGACTTCTACTTATGGAGTAATGACAAGAGATAGAATCCTGTAAAGAGGCTGGTGTCCTTGTTCACACAAGCTTCATAACAGAAAAGCAGACTTCTACCTACCATGATTTCTGCTGCAGTCTCAGTAGGAATTTACTGGTCAGTCTTTGTCCCAGAGAAATGCAGCAGCAAATCAAGTGCAGTAGAAAGAAGACAGAGTGGTTTCTGTGAGGGAGGCAGTATGATGGCTTGGGCAAGAAATGGCAGGGAGATTAAATGGGTATGATGTACAGACTGCAACCTGAGTAAGCTAAGGGTTATGCTGGACAGGCTGTAAAGTATCCCTACCTACAGTATTTTGCTGTGTCTGCTGCTATTTTTACTTGGAATTGCCCCTTTTGGTAACATGTGCGTTTTTCTGCCCCAGGTTCCACGGGATGCATGCTGATTTGAACCCAGTCTCTTTCACCTGTTCTCAGCTGCAGAACTACGATCCAGAAAGAGCTCTGACAGATTACATCCATCGACTGGAGGCACTGCAGAAGAGACTTGGCAGCGTGCAGTCAGGTAAGGGCTCAGGCAGCCCTCCCTGTGGCTCCTGGGGAGCACAAGGCATGCTTCCAGGTGTGTGCTGGTTCTCTCAGAATAACATACAAACAAAGACAACAAACTTGGATTTTAGGCATTTTCAGCCTTAAGAGGTGTTTCTGAGCTATAGCAAAAAGCTCATTAAGAAGATTGTAATTCTTTGAAGAGAGACAAACATGTGTGCTTTAATTATAGATTTTGAATTTATTGGTAACACTTCAACTTCCAGTGACTTCTAATAAATGTGCAGGAAGGATTCAGTTGGCATCTCACTAAGATTTTAAGCTATATGGAGAAAAATACGCCCAGAAGATTGGGATGTGGAAGTACAAGGGGAATTTCTTCTACCACTCTGACTACAGAACTTACAGCTGTTTTGTCCCATAGATTATGGCAATTTTTGTGCTGCAAAAGGAATACATCAAGCAAATTGTAAGAACAATGGGATGAAATTGATCAAACTTGATTTTTGAAGTTACTGTGTTGAAGTCTTACTTCAGCAAAAAATGCATCATTTAGGGAAGTTTTGTTCTTAAAAGACTTGACCTTTAAAGGTCCCTTCCAGCCCAAACTATTCTGTGATTTCCCATGTAAAATCTTTCATGCTTTTTCAGCTGAATGTCATTGGTGCATCTTCATATACTCCTTCCAAGTAATCCTGATGAAAATCTTTCTCCATCTTACAGGTTCGACTTCATACACTCAGTTGTACACGGGTATGAGAAGATAATAGTGCCCTTCAACATCTCCATCGCTGGCAGCAATGCTAACAGATTGCCTTCCATAAATCTGTGCTCTTTCCGTGCATTTGTATAATGTGTATATTGTGGGACCAATATGAACACAGCTGTACAATTGTATACAGTTCCATCCTGGCACACCCACAGAGACTGGGATTTATGTATGTAGGCACTTTGTGTTCATGAAAAAATAACAAAACAAAACAAAAAATCCCAAACAAAAAAAAACCCCCCATAAATCTCCAAACAAACAACCCCACGCACCCCCCCCCCCCCTCCCCCCCCCCGCAAATCCCCCTAAACCCCAAACAAAAAGAACCCACCATTAAATTACATGTATATGTGTGGAATGCTAATTTAAATGATTAACTTATGAAGTGTGTATTTATGAAAAAAGGGTGCGAAGATGAAACTTGTGTATTAATTAAATTGAGCTACATTCAGCAAAGTTTACTTGCACTTTTTCTGGCAAGGCTACTGAAATTACATTGACTCTCGTAATATTTGCTACTGGCAGTGCAGACAGAATATCACTTGTAGAGACCTATTTTTGTAATGGTAGAAGTTTTGAATTTTATGGGTATTTTGTCAAAGTACTGAAATAAAGATGACTTCATGCTTCTAACCGTGTTCAAGAACTGCTGCCTTATTCACACAGGACAGGTTGCTCCTGCATGTGCTTCTCCTGCTTGTAGTGGCTGCAGCTTTACTTCTTAAAGAATCCAGAGAGAGGGACAGGCACAAGCCTGGCATCTGCAGACCTTGGTCACATCTGACCAGATGGGCTGGAAGAAAAGATTCTGCACTCCCTCAGCTGCCAGGCCTGATAGAAACACCAGGTTTTTTAACAGTTACACAGAGTTCAGACCAGGAAACTGGACGAAGCCCTGGCTATACTGAGCACTGATGAAGGTGGGAGAAAGCTCTTGGCATGACCAACTTAAGACAGAAAGTTACTTTATTACAAATTTACTTAGGAAAGCTTTTCAAAAAGAATTGACGTGGTTGAGCACAGACTTCCCCAAGAGGTTTGTTTATAAATGTAATTCAAAATTCCTGTGAGCCAGAGCTCACTAGCATTTATAATCACCACTCTTGAACCAAACACTATTTAACAATCCTGCATGATTGGTGTCTCAGTACGAACCTGGACAACATTCACCTATTTTACTTAATTTGTGACCTTTTTATACACAACCATGGTATTTACAAAATTCATGTTGTTTTTATCATCATATTGTTACTTTCACAGTTTACATGAAGCTTCCAGATACTACTATTCTTAGCACTCTTTTTCAGAGAATTATTTGTTGCTTTCTGAACCTAAACATTTTACAACTACTACAAGTTAGACGTTTAAATGGCTTATTCTTGAAAAGATTTACCTGTGAACATTTTGTACTCTGCTTACTACTTAGCTGTACAGTAACATTTTGTTAAGTCAACCAAGACCATCCCTCACTTGCTTGGAACAGAATTATAAATGCCAAAGGGCGGGCACCACCAAGTACATTCCCCTGTGGTTCCTGTTCCCTGATGGATTTACTGTAATTTGGTACAGAGGTAAGGTATGCAGCCTTGGCCTTTAGCTATCTGGAGAAAGGAATCTCCAATTATTTTTCAAAAGCAAAGAGTTCCACTTGCAAAAATTACTTATTTCTTCATTAAAGAGCTGGCATGCACCTTAAAAGTGTTCACCAGTAGAAAATACACTTTTTCGTTAAAAACACAATGAGAAAGTTGTAGAATGAGCAATTACACACAGCAGCAGTAAATGGTGGGGGCGAACAAAATAGATGCAAAAAACTTTGCATTTAGTAGATTACTTCTGCTTTCCTAACAGCAAATGCAAGAGCTTCCATTTGCCACTCATTCTGTCACAATTTTATTCAAATGTCTGTTAGTTCATACAACTTAAATAAGTAAGGTTTTAGCACCAGAATTTACAGTGACCTCCTCTTATATCTGATAATGGGGTTATTAGGTGTGTGTATCATTGTTGTATAATTTATAGTAGGAAAATAGTCATTGATGAGATCAAATTCATACAGACGGAGCAAAGTAGACCAAATAGTCTTAATTTGAACGTAAGCAAAGTTTTCTCCAATGCAGCGATGACGGCCTAGAGAGAAAGCCATAAAATGCAGTTAGAATATTTTCTCATTAGATTTCCTTGAACAACCAGGTACTTTTATGCAGATGGTAGTTGCCCCTTTCTAAACAATCTGAGCCTCTGATGTTGCACATACCCCACTCCGTAACTCCACTCATGTCTTATTTTTCTAAGCTGTCCCTGTCATAAAGCGGACTGAAATTGCATTGTTCTGTCCCCACTAGAAAGCATTAATTTATGTTTCAGCAAAGAAGTGTTTGCAACACCGAGAAATGAGATCAATCCTAACTGCATTGTGCCAGTAATTTCAAAGTGTTCTGGAAATTAGGACTCCAGAGATTTTTACTCTGCCTAAAACTGGCCTTGTGATACCAGGTTTTACCTTGAGTTGAAAAGATTTGAGTCAAACATGACGCATGCTAACCTAAAGATGTGTTTTGATTACTGCTCCGAGTGATAAATACAGCTGTGACTAACACAAAACTACTCTTTTAACAGCACTTTCACAGTAAGAAAACTTTCAGGCAGAAACAGAAGGAAAAACCGTGTCTCCTCAGATGCCACAGTGTGGAGAGGTCTGTACGAGGTGACCAGTACGAGCCACCTCAGCACCCCCTCACTCAGGAAGGTGCTCCTTACTCACCAGCGCCAAATGGAATGTATGCAAATTTCTCTCCAGCTGCTGGGTTTTCTTGGAGATATCGGTCAGGCTTGAAGTCTAGAGCATCATTCCAGGAGTCTCTGAGTCTGTGGTTAACAGTGGGAGATACACAGACCTGATGGCCAGGGGGAATAGCATATCCAGCAACAGTCTACAAGAGAAAAGACAAGACCTCACACATCACAAAGTGTCTCCTTTTTTTTTTGTTTTTAAAGGGTTACCTGAAGTATCAGGAGGCTTAAATTTCAAAAGAGATTTTGGCTAAGTGTGTTGAAAATTAATGGAGCCTAACACTTTCTCTCTTACTTGTACAGGGCACAGTGTTCAAGTAGTTCAGGAATCTTTCAGCTGCTTTAATAAGGCTGACAATTCTACAGGAAGTTTTAAAAAAAATGAACTTAAAATTTATTGAAAGTGTTTGTCATTGGAGGGACATAATTTAAAAAAAATTATTTGACTATGTGCCTTATTTGTACAAACAGCAGGTTTTCTTCCAGATTTACCTAAGTGCATGCCAGATTTTTCCATGACAGGTATTAAAAATAGCTGGCAAACAAAAAATAGCTTTTAATGGTGGCACCAAAGTAAGCTTATGTAACACTGGTAGCTACAAGAAAGGGTCGGTTTTGCTGCATATGGCTGTTCATATGTCCCCTCAGAGCCTGCCTTTCTTCAGAAACCCTGCTCCCTCAGCCTCTCACAAGTGCTGCAGTCCCCTACCATTTTGGTCACCCTCTGCTTGCTTAACTTCATTAACATTTACTTTTCTGGGGGCTGGAGGGGTCCAAAACTGGGCACAATTCCAGACGAAGGTAACAAATACCAAGTTCGACATATTCATTGCTTTCCTCAGTCAACTCTGGCTACACTGACAGAATCCCAGGCTTCCTCCCTGCCAGCAAACACTGCTCACTCGTGTTTTCCTCTGCCAACCAAGATACTCTGATCTGGCCTGTGCTGCTGCAGTAGTAAAGTTAGCTCCAAAAAATGTCCTCACCTGGGGAGTTCTGGCCATTCTCATTATGGTCATTATCGGAGGTCTGAGCCTTAAGGTTTCTTTCAGACAGCGATCCAGCAAACTGAGATCCTTGAGCTGAAAATACAGAGAAAATGATATATCAAAATAGAGCCAAGTTTATTCAACACAAAATTCTATTTTATACCATTTAAAAACAAGTAAGAGTAAACAGTACATGTTTACATGTACTTTATAAGCTACACATCTTTTTTTCTATTTGATTCAATTAAGAAGGAAAAAGATCTCTTAACAAGTGGAATCAAATACAACTAGTTTCTTACTAATCTGTCTCATGACTGTTTCCTGTTGCCTAATTAAAGAACAAGATCACACAGCATCACTTTCCTTAGTGGGAATATGAAGACCTTCCTCCTCTATAGAAATATAATTTCTTAAATAGATACAGAAATTGTAATTTCATTAATGAACACTGATGAAAAAAACAGTATCAAGCTGAAACTGCACTTGGACAGGAGGAGATCTACTGGCAAACAGTGTTACCGCAGAATGACTGTCCCAATAACTGTTCTATCACAAAGCACATGACTATATTTAATGTTTGGTGATTTTTAAACTTTTTTTAAAAATAAGCATCTAAAAGCATAAAAACATCCATGAGGAACAGTGTAACGTACAAACCTGGTCATAAGTTAAGGGTGGCAAGTCATCGCCACAAACAGCTTTCTGTTCTGCGTAGCACTGTTCCTGTATGGATTTGTCCCTGGCAAGGAAGAAGCCAAGCCAGGCACTGGTGGTGGAAGACGTGTGCTGCCCTGCCAGCAGCAGCCCAATCAGCATGCCAGCAATCTCGTCGTCTGTCAGCGGGTGGCCATCCCTAGAGCAAAGGGAGCTATGTTAGAGCCTCATTTGGTCATGTTTTCAGTTACAGTAGCATTTACTATTTCTTCTAATGTATTTCTTTCTCCTTCTACTCTTTTGTTGCCTGTTCTAAATAGAGTGGCAAAAGATCTAGGGGTAAGGAGAAGGGAGAACAGAGGAAGACATGACAGGAGCCTTAAAGAAAATCATTCCCCAAAGCCAGCAAAGAGAAAGGAAGCAATCTCAGCAACCTCGTGGCCACTGATGAAAAATTTCAGAAATCTGAATAACCATTGACAAGTAAAGTTATAAAGCTGTTTTTAAGAACACATCAAGGACCAATTGCTGGCAACAAAACCAATTCATAACATGAGGGAGTATTTCTTGGGTTTTGGTAGACAGTTTTAACTGAAGAGCTCAAAGCTAAACTAAAATATCTATAAACGACAAGTCTTCAAACCCTTGGCTTACTTGTATGAAGCATCAAGCAGAGTTTGGAGCATGTCATCCTCCTTTTTCTCAGACTTCCGACGTTTCTGGATAACCTTGTAGAAAATATTCTTTATTTCTCTGTGTGCTCGATCCCGACGTCTGTGATGCAGAACACTTCTATTAGCAGCTTTATACGTAAAATGCTTGTAAGGATTTACTGGGATGTGTAGAATAGCTTAGAAACAAGAAATGGTGGGGTGGGGGACAATCCAAACAACAATGATGTTTAGATAAAATGCTTAAGTTGCTTCATGTTATTCCTGGTACCTGAAGCTCGGCAGAGGTAGCCAACCTGGCAGAAGCCAGGCAGCGTGAGTAAAACCCCCATCCAGGTCGGCATACAGCTGAGCCACCTTCTCGTTCAGCAGGCTTCTGATTTCCTTCCCGTGTAAGCAGTGACTTGCTGTCAAAATTATAAGTTCTGAAAGGGCTTCAAACAGGTCTGAGGAAAGATTTGAAAAACATTACTGAAGATGCATCTCAGTTGAGATGTTATGTTTTACAGGTTATTCTTCATTTTTATCTTGTAGAAGAAAAAAATAAGTAACTGGACACAGATCAGTAAGTTAAAATAGTTTTAGATTGTTTTACTAGGAGAATGAAGCATCCAATTTAAAATTTCTATGTGTATATCAGGTGTCTCCTTAAAAAACTTCCTAATTAGATCACTGATTTCAACACCTTTTTTCTAAGGTATTTCTTTCTAGAAATTTTTTCTAGCAGAGCTAGTAATCCTTCCAAAGCAAGCCATGCATCACAAGCTCAATCCTTAATAAATGTGAAATCATACAAAAATTTAACTCCAAAGTCCAAATCCATGGGTTATTTTTGCATAGTTGTATTTAGACATTTAAGTATCAAATTATATATTACCATGTTATTAAATATATTACATATAAATAATATACTTCCAAAATATTTCAATACATTAAATGTGATATATACATTTTATGTATTTAAATAGAAATGCATTTGGTTAAATAAATAATATTTCTGACACTGTTATGCAACTGGGGGCTTGCAACAGTGATGATGGTGTATGTCTAGTAGGCCAGTTGGGAACGGGGCAAAACAAAAAAAGAATTTCACTTAGATCACTAACCTAACTATGTCAGCTTCAAGAATGCAGTTTTTCGCTGCAGAAGGTCCCTGAGCTAAGATCTCCAACACAGGCTCTGGGGACTCAGAGCAGCAGTTCTTCCTGGGGACTAGGAAGTGATACGCAAAATGAGTACAAGAGGTGCACTGTCTATGAGCTGACTAAGAAAGCAAAACTCAGGCAGTTCTCCTTTCAGTGATTTTCTGAGCAGCTTTATTCTCCAATAGCTTTAAATTTTATTAAAAAAAATCCTGTGCCCTGTATTTTTTCTTCTGATGTTCAGTACACTTCTACCTATGTAATTTCTAATTTCTTTAATATTGCAGTACATCAGTTACAAAAACATACTGCATTGACCTTAATTCCTTCCCAGAAAACAGGAGGAAAAATGCATCTGATATTGCTTACTTTTCTCTCCACTCTCTTCCCATGCTTTGAAATACTCCTTTGTTTCTTCTTCAATCACAGATACATGCTGTTTAAACTGGGCAATGTTTAGCCCAGTTTTGAGCATCTTCTTCTGTTCCAAAAATACCTAAAAGAACAAAGACAGAAAAGCAATCAGTACAAGGATCATCATATGAATGTAATTAAAACTTACTAGCATTCTTACTATAAGAATATCCAGACTTAAATAGGGATTTTGATTAGAACTGCAAGGTACAGCAGATACTCAAATTTAAGTAATAGGTAATACTCTGTTTTATATCTTCTTTGGGTTTCAAGCAACAGTTTAGAAACGTCCAAGTAAAATAATGGCTCAGAAGAGCTGCAGTTCTCTCTTTTGCACTACCAAAACAAAAGATTATTTTAGTATCTTCATTAAGCTTTATCCCTGAAGATACAAGATGCATTGAAGGTTGA
The DNA here is from genome assembly GCA_035583155.1 of Acropternis orthonyx. Classification (NCBI taxonomy): domain Eukaryota; kingdom Metazoa; phylum Chordata; class Aves; order Passeriformes; family Rhinocryptidae; genus Acropternis; species Acropternis orthonyx. The sequence goes on from JAWWEU010000081.1 coordinate 22,766,551, forward strand.
AATATGAAACACCCTTTAGATATTCACAAACATAATGAGCCCTGTCCTTTCAAAGTCTGGATTCAACCCGTGTTCCTTGTTATGTGGCCTCCTTGCTTTCTCTCCCCCTCCTGCCTCCTCTCAGGCAGTCACACTTTACCCCTGGGACTAGAGATGACCCTTTCTTTTACAAAGCCCTTTGTTCTCACGGCACAGGAAGACAGAGAAGCAGGAGACAAACTTCTTCCTAGGAAATCAGTGAGCTCCCCACCCTTCTCACCTCTTCCTCTTCCTACATTGTATAGACTCATAGCTAAAAAACCTGCTGGTGAAAAGCCCTTTGTTAGATGAGAACCATTCAATGAATTGATGGGACATCAACTCAGAAAATTATGCATGTAATTTTTAAGCCCAAATTACAAATGAGGTTACCTGTACTATAGATCTGCACTGTACCATGAGTAATACACCAAAAACTGCCTTCCCACCAAGGGCTCTGCATGTACTATAAAGCTATTCACAGAACAAAAGGCATAAAGGTTACTTCCTAGAAACTTCTGTTTTGAGAATGCAGTGGGGACCCCAGCAGTCTGTCAGAGGATACACATGCCACAGACCAGAGACAAGCACATTTTCCTTTGCAATATGCTAGCCAATCTCCAGCTTGATGGAGACAAGAATGACACAGAGGAGTGAACACATCCTCTGCCATTTCAGCTCCGCTCAACAGGAAACTATCGACAAGAGGCTTGGAGGGAGGAGACAGTGAGTTAATATGAGTAGATATACTTATCAATATGAGTCTATATATATAAACTATGCATATTAACAATTACCAGAATCATTGGTAAATAAGCAACTTACTCATTTTAAAGAGCAAGGGATGGTTCTTCTAAATGTGACTGAAAGTCACTGTCAGAATGAAGAGACACTTAGCAGCTTAAGCAGAGGGAAGGGAGTCTCAAAAGAAAGTCTGGGATGATCCATCAACTGTATAATGCCAATGAAATTTTCTATGGCTCTTCAAATGCCTTCTCATTAGATGTTTGAAATCAAATGGTAGTGGTAACACTATGCAAAAAACCAGATCACCTCTAGCAGAATGCATTCTGGCCACAACCAGCCACATCTACCTTCACAGAGGGAAACTAGAGATAATCAGTGCATGTCAATAGCAAAGACCCTGCATCTCCTCACTGTAGGAATAAAGTAATTTTTGTGGGGAAAAAAAGCGCAATTTTTTTGTGGGAAAGAGACAATTTTCTGAGGAACCTGAATCTGCAGAGATAACAAGGAAGAAGCCCTTCTGGTACCAGAAGTATAAGTTAAGTAGACTTATCCACAGACACCCAAAGTTTATTGAGTAATACGAAAAGATTAATCTCTTGACTAAAGCAGAACTCAAACACACTCTAAGGGAAAAAAACAAAAACCCTAGGGTAACTCAACAAAAGGACCTCATTTCAGAAAAAAGAAAAAAAAAAGCTGTATATGGTGGACTTTTGAGATAAGAGGTCTTAATCATCCCTACACGCCTGAGGTACATAGTTGTAAAAAATGCCCACTTCCAAGGAGCTTACAGAAAGTTCTATGAAACTCCCAACAGATAAGATTAGATCCCATCAAAGAACTAGCCCTTGAATGAAGATAGACATTCAAATCCATCCACAAGCTCTAGAGCATGAAAGCAGAAGTCAAAACAGCTGTAACAAGTGGGCAAACTTTCACAGAATTAAGGGCAAACCAACACCTTTCCATTTCAAGGAGTCCTCCTGTGACAGTCAGAATCCAAAGAAGCAGGACAACGCAGTGAAAATCTGGCCAACTTAGCAGTCTGTGTCTGATTCATATGCACTTTTCTGGAACCAGTATGTACCAGAGAAGATGTACTGCAGAGAATCATCTACACTGTACCCTCTACACTGCAGCAGCTGCAAAGGGGATTCACAGCTCCATCCCTGACTTCTCGAGGAAGATCTCAGACTGCTGGAACTGGTAGAAACAAGTCTGTTAGAATGGCCTCACTTGTGGAAGTGGTCTCCTAGGGCACAAGAAACAATCTCCTACTTGCTGTGCAGGTTGCAGTCCTGCTAGATTCATTCTCAAAGGAATGGGAGGGGGAATGCAAATCCATCAAGTGCAAAAGAACCCAAACTTTGCCTATCCACAATTTAATACTTTCCGACAAAGCAGGAGACAACCAAATTCTCCTTTACTTATTTACAAAGTAGCAAGATGTTGGTAGTCAGCTGTATATGAGATTTCCAAGAGTAAGAACACAATACATACTTTGTGGATCATGGCAAAATGCCAGCGTGGAGGCAGTGAGTAGTGATAAATGCTCCTAAGCCACGTAACTGATAGGGTAATGATCACCCAAGTAGGTAGGGAAGAATGAAGAGGCATGCTAAGGAGGAAAATAACTGATGGTCACAGAAACTATTACCAGTCAAATAATTGGTATTTTTACAAACAAAATGAGGCCAAAACTAAAAATCAAAAAATACAGTATATCACAGTGGTGTTTCTGCTACCAAACTACTCTGCTGCACAACAGGCTGTTGATGTCAATGTGCACTGAACAGAGTCCCAGTGGAGCAAGTCACTCCACGGAAAAGTTCCCTTCTGCAGTTTAAGAGTCTGATGTTAAAGGCCACACTCACAAACAAGAAAGCAGACAATGCTTAGCTCAGACACAACAGGACAGGACAGAGCTCCTGTGCTTCCCATGCAGACTGTATTCTGCAAACACATACAGAATGATTTTTGCCTGAGCAAGACAGACCCTGTGGTACAAACTGTTAAATTATTACTTCCAAGTCCAGATTTAGCTTAGCATTAAAAGAAAAGTTATCACTCTCAAAACTGTTTCAGAAGAAAAACCTAAAGTTGCTTGGAAAGGAAAAGTCATCTGCAGTGAGTGGTGTGCTGCAAGGGAAGGAAAAAATGACTTCCTACTTTTAACTCTATAATTAGACAGCTTCAAGAACAAAAGATAACATGCCGACTGACAAATGGCCAGGTGGTAAAGCAAGTTTTGATGCTCAGTTTTGATTATCCAAATGGGAGTGTCTACCTACTGCAGTATGTCTGAATTGTGTATGAACACACAGCCCCATCATGCAGAGCCAGGAGCTCAGGTCTGCCTACTCAGAATTCAAATTACACACCTTTTCTATTCATCCTATCTTTAAAATACATACCGCATTAGGGACATCGTAGGCAACGCCTTTGCCAAACACCGGCGTAGTTAAGCGGGAGTAAACATCCTCTGCATTCAAATCTTCATTTTTACTATTGAACAGCAGAGCAGCAGCATCACTACCCAATAAGTATGTGAATGTCTTGCCAACCATAGTGAAACTGAACACAGGCCCATACTAAGAGAGAAAATAAATAAAAAACCAACAATTAACTACATTTAAATTCTGTTCTCAGTATACTTACTAGTGATATCTAATGTTATAATGAACACGTGATCTTGCACATTTTGAAACCATTTACATTAAAAAATATAATAAAAGATCAGTGACACTACAAAAACTAGCAGGGAGATGACAGCATATACTGTCTCCAGTAATCTACAAACACTGTTTCAAAATATTCTGGATTTAGAGTTATCCACAGGTAATTAAGAGCAAATACGGTTTTAAAATTTAAAAGTTATCTCCAGCAGACCCTCATGCACAACCTAATTTTATTGGAATTAAGGCTCTACTGACTTAATTAATTTCTTTTGGGCTGTTACAGTATAAAAACCAGTGAGGTTTTATACACCAGCCCTTTAAACATCGGTGAGGCATTAAAATTTATTAAGTTACCTACAGAGGTGGTCAGCTACATTCCACCCTGATCACAGATTAGTGAAAAATGTGATTAAAAGGTACCAATTAAGGCAAGAAGTAAAGTTATTAAAATGGCTTTTTAATTAACTTGTGATTCAGCTATGAGTACTACCCAAATACACAAACGTATTTTTCTCATGTGCATCACAAGAGAGAGCTCAGAAAACACTACTTCTCTAACAGCAATGTACGTAGAGATCTGAAGATACCAGAGTCTACTGTGCACACTCCATTCCATATTCGAGGTGACAAATGAGAATGAACTGATTTCAAACAGGCTCCAGACAGAGAACTTGATAGATACACAAAAATATTTTAGCATATGCTCAGCCAGTCATGTGGAAAAACATACTTTGTCATAAGCATTTTCCAAAAACTGAATGGGGCTTTTTCCAAATGCAACTGCATGTCCAAGGAAAGGGATGCCTGATGAAATAAAAGGCGGGTATTTCTGAGGAAGAAAGAGAAAAATAATTATTGAATTTTCTTCAGAGAGTATCACAGAATAATAGAATATTCTGAGTTGGAAGGGGCCCACAAGGATCCAAGTCCAACTCCTGGCCCTGCACAGAACAGCCCCAAGAGTCACACCATGTGCCCGAGATTCTGCAACTCTGGCAGACTTAGTGCTGTGATCATCACTGCCCTGGCATATCCCAGTGCCCAAAAGTAATAAATGCATGTCCATTTATACAAAAATACAGAGCAGGTTTTATACATGCTCATTTAAACTCTTTTGTGAAAAGGCCAATATCGGACAACTGATTATTTTTTAAATCAAGCCACATTTAAAAGCAGCAAGGATTTAAAATAAAGTGAATATGATTAAGATTCTTGCTGTGATACCTCTGAAAGCAAAGCACAAAGGTACTGCAATCGTAAAGAAGGCGGTCAGAAACAAAACAGCGTTGACGACTGGTTGAACAGCGCCCCAAAGGGACCAGCTTCTGGTAAGGAAAGGGTTTCACAGACAAGTGAGAGCTTTCTTTGGAGCTCCATCGAGGAAATAGCATGGGGCAGGGCCCCGGTGTGCGGGCGAACCCACCGCACCTCCCGCCAGAGGCGCCCCGGGGCGGCCGAGAGCGCTCCCACCCACGCTGGGGTTTCACCGCGCCCTCCCTGCGCTCCCAAAGAGGGCTGCCCGAGGTGAGCGCACCTCTGCTCCCCGGCCCTGTCCCTCTGCTCGGCGGGGACCGGCCCCCCGCCCCGGCCCATCGCCCCTACCCGCTGCTCGGATCCGATGTGGCGCCGGTAACCCAGCTGGAACAGGTACCCGAGGCTGAGCACGAAGGCGGAGGCGGCCAGCACCAGCGAAAGGGGGTTGCCCACGGCCACCCGCTCCAGCAGGGACCCGCCGACCTCCATCAGGCTCAGCATCTCGTCGGCGGCCACCGCCGCCATCCGCCGGGGCTGGGCTGGGCTGGGCTCCGCGGGGCGGAGCGGAGCGCGGCGATCCCGCCGCCCGGGCCGGGGTGGTCCGAGCCCGTGTGCCGGTCCCCGGCGCTGGGCTGATCTCTGCCCATGTGACGATGCCGCTGCCGCAGCCAACCCGCGCCCGCGCCGCGCCGCGTCACGGGTGGGCCGGGCTGCGCCGCGCCCCATTGGCTCCTGCGGTTAAGCCAGGCAGCTTCTGCTTGAATAAAACCCTTTTAACTTTGTAAATCTGGGAATATTAGCAGGCAGATGGGTTAATTGTAATGCACAATGAGACATTTCAACAGGGTGCAGTTGCAAAGTTTACCAGTGATGCCTTAAAATAATGTTTTTGCAAAGTTCAGAAACCTAGATTTTAATAAATCCCCCACTTTACCTGAAAGAAACTCCCTTTTGTTGTCTTCAGCTCTGAATACTTGCAGCTTTGTCAACTGAAAAAGGTGCACAGGTGAAAACAAACTGATGTGCAACACCTGCAAACCCCCGCTTTGCCAGGACCGACAGTTTCCAGTTTACCTGATGAATTCCCGAGTGGTTTCCGAGGTGCACTGCCTTCATTTATAGTCTCCATGGGGCCCTCCCTACGATCCTCTCCAACGCTCTTCCTACATACCTTACAAGGATGAGCCTGTTACAAATTACTGCCCTTTGGTAATAACACCTGCTTGGTTAACATTTGATGGCACTTTTATGCTGATTACAAAAATAAAACCACCAAACGTGACTTGTTGCAAACAATTTATTAGGTAGTAATAAATACAAATTGAGCAGAAAGGACTATACAGCAATAAGGCATATTAACAGTATTGTTAAATAGGCAACTGACACACCTTCTTAACATTTTCCTCTAGTTTTCTAAGAAAGTGCTATGTAGAGAAATGTATTTCTGATACTGGTGCCAAGTGATAGCAGGGATGCACTATGAAGGACCCGACTGTTGCATTATTTACCTTAAATAAAATATAACAATCCACAAAGTTTTCCTGTTACTTAGGCCAGTGAAGTTTAAGTAGAAAAGTAGAGCTTGCTAAGAAGAATACAAAATATAAGTCTCCTGTTCACCTTTTTAACAGCTTACTACTTTAATTTCTTATACTGCGCACTTACTAATAGTAAGGTATGAGTAAAGTTACTCTACAACAGCACAGTTCTTCACATTCATTTTAACTTTTATTTGAAAACTTAGAGGCAAGTGCTAATTTTTATTTTTTTTAAAAAAAATTTTTACAAAATATTGCATACTATTTTAGCATGCAGTTTACACGGAAGAAACAGTCAAGTGCACTTAAAACCCTGAAATACAACCAGAAACTTTAGAGATTTGTGTTACAGATTCTATTTGAATGTACACAAGGATGTGTTTCAGACTGCATAGGATCCCACCTTACACTTGGAACCCAACTTGTTGAGTCCCAGTCCTGACTCTACAAAGAGGAGACAGAATGCTTAAAACCGTATCTGACTTCCTTGCGATATAAATCTTCATTTCTGCATCCTGCCCTGCTTGTAGCCTCAAGAAACTGAAGTAATCAGTAGGAAAATTAGTTTAACTGAAGTAACTTAGTACCTCCTCTATGAGTTTTTGTTACTGCATATGTGTTGCCATCCAGGGTAGGATTTATTAAAACTTTCTGAAGTCCTCTGAGTAAGGTTCATGTGTAAATCTGTATCTCCCTCTCCTCCATATACACATTTTATATTGCACAGCAAAAGTAAAAATCCATTTCAAAAAACAAGCATGCTAAACATTCAATATGGCTTCTGAATGATTTAGAGTATTTCCCTTTTGGCATCCTCATGCAATATTTTAGAATAAATATGAATCCAAAGGATGAGAAAGTTAGGAGTGAAAATAAAGCGAGCTAAAATGTCTGTCAGAAACCAAATAAAAACCAAGAGTTTATCAAAAGTACTTGCTCAAAGGTTTAACTGGTCTTTTAAGCATATTTATCCACAGTATCTTAAAAATTAAGTGTGTCTACAAAATACTGTAACATATACCACCTCCTTGATGTTCCACAGAATGACATGAAAGGTAAATAGGTCAACTGAGATGCTCTTAATGGCACTGGTAGTCCCACAGTCCTCTGGGAACAAAAGCTTTACTGGTTTCATACTCGTCCAACTCAGTAAACCATTTACATTTCATTAGCTTTATTGGTTAAGCTCAAGCCCTACAATAGTTTATATATGAAACACAAAAATATTTATAAAAATAATAGATATGTTGTATAGTTTTTTAAAAAAATAAACCATGCAGCTTCTGTACAAAGTTTAAAAACTGTACAAATTGACTTTTCTACTGTGTAAAATTCATGTACATGGAAGTCTTCTGTTACAGTGAGAAACAGGTTGTTTTTTGCTTAGCCATTAGATGCCATTTCATAACTATTGTTCACTTGGATCATTCATTTCTTTCACTTGGCATTAACTGGCCATTTAATTTCATCAGGAGTTTAACGACGAGACCTGCCTATGTAAAGGCATGCAATTAAATTCTATCAGCATTTCAGAACTATGACAATCAAGTATGTGACAAATGCAATTCTCAGTCTCTGCTAGTTTCAGTTGCATCTCTGTGATTCTCACTATATTTGGCACTATCCTTAGAGTATGAGGGATTAGGCATATGCAACAAAAATTCAATTAAAAAAAAAGTTTACCCTAATGATTACAGATGTATTTTATGTATTTTGAATTCTGAAGGCTTCACATGCTAGGAAAACAAGCAAACATTCTGAAATATTAACAAGAAAGTTTTAAAATAATTTTTGTGGAGGCTTGGCCTGGGCTTCTTTTTGTACTATGTAAGGGTGGTCAACCTCCAGAGAGAACAGGCATGCATCTAATTTAGGAAGAAAATAATTGAACATAAAGGATTAAAAAAAATAATGCTTACCTGTTTGGTATGCACAATAAAGCTCATTTTGTTTTCCAGACTGTGGATTTGGAAACATGTATCTCCATCTCCCAACTGCCACATAAAGCAACCGTACTTTAGGCTGAGGAGCAAAGCCTACAATGGAACGTGGGAAACTGTCACTCAGAAAATACTCTCCATATCTACAAAATGAGCTTTCCTTTGTCCACTTAGACAGGATTCAGACTTAAAAGAAGCACATTCCACACAACGTAGTTGTAGCTTATAAAGTAGTAAAGTTTATCCAAGACTTTGTTAGTAGTGACTTAAAAAGATCTTAAAATATTGGAAATTTTCAGTCACGTTTAAACAGTTGGATATGAAATTATTTCTAGTACAAAGATTTTAAGAGAAAAGAATTAAGTTTAATAGTTATCACTGGCAGTTCACTTAAGCTGACCTTTGTTTCCATGTTGAGGAGGTGCAGCCCTTTTACATTTACTCCTACATACACTTTGATGACTTTATGGCTACTTGAACTTGCTTTGGTGAATATCTGTCCTGTGAAAAAAGCTGCTCCATAAGTAGGAATTTCCCAGCAATTCTGCAAGAACATGCGCTGAAGGTGATGCATCTCCTTACTGACACCTTCGCTGGTGCTGAGATTCTAGGGATAAAGGAAAAATGACAACAAGCCTTCTCAAACAGTTGTGGTTATTTGAAGAAAATCCACTGTGGGTGTGGTAGAGGGGATATACTTCTCTGGATCCCCACCCTACATTACAATTTACCTGAATTCTACATGCCATTTTTAACATGTAAAATCTTTGGAACAGAAGATTGCAACTTCTTTCTCCTTCCACCATACCCCACACCCCAAAATAATGGCCTAAGAGCAGAAGTCAAGAAAGCTAAGCTCATTCTTACATGCAATCTGATGACAGAATAGAGACTACTTTGCTACACCACAGTCTTAGACCACCACCATCCCCTCCTTCATCTGTATTACAAAGAACAAGAATGATCTGCTGGTTTTTGACAAAAAAAGGTGCAGGCACCAGAAGAAAGTTTATGATTGAGTAATGTCATTCAAAAAGAGGGGCAAGGTCTGAAAACATTCCTTGGGTGCCTCTGCAGTATTTCCTGGCAGCTACCTTTAGTGATGCATGTCAGCTGGTTTGTCCTTCTGACACACCTCACTTTTTCCACAATTATTTACCAGGATCACAAACTTAAACTTGGCACAGGCCTCAGATGTATTTTACAGAAGCAGCCCAAGCCCACATTTAAAAATTTTGCTTAATTAACTGCTCTAATCAAAGGACTTTGTGTGTGTGTGTGCACGTGCACATCAGCAGCATTATCAGATCCCCAACATAAAAGTTACACTGGCAAAAAGGACTTTGCAAGTCTATCATTACAAGAAGACATGAAAATGTAAGTCAGAGTAGATTTTTTTACATCTATGCCCGAATTGAAAGTATCCCCAATACAAAGTTATCACTGAAGGTAAATGAACAGGTGACAAATAAATTTACTTTCAACAAAGAGATCAACTGTAACTGTACAAGAAAAACATTCCAACAACCCATCCCAAACATTCAAAACATTTCTAGCTTTATATACCAATATTTCTGTTCATTAAATGACAACCAAACAGTCAAAAAATGTTTGGGAGGATTTTCTATTATTTGGTTATTTATCTCACCTTGTATTCATGAAGTATCCTGTTTGTCCAATGAGGAGCTTTACTTTTTAGTTTAGTGATTGGTACGATAGATTTAAGATTTTCTTCACTAAGAGAAAAACAAAGCAGAAAAAAAGCTTTTCTTCACTAAACAAAGTAAGGAGAAAGAATATTTGCCTCATTGTATCTTCAAGTCACACATTGAGCTAGACAGTCAGCTCCCTACTCTATCTTGTCTCATCAGGTGAGATGGTTTCCTGAAAGGTAAGCCAAGGCTTCCTAAAATACAGTGTAATTCTCAGTTAATGAGATACAGCTAGATAGTATGCTATACCCTCTGTGTCATGCATCATGGACACAGCATGGAGAGGAAATGCCAGCAGCAGAACACATGGTTTGTACTTGGTTACAGAGCAGTTTGGTGAATTCCAGCTTGGAAGCCAAAATTAAATACAAACAGCCATTTGTATCAGTATATCACATACTCCAAAAATATGACAGATTGTAGATACTCTTCCCTCCACTATTGTAGTCAGCACCACCAGGGACTTGGCCCAATTAATTTCCACATGAAAGTTACATGTTACACAACGTGAAAGAGAAGCTACCTACATGGAGTGCCTTTTTTAAAAACCCCAAAGCACAGCAAACAAAAAACACTAAAAGGAAGAAAGCAAGCCTTTACTAGTTTGCTTTTATGTACAACTAAGAAAGTCTCAAAACCTAGTGAAGTAACCTCTAGAGTAATTTTTTAACTGTATTTGTCAGTAACTGCACACATATCTACCAAGCAAAAACCCTGCACAGGACAATGCATCCAGATCATTAAGGTCAAGGATACTCTCATAAAAACAATGGTCTGGATATACTTTTGAAACTACCAGTCTTTTAATAAACATTTATATCAATTGCAAAAAAATTCAGAATAGAAATCTCTTCATCTATCTGAAGAACAAGCTGAGGTATTTTCCAACATCTTCATTTGAATACAGATGGAAGGCACAGCTAAATGCCCATGACTATTTTTCCAGGTAGTTCTGTCTAAAGAGTCAAACACTTCCATTGAGCAGGATCAACTTGGAACCACAGTACTGATATGCCTCAGTGCGGAGAGGAACATCACCCTGCAGCTGCTGGGAGTTAGCAGCATGTAGTTCTGTACTAAACCCAGCTGTATTGAGCTGCACACTCATGCAGGTGGGCAGTCCCACTTAAATTCCATTCTCCTTATGCTCCATCTACCAGCTGTTGTAACTGCAGGACAATACAAGCAAAATAGCAGCAAGCCAAGACGGAGCAGTTGATGCTGTGAATGAGAGGAGAGGATAAGCATAGTAGCATTCCAGAACAGCACAGCTGCTGTTTCATGAATGAAGTGAGGTGGGTATGGCAGGGGGTGAAGGTGCACACAGCAGAGAACCAGAACCTTGATGGGCTCAGATACTGCTCTACAAATGTACGTGGGAAGAAGAAGTCATATCCCAGAATAGCTCAGCTACTGTTATGCTGGCATGCAGAGAGAAGGGGAGAGAAAAATACCATCTGGCAGAGTCCTACTGGTGCTATGGTTTTGACCATTTTAGTACAGCAGTTCTCATACAAATGACAGAAGAGAAATTATCTCTCTACATGGTCTGTCCTCTTCAAAGGGGGTGGAAAGTCAGTCCCAGAAGTTGGTCTAACTGAACATTCTTCAAAGTCTCAGTCCTGTCAGAACCCTTCATTCACATGAATACAATTACTCATTTTGGTATTACTACATCTCAGGACAGATTTACAGAACACAGAACCTCTATCTCTCTGCCTGGAACCACAATAATTAAGATTAATACATTTTTCATACCCAGTGTCCACCTCCTATTAATGCTGCAAGGGTTATGTGATTACTCTGAACTACAGCTCAGTGATGGAGAAAAACAACAAATATATCATACCTAAAATTCGAAAGTTCCTTAGTAAGTGCTATCTAAAAATACTTAATCTAAACCCATAATTTTAAGTTTTAAACACACATACTTACTTTAGAAAGCCCTGTTTATGTTTCTTGCTCTCATAATTTCCATAGACTATTTGTAGAAGCAGACTTGCCAGTGTGATCAGCTTGGCATCAGGTGATGTATAAAAACCTTTCAGTAAATTATATCTGGCTTCATCAAAAAGGATAAGAATAGCCAATGGATCTTCAATCTGTTAAAAAGATACAAATAATTTTTTTTTAAAGAAAATTAGCTTAGAAACCATAAATACAATTTCTCACTGATTCAGAGACAGAAGACAAAGGTGTGATCCTGACTGAAGTGTACATTTCAGTAGTGTTTTGTAATAGAAAAAAATTTGTATTTTCATGGACTTCCTTTGACACTTCACTGACCTAACACACAAATGAAAGGCAACTAGCAAACCATGCCCAATCAGAAGGTTCATATCTATGATACCTATGGATTTTCCCCCCATGAATTATTTTGAATAATATGTTTGAATAACCCCATTGAAATGCACCAATTAAATAACTGAAAACCAACAGCACCAGGAAAAGAAAGAAAATCAAGCAGGTTGTTTTTAGCTGTATGACAGACAGAAAGAGACGGATACAGAGAGAGATGATAAACCAAGCAGCTGAGAGGGTGAGAAAGAGAGAGACAGTAGGAAGGTGAGAGGGAAGGAGGGAGGGAGGGAAAAATGTGAAGACTCAAACTATTATGGAAAAGGAGAGGAGATATCACATTTAAATTAGTTTGGATATCACTACAGTCACTATACACATAGAGTGTTGATGGTCAAAGTGTTCTGATTCTGACCATGATTTCATGCTATCACTTCCAAATGCTGACCTTTTTTTCTATTTCCAGTGGAAGTCTCACATCCCTTCTCAGGAAAAGCTGTGAAGTTTCCCTTTGAGGATCCAGGTTTGTCAGTTCAGTGAATATTTCAGGCCAGTCTCGAATATGTTGCAAAGGCTTGTGATATGGCTTCAGCTGGAGGCCTGAAAAATAGCAGGGTTTGTTTCTAAATAAACAACAGAATAACCCAGCAAATACACACACAGATATATAAATTACTAAACGCTGCACCAAAACCAGGGATCTGAAATTGAGGACTCATTAACAAACATTTTCCCTCTGTTTTCTAAACTGCTATATATATGTTATACTTCAACATCTTTCACTGAGAAAATCTGTTTATTCAACTTATCCATCTTACATTCAAACACAGGAAAACGTTATCTGTCCTACAAGCAAAAAACCTACGGTCCTTACAGTTGTATGCAAACTGCAAGAAACATACCTGAAACACAATGAAACTTGTCCATTAGTTGTTTGAAGCCATAAATCAGAAGCTCATTTTCAAATCTACGCTAAATATCTAGAGAATTACTTGCTTTTAAACAATGTATCAGCGAGCTCAAACCCTCAAATGCAAAGGTCAACTTCAATGACCCTATGAAAACATGACATACATATTTGGAGGCAAAAGCAGCAAGACTAACACTCAAACACTTCATTTTCTTCCAGACATTAACATCTATGTTTATTTCTGGGTTACAGTAGTCAAGTGGCATACAGCAAAGTAAAAAGGCAAAAGGCATAACACTGGGAGAGTAAGATTAAAGAATGAAGAGATTTCCTGCAATAGTTAGAGCACAGTATCCTACCAGATACCAGACCTGAACTGTGCTTTGCAATGATAGCGTGTCCCATAGCTATCATGTTGCAGCAGTACTGTTGACTACAATTTCTGACAAAACCCAATCACACTGATTGACTCTTTTGAGATTCTGTTTATCTTTTGCTGTATGACTCAAACAAAAAACTACAATATACTTTTAATTTAGATTAGAAATACCAAAAAATCCATTGAATGTAATAGTGATGTTTTGCATCAGAATTCTCTCCCGACAAATACATCTGAAAACTCATCTATCAAAAATTATTTTGGTGTACAACATATGAAAATTCACATGATTAAAGCACCTAATTACAAAAAAAGCCATTAATCAGCTTACTTTAATTACTAGTTTTAAAAAAGTAAAAACAACTACATGCATCTGATTTCAGATATTCTGGGAAGAAAAAGAGAACTAAAACTGGGATAAGTTAGCAGTAAGGACTGTAACAGCCGAGGTGCCCTGTAACATCTTCCTAGATGACGTACATTCCAGGTGCCACAGTGATACACAGGCAAACCTATTGAGGGTACCCAAAGTGAAAGCTAACACAAAGAAGCTCTAGAGCTCTGAAAGCAGAGTTTGGAGATATCAGGCTGTAAAGGCTGTCAGAGGGCATGTCTTCTTCAACTTTCCTAAGACAGTATTATTTTTTTCCTAAAGGCAAGCAGAAATAAACTATATAAACTCCCAAGTATAAATATCATCCTTGCTTACTTACTGAGGTTCTCAGAACAGATCCAGATAGTGAAGTACTGCTGAGTTTCTTGAGACAAGCGCATGCCCTCCATTATTTGCTGTACAGTGGTATTGTTTCCATGTTTCAGCTCAACAGAACGATATGATCCATCCATACGATAAATTCGTGCCTTTTCATACTACATAAAAACATAAACATATTAAAAAACCAACTTGTTAAAATCCTTTCTATTGGTGCTTCTGAAGAGGAAAGCAATTCTACCATAATTCAGCAGCGTCCATGATGTCGGGAAAAAGAACATTGCACAACTCCTGAATATTTATTATTTATCAAAATTGCTTGTTTCATGTCCTGCGCAAGTTCTTATAATGTGTTTTTGACAATAACTCCAAAAAAGAACTTGCTGATATTTTGAGGACTTCTGTTAAACTTGAAGGTAAATAGGCATTTAAAAGTTCCCTGAGGGATTTGGGCTCAACTGTCTATGCACATCCAAAAATCCCTTACTGTTACTGGCAGGTTATGAATTTTCCCCCTCAATAGTCTATATTAAAAAGGTTAATTTTTCAGAGGGAAGCACCCACCCTTTATTCAGATCCCACTACAATAAGAATACAATCTCACTAAATCTTACAGTGCTTCTATATTACTACTAATAAATCATTTTTCCCTTCCAAACTCCCATGGCTTTCATTGGATTGCATGTGAGCCCACAGCATGCCTCCTGAAAAACATATTCAAATGTAAATCAGGTGCTTGAAGCATATACACACAAGTCATAAATCAATTAAATATTTTGTTCTCATCTCTTTAACAGGTTAAATGTTTTAGCTGCTTGAATAAAAAAATTGTAGAAATTTCTCATTTCCCTTCTTCAAGTCTACTGAGTCATCAAGAACTGAGTCCTTAACATTTTTGGCGGGGGTGGGGGGGGGAAAAAGATGCCTTGGAAAATGACAACTGACTGAAAATGAGCCTAGAATGAAAATCATGAGTCTATTTTTGCTGCAGTAGTCACTGTCACTCCTACTGCAGTAATTTCTATCTTTTTTATTTTAATGTATTAAATAGTAATGTGACAACGTAAGTGACCTCTTACACTGTAAAATCTACTTAACATGTGTGCATTATTCTCTAGAGTCATAAGACACACACACCTGTTATTTGACGAATTGCATAATAAGATCCCTAAAATAAAGGTCAGTTCCTCCCTTAATTGTTTTGGAAGATCATTCATACAGAGTGAAATGCAGATAATTTAAAACATCTTGAAAAACTGACAGGTTTACTACCACCTACCTACAGGCATACAAGTTGCATCTGAAGTCAAAGAACAGAAACAAGTGGTTTTACATAACTTGGCTAATTTAAAATCTGCTTCAGGATAAGAGGAATCACATTGTAAATTTTGTTTCCTATCTAAATCTCCACTGGTTGCCAAAGAAGCCTACACTGACTAACTGACGTAAGGTCTACTTTGTAGAAGCCTACATCTAGCCAGCTGAATGCTCCTGTTTATCAATATGTAAGATGACAATGCATAAAGAAAACTGATGGTTGTATGATCAAAAGTAGACACAAAATCAGTAGGTGATGTGATTCTCCTACAAATAAATCAGAGCATCATGTTTAAAGTCTTATATATATTTCTTCAGCCATGAAACAGAACCAAAACATTTAAAGAGACAAAATGTCATTTTGTCAGTATTTACACTTGCAATTTCAGTGTAGTGCACATTTCCAGTAACAGCTATAAGTGAGCCTAGCTCTTCTACAAGTTTATGTGTAAATTAAATGTAAACTTTAAACTATTTAGAAAATAAACTCATACAGGTTTATTTATGGCTTCCTTCAGTAGTTTTGCAGCTTCTTCCCACTCATTTTGTTTGTTCTCTTCACAGACATTCAGTGGAGATCTTCCTTGTTGATCAGTAATGTGCTACAAACATAAACAGAAACACTGATTCTACATTGATTTCACTGGAGACAGGTAAACATTTACACATTTTTGAGACAGTTAAGGTCCTTGATCCTAGAGTTCAAACATTTAATTAATAAAAAATGGGAAAAGTAGAGGTAATGAATACGTTCAACCATTTTTTGGTAATCTCTTAACAAGATCATCGTGTTTAAACATTGTGATCTGGATACAAAATATTTCACATCCACAAGATAGAAACTGTTGCTAAAACTTCTATTTCGATACATAAACAGCACTTACTCTGTCAATTTCTGGATGATTTAGTAGAATTTGTACTATTTCAGCATGCCCACCTCCAGCAGCAAAATGAAGGGGAGAGCTAAGTTGGCCATTCAAAAGATTTGGATTGCACTTCCCTTTCTCCAACAGCATTCGAGTGGCTTCAACTTTTCCATACCTGCAGACAAGTTTAAAGCAGAACAGACACAGCAAATGTCAAATAATTTCTTTCAGATAGTTCTAAATATGAAAAAGTGTTTTTCTGCACTTGAGTTTTTAGCGTTCAAATTACACAAAAGAAAATGCAACGTTAATAAGTTCATAGAAATTAATATCAGTTCTGCACTTCTTTGTCTTCATTGGTCTAGGAACCGTTTATTGAATTCCTTATAAATAAATTGAACTGTGCTTTAAACCAGCTAAGTTTGGGCAGTTGTAGCAATTCAGTCATGGCTGAACAAAGTCCAGCCTTGTATGGGAAAAAACCCAATCTGTGTGAGAATCAGTTCAGCTTCTGATTGTCACGCAACTGGATCCTGTGGATTCTTAAGCCTCATACTTATAACTGGAAACTCTTGTGTATACTTTACGTACAAAGTAAGTGCAAGCTTTCTGATAAACACTAAAAATCAAGTAAGGTTGTGGGGTTTTTATATCAAATTTGATTATTGTGTTATTTGTATCATCAGACATGCTGACCACTATATATACAAAAGACTAACTGCCATAAAGATAAAACAAAAGTATTTTTACAACCAAGGAAAGCTTTCAAGCACTTACAGATTAAATCATAGAGCTACAGTCAGACAAGTTGACCTCTGTAAATCACTTAGTTCAGATTCCCACTCAAAGCTTTGCCAGCAACAAAACATGCTCAGCTCAGATACTGCTGTGCTGTGAAACTGCTCACAGCCTTTAGCCAACAAAGACTGTAAAAGTTACCAGGCTAAACTAGGCCCAGTATCTCCAACAGGAATTAGAACAGGTACTCAGGAGAGGCAATAGGTAAGTGATGACATGATCTTCACATCAGATCTCCTCCAAAACCATTCAACTGAAATTCACCTCAAAACCTGAAGCAATCTTTCTCTTCAGAAGGTTAATGCTAACATGCATTAGAATTGAAGCATAAAAAGTCTAGAGGTTTTTTTATTTCTTCTTTTTGAGGCTGATAAATTCCAGACATGATTAGCGCTAAAGAATCACAACAGCAAGAGTGCATTTGATTGACAAAACTATCATTGACTCACCAGCAAGCATAATGGATTGGTGCCCAGTGGTCACTATCTAACTGATTAACAGAGAACTTTTTATCCAGAAGGTGGCTTAGTAAATCAGAGTCACCTTCACAAGCACTGCGGTGAAGAGGGAAATCATCTACCCACTGGTGTTCCCTATGAATTAAAAGGGGAAACAGGAGGAAAACATCATTTGGAAATATCACAATAGTTGAGAACATCAACATTTTAGAAATTTGTCATGCAGTGATCAAGCCACAGCTGTATTTCTTATGCTAAGAAATGCTTCTCTAATGTTTATAATTTACATCTTTCTTGATCCATCTGACTGTTGTGTTTCAGTACTTAAAGACTTCAAATAGAACTTTTAATAAAAAAGTATTTATACAGTGAAGCCCTAAAGTAACAAGAATCTCATTCTGACCAAGTCTACCAAGTGCTACTGTGATATAACAAAACAAAATTATCCATTAATAAAAAAGGAATGTAACATACTTGTCCTCTGTGACACTGCTCATGCTACGTTGCCACTTTTCTCTTTTAGGAATCTGAATCTTTGAATAGTCTGGGGCTCCAAGGCCAAAGTATGGATTTATTACCACCTTGTCAACCTGTGAAGATATAATTCAAACACAACTGAAAAAATATTTTCCTGAGATTTGCTACACAATCCCCCATCCAGGTCAGATAATGTCTTGAAATCAAAGTTAGGATAGTACCATTTCATAGTTAAGGAGAATTATGTTCAACTTGAGGATTTGAAAAACTATTGCACATTTACTGCTAAATAAAGAAATCTGAATCTATTATACATACAGCACATACTCATATCAAATAAATGAACTGTAAAATGAAAATGTATGCATGTTTCACAAATATAAAAATAAAATATAATTCTTACCCTGTTGGTATACTGAAGGTCAGATCCAAACAAAGGATTATAGATACACATATCTGCTTTCTCCAATGCCAGCATTTTACTCTTTATTTCCAGGGCAGTATAACCCATGTGTAATGAGCTCTCTGTTTGGCCAGGTTCTATAGCATAGGCAGGGTTTATTACATTTGTTTTAATTCTCTCAAGAGGAGATGGTCTGAACAAAGCTGGGATGGAGTGAGACTGGGTGTGTCGTTCATCCAACCACCTGCAGGAGAGAATGAGTAAGTAATTCATTTTCAGGTAGAAAAGGATTATTTTGGTCATCCTGTCCATTATTTTATTTGATTAAGAGTTGTATGTATGATAATCACAGATTTTAACTAAAAAAAACCCATAATGCATACAGCCAATTTTATATGACTAAATTAATCCCCAAATATGACATTTGTTAACCACACACAGTTAAGCAATTGTATTTGCTCAAACACATTTCCTGCGGATGCAAACTTTCAAAGAAAAGGAAATTATAAGCTAAAAGTAACACTGGTTATAACTGAAAAACTTAACCACATGTCACTGTTTCATTTACTTTCAGTTTATCAAAAGTCCTATTCTCCACATAGAAATTTTGCAACTTAGAGCAGGTTTTTTTAAGGGTGAGTTTCAATATTTGTGCTGACTTAAGCCTTCTAACTCATGTGTTTCATTAGGGAGAGACGGGAAAAGGCAAATAAACCAGAAGATCCAGTTTCCAAAGTGCTAAGTCTCTTTTACATAGGCTACCATTTGCCTTTTCACAAAGCCATGCTGAAGTTTATTCTCTTCTCAGTGCATTCCTACTGACAGTACAGAGTTTTAGAGCTCCCTTACTCTGAGCTACTGGGGAAAGTCAGTACTGTACACCTGCTGCATTTTTCCCTGTCACATGTGTAGTATAACACAGAGTTCAGGACAAGTTGTTCACCTCAGTTTTTGGATAAATGTATTTTCACCAAGTTGCTGAATTATTTTAGTATTATGTTGAGCGGTGTACATTTTAACTAAGAGTCTAAAGCCAGGTTAGTATTTAGGTTGCTGGACATGCTTTCTCATGAGCTTGAGTTAAAACTGTGCTTTACTAGAATATGATAAATTCAGTTTAGTGATTTAGCCTGAAAATATAGAAGAAAGTACATACTTTGGACATCCATTGACAGACCACTTAGACATTGTGTGTCCCAGAACCATGTGTAAGGATGGCAGAAGGTGACCTGCCGGGTAATGCATATGCTTAGGCCTGTATTTTTAAGTCCCAGACCCACAATAAAACGTGCTGTAAAAAGCAGCATTCTCTTCACTTACTCGTGGTCCTGCTGGGAAGGACTGCAAAATTGTAGTCAAAGTATTTTCAGGCATTTTCTCTAAATATTTGGTAGATAAATTAGTTATGGCAGTTTGAGAAGAGTTGTTTCAAATTACATACATAGAGAATAATGAATATAAACTATTTTTTCTTATGCTTCCAAGGCTTCTCTCATGACTGTGAGGCTTTTCAGCAGAACTTAAGAGTCTGAAGGCATTCAGTAAGCAGCAAATAAATATAACTGATATGATGGTATATATGGAAATGTACAACTCTACTAATAAACTCTAAAACCCCTACACACAGAACTTTTTAGGTAGTAGCCTATAATGGATGATTTTTCATGTTAGCTAAGAGTCTCAGATAACTTCATTAATGCAAATAAGCTCATACACAAGTATATCTCATATTTTGTTGTTAAGGATACATTAAAAAACCCCAAAAACGAGCTCATTAAAAAAGCCCCAAAAACATGCTCACTCAAATTCCTATAGATCTGGCTAAACATCTAATCACCTCTCTGATAGTTAATTCCCTAGTGCAAATAAATCTGTACATCTAGGGAAGATGTACTCCCTTTCTAAAAGGAGATTTAATTTAAATGCAAATCTTAATGGTATACAATTACAGGATATTTTTACTACACTCTGGCAAATGATCTTACAGATGACAATTATGTTACTTACAGAAGACTAAACATTATGATTTTACAAAACATTCACTGTGAGCAAGAACTTCCAAAAAGCCACTTGATTTAGATAAGCACATCATTCTGGAGTTTGCAAAAAAGACTTTCAGAAAGATTTAGAAATCTGTTGTCAAGGTTTCAATTTCTGATAAACATGAAGAAAATAACATGATATCACGACTTCCTTCTTAATCACAAAAATCCTATAAAAACTATGTGCTGTATCTACAAATTATATTTTATATATATTTATATTTTTATATAGAATATCAAATTAGTCTATTTGAATGTATTATTACTGGTGGCATTTCTTACTTATCCAAGGCAATTAACATTTTTGCAGTAAGTGTAGCAAAGTGGGTGCTGGATTCACTGCAGACTCTCATGATGTCTTGTAAACAGTAGAACACGGGGCATCCAGGACTGTATGCATATTTTGTGTTATCTGAAAAGGAAACATGCTCTGAAGACACAACGAGGAGAAGAATTTTATTTTCCCTTCTGCATCTTCTGTAGTTACATGTTCCTGACTAATTAAGAGTATATTCTAACTTCAGACTAACTTATTTTTTTCCAAATAATAATTGATAGAAATTACATACAATCCTTACATTAATTCATAACCCAAGAAGGCAGCCTTAAAAACCTGAAAGTATTCTGTTACTTCTTCACCAGTGTGATCAGCTTCATCTGAAGAAATAATGTTAAGTGTATACTGTTACCAGAAAAAAAAGAAGAGGACTCAGAACTAGAAGGGGTATGTATTGTTTTGTTATTGGTAACTCCACAACAGTATCTATTTAATAGGATTTATCATTAAGTCCTGTAAGTAAGGCAAAAATGAAGAAGTTCCTCCAAAAGCACTTGAACATTTACTGCAGTTTTTTTTTAAAATACTTTCCTGACAAGAAACTTACTTTGCCTTCTAAGGACTGTATTTACTGTTTAGAGACTTCAATAAGCATTCTTCTTCGAGTAAAGGACACTGAACTGAGTAGTATGTCTTACAGTTTGAATTCAGCATATTCTACACGAGTTAACACACATGTTTTGAATGTAATCAAGTCAACAAATATTGCTTAAAACAGAAGTGTGCTATCATTCCAGAAACAAGGGCCATACACTAATGCCAAGTTTTTCTCCATAATTTTAAGAAACTTTTTCAAGTTTTGGAACTTTCAGGGAGTTTTGCACCTGAATGCAACTTTCAGTGTTTAAATACAGAAAAAGCCATATACCATACTCATAAAAAAAGAACTCTCAAGTGAACTTCTGCTAAAATGGGTGCAACTTCAGAAATCATGCTCAACATTACCTTTCACAACAGTGGGAACAATGTAAAGGGATGCCTCCTGGCCTGCCTTCTCTCCATCTAGAGGAAATTTCTTCATTAACACTACGCGCTTTCCTAGCACAGTATTAAAAAAAAAAACATCAAAAACCACACAAAAAAAATTAATAAATGAACAAAACAAAGAAAAAAACACTAGAGTTAGCTATCTGAAAGCTTACCAGACAATCTCTAATTTCTAGGAAGAAAACAATTGTGATTATAGCTATAATCTAAAGCAAGCTAAGAAAATCTAAATACACATGAAAAACTAAAGAACATAAATATGAATATACCCATTAACATGAAAAGATGACATGACTGTAGCCTTTTATAGTAGGGGTTTTTTTGCTTTTCTGACCTCAGCTGCATATTTTAGCAGTGGTCACACTAACCTGTGCATATAAACACTTGGGCTCTCTGTGTGAGTCAATTTAAAACAGTCTAAACTGTGTAAGAAACAGACCAGTTTTGCTTTTACAAGGCATTCCTCAATGTGTATTGTATTAATTGTTATTCTGTATTTGCTGCAAAACAAGCTTTGATAAGTCTGTCCAGCTGCAGTTATTGCCACCTGCAACATTTAACCACGCAATCAGCTATTCCTCCTCTAAACTGTCAGCACTTCATTGTCTTGCCCTTACTGAACCTTCCCAGTATAACCTTACCTACAAAACAGATACACAGCAAAAAACAAAAGTCCTTTAGCCTGTATAATTTATACCAATCTGGAAATGAAATATGCCGGAAAGCAAATTGGCCAGCACAACTGTGAGACTAGATCAGCTATGCAACAACAATGAAAAAGAAAATATACTCATCAAATTCCATCTGTAGGTGATACAGTTATGCCAGAAATATTTTCATGTAGATACCGTCTCCTGAACAACAGACTTTAGAATCTATCAGTTCACTACTGCAAGTCAAATTTTAGCTGAAATTAAGGATAAAAGTGATCCGGTTTACTGGAAATTTAGCTATAAATCTAACTTTGAGGCAGACAGTAGTACAGACAAATGAAGCTACATTTACTTAAAATCTTTCAGTAAGCATTTTATAGAGTTGAAAGGTAAAGGGAAACAAAGCTAAATTAAAAGTTTTAGCTGTATACTTGGCTTGGGTTTTTTTGAACCTCAAAACATACCTTCTTTTTTTATACTAATTTCATGCCTTTGCACAAACTTGCCATGCCAAATTAATTTAAAAAGCATTTTAGAGAGTTATCAACAATATATAGGATTAAAATGTTTTTACCTTTAATACCCTGATTGGCTGGTGAAATTGGTTTGGTGGCTTCTAATACATAATCCAAGATGCTCTGGGTTATCTCAGTGCCTCCCTGAAGTTTAGTTTCCAGCAAAACTTTCTTTCTTTTTTTCTTTTGGCCTTCAATGGGAACTTCAAGCAACAAAATCTTTCAAACAATAATGAAACCAAAGGAGTTAAAGCAAAACTGAAAGAGGCATGGAACTTTATTTTTTACGCTTTATTTTTTATGCTTTATTGCACCACTGTAAAAGCAGTAACAATTCAAGAAGCACTGAATGTTGAGGAGCAGCATGGCAAAGTCAGAATGACCTCTGTAGCAGGTTAAAGAGAAAAAGACAACTCTACACCCTTGTAATGAGCAGCCAACAGGGCAAAAGGCCCTGAAATAAAACACAAAGGTATTACAAAGCCACGCAGTCTGCAACTACCATAAGGATGGGGCAATGCATAGTAGGTATTTGACATACATAGACCTTACTTAAGTAATCCTACTGTCAGATTTTCTCTTCTACTATCCTACATATTTACTATAATGTATTCTTTAAAAAAATCCCAACATCTAACAGATAATAAAAAATAAACAGTTTTACTTCATAGGATTTAGCTCGATATTCCCGAGAATTGAGGCTAGCGGTGTTTTTTGGACGAATCACAGCAACATATGCATCTCCAATGTTTTCTGGGTTTCCCATCTCTCCTCCTTATTGTATCCCTGGAAACAATGAATAAACAGGAAGTAAAGGTTCAGTTGAAAAAAACAAACATCCACAAGCACCTAAACTTCAGGATGCAGTGATTATATCCACTGATGCTTTGCATTATTCATTTATTGTTCTTTAGCTGGAGAAATGCCAATGGCTGATACAATTCTGCTTCCTTTCCATGAAAGGGGAAAACAGTACATCACATTTAATACAAATAATCTGGTTCTCTAACCCACTTTTAAAATAAAAAGAATTGATGTTTTTTTCACTTTGTGACTATCTTCCCCATTTTGCAAGCCAGACAAAAGGTCAAAGAAATTTAGAACTCTGGAAAAGGTATGAAAATGAAAAAGAAAATGATTCTAAAGCAACAAGCGCTGTAAATTATAAAACATCCTGTAACAGATTACTGCATTTCTCTGAGTTCCACATGGATTTCAAGAAAACACTTGATTTTCATCTCCTCCTCTCAAGGTAGAACACAGTCTTGCAAAGAGCCAAATAACAAAACTGATAAACTATAATACAGATCCATTTACTTAGTTTTACTTCAGTGGGACTGAAAACTGGTGCACAATTCATTCGAACAGAGCTTCTGAAAGGAATCTAGCTTTTGTTTTTGCAAAAAGTGGGCAGAGGCTTTTATGTTTAAGAAAAAACTTTGCTTACCCTTCTGTTTAAACCAAGGTGAGAATTCCTATAATCACAAAATTGTATGAAAATTATAAGGAAAACCTCCTAAAGTAAAACCACTTCACACTTCAACCTAGAGAAAGAAGGTCATATCTGACCATTAGCACCTTCCAGCTGATCATTTTCTTCATCTGCAAATTAATACCCTTTCATTCCACAGCATCAGTAAATGCATGCTTTTTGCAGATTAATTCCTCGACAGATTTTAAATATTAGTGTTTCTAGCTGCTTCACCTCTTCTAGAAGAAACAGAGGTCTTCAGATCCCCATGGCCTTAGTCAAGTGTTTTTCTTGGGATCAGACTGCCTGAAAACATAGTAAAAAAATCCCAACGTAAGTAACAGCACAGTCATTTTTCACCTTCCGTTAAGATAAATACATCAGTTAGATGATTTAGTAATGGTACGTGAACAGTGATATCCGAAGAGAAACATCTAATGATTTGCATTGCAGTAGCATCTAAAAATATTAAACGAGCAGTGTGCTGACTTGTGAGAAGTCATACTTTGGGCTATTAAAAGCTCTAAAATGAAACAAATGTCCCTTATGAGCTAAGGTGGGAAATGCATGGTCCCTGGGTATCCCAACATGTATCGGGATATACTTAGCTTGGGTTACAGGCTTGTGTGGAGGGAATCTGCACTGCTAGGGCCGGGCACCTGGATGGGAGGTGATGGAACACGGGAATGAGCAGCAGGTGAACTCCCTCTGCCAGTGCTCTGCACGAAACCCAGAGCGGAATAAGCACGTCTGGGAAAGCGACAGCCCCAGGAACCGCGATATGACTGAGGACAACAAAAACTGAGGATGAAGAAGGATGTGGCTGCAAGGGTGTGACAATAAACACCAACAGCTTCACAAGGCACCGGGAACCGATCCCGACCAAACTCAGGTCGCAAAGGTGAGGTCTGAAGCACACGCCTCACCGGGGCTTCTCCCGACGTCGCGGCCCTTCCCAGCCCCGCAGGGCCCGCCGGGGAGCGGGGGGAACGGGGAGAGAGGCTGAGGCTCCCGGGTTCCCCTTAGTGCCGCCCGGCCTGGGCACGGCGGGCACGCCCGCCCCGGGCAGGGCTCCGGGCAGGGGGCGGGCCCAGGCCCGGCACCGCCCGCCCCGGCCCGCCCCGCGGGAAACGCCCCTGCGCGTCCCCGGCCGCGCTCAGCACCGCCAGGCACAGCCCCGGGCCGCCGCAGCCCCGCGGGGCAGGAGTGGCCCCCAAGCCCGCGGGGCCGCCCCGGGGCCGGGCTCGGGCTCAGGGTCGGCGCCCCGGCCCCGCTCGCCCCCCGCCTGCCTTGCCTTCCTCGGTGGCGCCGGCCGCCGCCCGCCCGCCCGCCGCATCCCCGCGCCCCGCCCGCCCCCAGGCCCCCCGCCCCCCCCCCCTCCCCCCCCCCCCGCGCCGGCGCCCCGTCCCCTCACGGCCCCCCCGGCCGCGGCCGCC
>JAWWEU010000081.1:22792599-22858583 GCA_035583155.1 Acropternis orthonyx
CCCTCCCTCCCTCCCCCCCCTCCCCCCCCCGGGTCCCGGGCCAACCCACCCCCCCCCTCTCCCCTCCCGGCGGTGACGTCACGGCGGGCGAGAGCCGCCGCCGCCGGTATTTGAGGCGCGGGGCGGGCGCGGGGGCCCCGCTGCTCCCCCGCCGCGCCGGATCCGCTTCCCGTCACGGCCCCGCCGGCCGCGGCCGCCCATCAGTTTCCGGGTCGGCGGCCTGAACTTGTGCAGCCGCGGGCTGTCGGCCGGGGCGGAGCAGGAGGGAGCGACCCGGGGCTGCGGGCTGGGCGCGGCGGGAGGGGAGGCGCTGAGGGGCTGAGGCGGGCCGGCCGGCCGGGCCCGGGAGCGCCGCCGCCAGCAGCAGCAGAAGCGGCTGTCAGCGCCGCCGAACAAAGGGGCGGCAGCCGCGGCGCCCTGACCGCGCCGGGCAGCCCGCGGGCTGAGTGACGGCCCCGGCTGCCCGCGGGGCTCCCGCACGCCGGAGGGACACGTCGAGCGCAGCGGGAGGGGCCAGCCGGGCACATGGAAGCGCTGGGCAGCGGGCGCGGAGGCGCCGGGAAGGGCCGGGGAGAAGCCCTGTGAGGGACCGGTGAGTGGCTGGGCGGGGGATCCCGGGCGAAAGGCTCCGCACACCGCGGCTTCGGCAGCGCCCGCAGCGCCGGGGGTCGGGCCGGGCTGGGGGGCGGCTCCGGGGGCGCCTCGGGCAGGCGAGGGGAGCCGAACGGGGCGGGTGGGAGCGGCGGGTCATCGAGGCTGTGGGGAAGGGGGTACTGGGAGGCAGCGGCCGCAGGGCCGAGGGATTTGAGCAGGAGAGAGGCCGCCTCCGGTCCCGGCTCTCGGCCGGCGGGGAGGCTCTCCCGGGACCCGGCCGGGCGGGGGAGATCGGCCGCGGCACTCCCGGGGGCCGCCCGAAAGTTTGGAGCTGCCCGCTGGCCGGGCGTCAGCCAGCCCCCGCTGCGGGGCTCATGCCCCTTCGGAGCCTGGAAATCCTGCCTGGAAGACAGAAGGGAAAATGTGTGAATGGCCGCCGTGGGAGCGTGTGCTGCGGGCTGAGCTGTGACAGTGTGACCTGGCTGGGTAACGCCGTCGGAGCAGCCCTTACGTGAAAGCAAACGCTCGCGATCTCTTGGGATTTCTCCCCCCTTCCCCGCCCCTCCTCAGAGTTAAAGATCGAGTCTTGATACCGTAAGTTTTATGTAAGTAGCAATATCGCTCTCCCAGGTGTGTCTAAGCACATACTGGAAATTGGACAACTTTTAAAAATTAATCTTAGTAGTTCATGACTTATTCAGTCTGGCTCTTATTTACAGTTCAAATACCGTGCAGAAGAAATACAGCCGCAAAAACACGCTTGGCAGAGTAAAGCACTAATACTACAGCTTAAGTTGTTTGCATGGATCCCTCCATTATGACTAACCGTCCTTGATTGCTCCTGCTTTGAGTGCGTTTCTGTGCTTAGGGGTTTCAGAAATGGAGTTTTAGTTGTAGACACAACATCAATAATGTGCTGTAATTTAAGTGCATTCACTAGTGAGAGAGATCACTTTTGAGCTGATTTTGGCTGTAGAGGTTACCAACGGGAAGAGGCTGTGTCTTCCTTACATATACGGCTGCTTTATCCTTACTGTCATCTCTTTGATTTTTCAATACGAAGCGTGGTGGATTAATTTTTCTTTAATCTCTCTTGTGTATAGTGGAAAATTGCTCTTCTTCCTTGGGGGGAAAAGGAGAAGGCTTTAGTCATAAGGAACGCAACAGCATTTTTCAACTACTTAGAACATGTGGTTGTTTCATTAAGATGTCTACACAGACACGAACTGGTAGATTTTATAGCAGCTTCTTGTTCTTTTTTTTCTTTTCTTTGTGGACATAGAAAGAGTAAGTGGCTATCCTGTAATTTCGTCTCTGTTTTGTAAGAAGAGGCTTCTGGAAACTTTATTTCCAGGACTTTCTGTGGTCCTATACTCAAGCAATTCCTTCTTCAACAAATTTTACTTTAGTCCTTAATCAAAAGAATAAAATA
The DNA here is from genome assembly GCA_035583155.1 of Acropternis orthonyx. Lineage (NCBI taxonomy): Eukaryota > Metazoa > Chordata > Aves > Passeriformes > Rhinocryptidae > Acropternis > Acropternis orthonyx. The sequence goes on from JAWWEU010000081.1 coordinate 22,794,626, forward strand.
TTTTAATAATATATTAGTCCTGAATTACAGTATTATTACTATAAATCTACTAAAAAGCTAAACAATGTTGGTGGTGCCCTGTCTTCATATATATGTTTATGCCTCAACAGAGTATTATGAATGAAAATTAGTTTTGAAAGAAAGAAAAAAAAAAACCAAAACCCTCAAAAATTAGGCAAGTAAGTTTTATGCAGTCCCTTTAATTTTTACTTGTGCCATACACATCGAGACAGGACTAGGTATGTACATATGTAAGTACATGATTAGGCTAATTGAAAAAGCATGGAGTTTCCTGGATATAGTTGCAGGTTGCATGTTTACGTGTATCTGTTACATGTTCCTATATGGCCTACACACTCCAGAAAATTACAGAAAACTAAGCATGTAGATTTTAAAGGGAGTGCCTTCTAGAGCTGTCAGGTTTTATTCAATGAACAACTATAAAAATGTTTTTACAAAATGTCATGCCTTTGTTCACTATATAAGACCTTGTTAATGCTATCATTGATTTATTCTGTCCTGAGCAGTTTCTCACTCCTGGTCTGTGACACCTCTGCTGTGTTTGCTTAGCACTACCTTTCTTTTTGTTTCAGTAATAGAGCGTTGTTTATTAATTGTTAACTGGTTTGCCTAGCAGAGTTTTTGGTGTTTTGTGTGTTTTGTTTGTTATTGTTTTTGAGGGGGGAGGGGTTTAGAATTTTTTGTTTTGTGTATTGAAGGGATGTTTTGGTTGTTTTGTTTTTGTGGGATTGGTTTGTTTGTTTAGTTCAGTTTTGCTGTTTAAATACCGTGTACTCACCATTACCTGACTAGTTCATTAACTTCCCCTTGGAATCTTATCACTAGAAGTTGATCTCTGCAGTTGTCACTGCTGAAGTTTTGTCACCTTTGCTAAGGTGTCTCATGCCAGTAAGAATGAAAATTAAGAAGCTGGAGGGTACTGATACATTTGCTGAACCAGTTAAGTTTCTAATCACATTCCTGTGTTTGCATAATTTGTAATTATACATTACAAAGAGAGATCTGTTTTGTTTGAAGAGCAGCTCTGTGGAAATTTTGAAATGTTCAAAATTACATGGAAAATTGTGTTTTCAATGCCATTATCATGACTCTGAGGACATGCTGTTGCAGCCTTTCAGTATATAAAGGGAGCCTACAGGAAAGAGAGACTTTTTACCTGGACCTATTTTGACATGACAAGGAGCAAGAGTTTTTAACTGTTTTTGATAAGGCAAACACTTCTTTTGACCTAAAGGTTATTTGTAGTACTGTTAATATCCTTGAATTTTCTGTAAGGGGTTTTATTGGAGTTCCTTAAGAGATATTTTGGTTTGATGTTTTTGCTTAGATTTAGATTTTATAGCAGGTAAATTCTAAACTCTGCCTGTTGAAGGATAATGCAGTTAAAATAAGGTAACAGGTTGTAAATGGATTACTGCTGAGAAATAGAAGGGCCCTGCTGCTGAATGCTTGGGATCCTTCCTGGTTCAGGTGGCCTTATGGAGCACTGGTGTGACAGTGTTGCAAGAAAAGTAACTTGTAACTTTTTTTGTTCAATTCTGTACTGACAAGTAGGACTGGGGGGGAAATGAGTCCTCTTAAAGTAAGTCTTGTGCATAAACTTACATCCAGAAATCAATGTTTGCACACAGCCTGCAGTATAGCAATGTTATTCTTTGACAATAAGTTAGTGTAGTTTAAATATTACATCATGACAGCTAAGGCAGTGTATTAATTACTTATAAAATAATTCTTATGTGTAAGCTTCTATGTTGGAGAAAACTTTATTAAGTTTCCTGGGGATTTTCCCTACTTAAGGAAGTTTCCCAGTTGCCTTTGCTTACCATTTTGACACACCCGAAGAACTTGCAGTAGACATGCTATGGGGGGGTTCCCTGTCCTCTCTCTGCCTGGCTAAATGCAGTGACTTAAGGGATAGGAGCAATAGTGACAAGTTCCTTCCCAGTGCAGCAGATGTGTTTCCTGTGTGACTACCCCACCTTCCCAGATGCCTTCGCATAACACTTAGGAGGCTCTACATGAAACTGAACAGTTGCAAGGACAACGGTTCATGTTGCTTGGAGGTACTGCCAAGGTTAAGTCAACCTATACCCTGCATCAGAACTGCTTCCACAAACCAAAAAATATCATTGTCATAGAAGACTCCCTTCTGAAAGGAACAGAAGGCTCAAAGAGAAGGACCTACTTCTTGGTGAAGTGTGCTGCCTCCCTGAAGCCTGGGTTAAAGATGTGAAGAGAAAGCATCCTACCCTGGTATGGCCTTCACATTTGTATCTGTTATTGATTGAAGTTTTTTCAGCTAAGCAGCAATGAAGTTGCAACAAGAAGTCTGAGAGCAACGAAGGGCAAGTCTCAATGCCTTGGTTAAGAGATTAGGAGCACAAGTAGTGTGCTTCTCTATCCTGCCAGTTGCAGGGAATGATGAGAGAAGAAACAGGAGGAGCCATCTGATCAGTGCCTGGCTCAGAGTCTGGTGTCACTGAGGAACTTTGAGTTTTTTGAACATGGTTTGGTTTACATGACACCAGCCTGGCGACAGACAGGGTACACCTGTCTCAGAGGGAGAAAAGGATCTTTGTACAGGAGTTAGCAGGGCTAATTAGAAGAGCTTTAAACTACGTTTGAAGGGGGAAAGGCATAAAATCAGACAGGAAGGACCAGGGGTTATTGGTGTGTTAGAAACCACAGAAGCATCTGAGATTGTTCATACAGGAATTAGGTCTTCTCCCCCCATCAAAAAAGGTGGTAATATTAAGAGGCTGTTTGAAGTCCTTCTACACCAATACACACAGCACAGGCAACAAATAGGAGGAGCTAGAAGCCATTGTGCAGCAGGAAAACTATTATATAATTGCCATTACAGAAACATGGTGTGATTACTCACAACTGGAGGACTGCAGTGGAAGGCTGTAAACTCTTCAGAAGGGATAGGCAAGGAAGGAGAGGCGGTGGGAGACCCCTGTGGTTTAGGGACCATTTGGATTGTCTAGAGCTTAACTATGGTGACAATAGGGTTGTTTATGGGTAAGAATCAGGGGGAAGGCCAACAGGACAGATATCCTGTTGTAGATCATCCAGCCAGGTTGAAGAGGCAGACAAAATATTCTCTGAGCATCTGGGAGAAGTTTTACAATTGTTAGCCCTTGTTCTCCTGGGGGACTCCAACTCGCCAGATGTCTGCTGAAAATACAGTGCAGTGGAGAGGAAACAGTCTAGGAGGTTCCTGGAACATGTGGAAGATAATTTCCTGACATAGCTGGTAAGTAAGCCAACTAGGGAAGGTGTCCCTCTGGACTTAATGTTTGTGAACAGAGAAGGGCTTGTGGGTGATGTGATGTTTAGAGACCATCTTGGGCACAGTGCTTGTGAAATTACAGAGTTTTCAATTCTTGGAGAAGTAACAAGGGAGTCAGCAGAACTGTTACCTTTGGACTTCCAGTGGTCAGAATTTGGCATCTTGAGGAGACTGGTTGACAAACTTTTGGGAGGCATTCCTGAAGGGCAAAGGAGTCCCAGAAGGCTGGACATTCTTCAAGAAGGAAATTCTAAAGGCAAAGGTGCAGGAGCAGGTTGTCCCTATGTGCCGAAAGAATTGCTGGCAGGGAAGAAGACCAAGCCTGGCTGAGCAGAGAGTTTTGGCTTGAAATCAGGATAAAAAGGAGAGCCTATGGCCTTTAGAAGAAAGGGCAGGCAACTCAGGAGGACTACAAGGATGTTGTGAGGTTATGCAGGGAGAAAATTAGAAGGGCCAATAAGAACTTAATCTGGCTACTGCTGTAAAAGTTGATAAAAAGTGTTTCTATTAATACACCAGTAACAAAAGGAGAGTCAAGGAGAATCACCATTCTTTGTTGGATATGCAGGGAAATATACTGACAAAGGATGAGGAAAGAGGCTAAAGTACTTCATGCTGCCTTTTCCTCAGTCTTTAATAGCATGACCAGCTGTTCTCTGAGTACCCAGCCCCCTGAGCTGGAAGAAAGACAGGGAGCAGAATGAAGGTCCTGTAATCCAAAGGGAAGTGGCTGGAGACCTTCTACGCTGCTTAGACACTCTCAAGTCTATGGGGCTGGATGGGATCCACCCAAGGATACTGAAGGAGCTGGCAGAAGTGCTCACCGAGTCACTTTCCATCATTTACCAGCAATCCTGATTAATGGGGGAGGTCCCATGTAACTGGAGGTTAGCAGATGAGACACCCATCTACCGGAAGGGTTGGAAGGAGGATCTGGGGAACTACAGGCCTGTCAGTCTGACCTCAGCAGCAGGGAAGGTCATGAAGCAAATCATTTTGAGTGCTATCACATGGCATGTCCAGGGCAGCCAGGGGATCAGGCCCAGCCAGCATGGGATTATGAAGGCAGGTCCTGCTTGACCAACAAGGTGACCCTCTTAATGGTCCAATGTTGTCTACCTAGACTTCAGTAAAGCATCTGATACCCTTTTCCACAGCATTCTCCTGGAGAAACTGTCTGCTTGCATGAACGTCCTCTTCTCTGGGTAGAAAAAACCCTTCTGGATGTCTGAGCCCAGAGAGTGGTAGGGAATGGAGTTACATACGGTTGACAGACAGTCACTAGTGAGATTTCCCAAGGCCTAGTATTGGGACCAGTCCTGTGTAATGTCTTTATCAATGACCTGGATGAGGGGATTGAGTACACTGTCAGTAAGTTCACAGATGATGCCAAGTTGATGGGGACTGTTCATCTGCTGGAGGGTAGGAAGGCTCTGCAGCATGATCTGGACAGGCTGGATAATACAAGTTGGAAACTGATTCTCTGCCCCAGGTACTTCACCTGATGATCACTTTTCTTGGAGTTAAGCAGAGAAAATAATCAGATTTTTCTAGTTTATAAATATAATCCTATTTTTTTGAACAGACCCTGCTTGTTCTTGTAGCAGGTACTAAGTGATCATAGGCACATCATGTCCTGGTTGTAAATTACTACAAGTTAAATAACTTAAGAAGAAAGTTGTATTTGTTATATTTATTCGTTTGAGTTGTGTTTGCAGTCCACTTAAGATTTCCTCTTCAAGAAACTTAGAGATGTTAGCTGGGGTAAGCAATGCCCCCCTGCCCTTTTATTTCAAATGGATTTCTAATAGGAATTTTGAAGACAAAGTTACTAATGGTATATTTGTATCAAAGCTGATGTGTAGAAACTCAAAACTGACTGTATTAAAAAGCAACAGTATATTTTTTTAGGATGCAGAGATGAAGCACTGATGATGATAATTGAAATACTTCTTGTTATGAACCAGTCTTTGGAGAAGATATCACGATTTATACTTGTTAGCGTTTTTGCACATAAAATACATCAACTACTGGTTCTATTAAAACTTATTGTAGACTTAATAGAAATTTTAGGACTGTTGTAATTTATTAATGAACTCCTCTCTGCTAAGGATTTGATTGTTACTGTTCTGCTGTGATATGCAATTGTGTGTTTCTCTTTGTATTTTTATTAGCTACTATGTATGTAAGATATATTCAAGGCTGGATGTGCATGAGGACTAATTTTCAACAGTAGCAACTTGTAAATACTGTTGCAACAGAATTTTCCTCTGAAATATTCTTTTTCTTATTAACTGGCCTGTGAAAATTACTTGCAGAATTGTTGCTTTTTTTGGATTTTTTATTTTTAAATCCAGATGGCTCTGCTGTGTTCTAGATCTCTAAGCAGCTGGGGGACAAGCAAATATATTCATCTCTAGTTAACTCTTTACTTTGTTGAAAGACTACAGACAGACATGTAGAAATGTCATGGCAGAGGAGAGCCCATAAAATTCCTTGTCAGTCTATCAAAACAGTGAATTTCTTCAATGTTGAGAAGAAACTGCAAAAATGTGTAGCTCCTGAACTATGAAAACCGAAGTTTCAGCTGTGCTGATAATGCAGGTTATGCATTTTAGCGTTTTAAGAACTTATTGACAGATGCAGTTTCATTCACATTTGCTAAATAGTTGAAGTTCTCTCTGTACCCATAAGGTGGGGATTTGGATATATTAAAGCTCAGGTCTTGGGACATAGCTCTCTAGCAGAACATGTGATTCTTCAGCAATGTAAAATACTTCTACTACAAAATGGTAATCCTGACTAATGTAGGCCTATGAAGCATTGTGAGTTATTTATGGTTCTAAGAAAAAGCATTTGTTCCTTATGAAAGAATTCCTGTTACTTGCATTCTCTAAAAGTTTGTATGTGGAAGTACACAGCCTGCAGTACTGAGACATTACTAACAGCTCTGTAGCTTGTTGCAGTATAAATATACAGCAGCTCTTAATTTAGGCCCTTTTCCCAGACTTCTTGAGAGTCACTGACACAGATACTTTGTGTATTTTGTTCTCCATATTTAGCAGGATGTGTTGGAGAGAAATCATTCACTAGAGCTATTTCAGTGAGTCACCAAGCGCAAACTGCCCATTAAAAAAAGTACTGAAGAGGCTTTATTTTGTGACTTATGTATTGAAGTACAAGTTCTTTGTAACATCCCATTTACCAGCCTGTTAATTAGTTAAAATTAAACTATGTGAAAGTCCTTTATCCTTTTCAAGATGTGATAATTAGTATTCAGTAAAATTAAATAGTGTAGCTTTGCCTTTATAATCTTAATTAACTACCTGGTTGAGGTGATGGAACGCACCCTCAGCAGGCGTGTTGATGACACCAGGTTGCGTGGGCTAGAGCGTAGGGCTGCTCTTCTAAGAGACCTTGACAGGCTGGAGAAACGGGCTGACAAGAACCTCATGGTGTTGAACAGAGTCTGAACATTGAAACAGAATAACCCTATGCAGTAGTACAGGCTGGGAACCGATGGCTAGAAATTGAGGTTGTAGCAAATGGCACTGCTTTCCTGGTGTTCACCAAGCTGAGTGTGAGTCAGCAATGTGCCTTTTAGCAAGAATGAAGCCTGTAGCTGAGAGAAGTGAGTACTTCTGTCAACTTGACATTTGTGTGACTATATCAGAAAGAGTGTCTAGTTTTGTGCTGCTCAGTACAGGAGAGATGATGCTCACATTCTGAACCAGGTCTAGAGGAAGACTGCCAAGAGAATTAGGGGATAGAAGCACATAATGTAAAAGAGAAGCTGGAAGAGCTGGGTATCCTCAGTGTTCGGAGAAGACTGGGGCAATGGATCTTGTTTTCAGTTAATGAGAGGGTACAGAAAAGACAGAACCAGACTCCTCCTGGAGCACTGGGAGACAACAGAAGAAGTTCCAGCAGGAATGTCTCAATTAGACTTTGGGAAAGATTTGCATCATGGGGATGTTCAAATGTTGGGATAAGTTGCCTGGAGAGGCTGTAGGATCTCCATCCTTAGACATACTCTGAACTTGGTTGAGGATGGACTTGAGCAGCCTTTGAAGCTCTGAAGATTGCCTTGGGTAGAGGATTGAAGCAGTTGACCTCCAGAGGTTCCTTCCAATGTAAATAAGTGCTTGCTTCATATCACATGATATGGTTGCACAACTGCTTTCTCCCTCCTCCACACACAACTGGTTTTGGCCCAACTGAAGCATGTGGCCCAGAGGGTTTTGGAGTTTTTTAGTTATTAATTTTTTGGCTATCATACATGGTTTGTAGTGTATGGCTCATATCCTGTTTTTTAACCTGACTTCCGTGTAGTCAAAGATTTTAGGTGATCAATCAGTTTAATGCTTGGAATTATCATTTGTCTGTCATAAAGAAGACTAATCCTGAATGAGACATCCTTTTTCCAGAGTTTTCTGTATATAAAATACTGTTAAAGTGTTTTTTCTATAACATTACTTTTCCTGCTATGCAGAAGTAGCCTGATTACTTGTGCATTCTTTCAGGCAATGAAATAAATGTATAATTGTAATTGGAATACAGGCTTTTATTTGTTTGTTGGAGTTAGGGATTTTTTTGGGTGGTTGGTTTATTGGACATTTTTTAGTTGTTGGGGTTTTATCTCCCCAAATTCATAAATCTAGACTTTCTCATAAGCAAGCGGCCTAAGGTTTGTAGTCATTTACTGAAGGAATAGAAGTTAAATTCATTTGTCTGGAATAGGAGTTAGACAGCATGTTCTAGTATGAAATACTTTGTTGTAATCTTTAATTAAAGGGAGATAATTTTGAGGGTTTAGTCTTTGTTACTCTTGATGTAATTACCATGTAAAATATGCAAACCTGAATGAAACAGTCACATAATTTTACGGTAAATGCAATGTAAAGTGCCTATTGATTTTGTCTTTATTTCATAGAAATACCTTTAACGCTTGCTGAGCTCTATTCAGAAATCCTGAGGTTTTTCATTCTTTTCTGCACAGATTCATATTATATATATGAGTGAGGACTCAGTATGGAGAACGAGTTTTTTAGTCAGTCTTTATGGAGGTGATTAGTTAATTTTTTTATCACTCTCCCCACCCCCCCCCCACCCCCCCCCCCGCCTTCAGTTTTAGCTATTTGTATGGTTTTCTAAGAAGATAATGAGTCAAATGTCTCCTTAATTAGTCACAAGCCTTAAAATTATACTGGCTTAACTTCAGTTTCGTTGCGCCGTGGCATAAGGGTAGCCATGAGGAGTTACTAATAACTGTCTTTCATTATTTTGCAAATATACAAAGATTCTCAATTTTAGCATCTACTCCTGAGTGCAAGGGAAGAAATCCTAAACCCCAAAATCATGTGTCTTTTGGCAATAACTTCTACGTGAGTAATACAATTTCTAGGAAAACTAGGCAGTATTTTCTGTTTGTCTTCAGCATGCTTTAGCTCCTGCAGAGGAATGATGACATTCAGATCAAAGCAGACTGGGTTAGTGCTAAATGGAGGTGCTCATAAAAGTTTCTTTTTGAAACATAAAACCTCACTATGAACTTTGAACAGAAAAGTACTCCTAGAACAGTCTACCTGTGTCTTACTTCGAAAATAAATCCTTTCACGTTCCTAAATCCAGACAGCCCACCCTGATCATGCCTTGCTTTAGCTATTGTATACTTTATTTTCCCCAGTACCGTCTCAGTCTGCTTATTGTAACTCTGTTTGATGATTGCTGTTCTCCTTTCCAAACTGCCCACCCAGCAGCTGTATCCAAACAGCTGTAACCGAGGGCACACAGGAAATGTTCTGATGCAGTACTTGTATGTTGTGGCCTCAGTTCCCTACAACTGAGGGATAACAAATCATTTCTATTTAAATGTGCTACATTTTATGAAATGAAAGTGGCTTTAAAATTTGTCCACATGGAGTTGAAGTCATGAGAGCAGTATTCTGTTTTCAAAACGGATTCACTGAAACATGAGGTTGTAAAATACAAAGTTTTGGGCTTTTTTTAAATACAGCATGAAGTTCTAATTGGTTAAGGAAATAAGGTTTCCAAGTTACACAGACACTTGATTATATACTGAAAAAATGAGCAAGCTTTTGCTTAGCTGGATTATATGCCTTTTAGAGTAGGTGGTTCCATCATCCTTGATTCCAGGCTCATGCCTTTCTGTTGCATAACAATAGGTTTTCACATAAATCACCATATGAAAAGGGAGTCTCTTATATTTTTTTCATCTCCTATAGAGGTCTATTTTGATTTTTGTATATGCTGTTTTTTAAGCTGTTAGATGCTTGCTTCAGAGGTACTTCTTACTTTCACTTTATTACAAGTAGTGTTCTGTTTCTCTCACTTATCTATTGCTTTTTCCCCTTTTGAATCTTCTAGAAAGTAGTTTAATGCAATTAGAATATCCTTTTGCTGTACAGGATGTTGTATGAATACATAGGGTGATACCAGAGTGGCTTTTTAAAGGTATTTGTGCCTGTTGAAATTTTCAGAAGACCTTAAAACTTAAATCTTCTAATGAATATCTCAACCCTATTGATAAAATATTATTGTTTCTACATATCCACCAGCAATTGAAACTCAGGTCCATGGACTGTTCCCCAGCAAGTTTTAAGTCTTTCGTCAAATCTGGTGGAAGAGGATAGGTGATATAGGAGGGAAGGAGAGGATTGCTGTTAAATTTCACCCTTTCCCAAAGTGCAGGTGGAGAAGGACTACATTAGACTTATTTCTCACTGCTCCCCACGTCAAGACTGTATTTGTTCAGAGAGGCTTTGTGCCAAGTTAGTGCAGTTTGTTCTCAGAGTCCTGCTGGGCCCCTGCAGCTATACTGAACACCTTTCACCAATACCTGCTTTTCGGCTGCCAGGGTAGCAGAGCTTGGGCTTTTCCCCTCTAGTAAGTGCAAGCTCACCTGTATCCTTTCACTACCTGTTGGACAGGAATTTTAGTTGTCTTTTCACTAGGTCTTTCTTGCCAAGTGTCAGGCACTAGAATAGCATCTGCTGCTGATAGTAACAATCATGTGGAGTTTTGCATAATGAAATTAAAACTGCACCCAGACAGGGGTACCAGTTTTGCTGAAATTTTTGTAAAGGTCTGAGGTGAATTTGCTGTATCAGTTATTTGTTGAGTTTGCCTCCTGATACACTTTGATACTTCTTTGTACTCTGCTCATCGCAGGTTCTTGCAAGCTTTGGTGCAGTTTACAGCAGCCAGTGCCACCTCTAGTGCTGTGATGCCTGCTCAGTATCTGCAGTCTCCCACTCCACCCAGCTAAATTCTCCAGTCCATACTCCATCCACCACCCCTTTCCAAGTTCACAGCCACTGCCAGAGTAATGGCTGATAAAATAATGCTGGGATACAAAAGAAATTTTGTGAAAACTATTTTGACTTCAGCTAATGCAGTGGTGCTCGTGTACTGCCTTGCCTCCAGCAGCCAAACAACTGCAGGATTTGCAGTTTGCACATTGCTGGTGTTTCTGCTTCTGTCTGCACTTCACTATGAACAAACACTGTTTTGAATGTATTTCCACTCTTTATAGTGTGCGCTGGTACAAATAGTCCCACTTTCCTATCGCTGCTGCCGTGCTCTAGCTGTTTGGACCATTGACATCCAGGAATAAAATGCAAAAGAGGGGACTGATCTGAGTTACAGCTATCCTGCTTCTCTGTGCAGTCACAAAGGCACGTGCCAGTTAAAAAAAACAAGGGAAAGTGCAGAAATTTGGATGAACAGAAAGAGCAGATCAGAAAAAAAAAGGGTAGGATCAGCTCTGGTGTCAATTAGAACCACTTTAGAAACTACAGTGTAAGTTTCTCAAACATAAAAAGATAATTGAGGCAGATTTTCAGCTCGCTAAGTGCATGCTTCATGGTAACTATAGAAGTTACTTTATAATTTCTGAGGCTTTCAGGGAGATCTAATAGAGGTCACACACAAATCTGGGCACTAGTAATAGGGAAGTGGACCTGGGGCAGAACAAGATGAGAACTAGAAGGTGTAGGGGAAAAAGAAATGCACTTTTTAATGACTTTTTTCCAGCAAGGAGTGGGGGTAGGGATTGTTCTCTTGTGATGTCTTTTACTTTGCAAGCAGGAAGAGCTATTCTTAAGTAAGTGTCTGTGTCTTACATTGGCGTTGGAGCAGGTTTTTCATAAGGTGGTCACCAAGGGATTCCTGAACATCACAACTCTGCAAGCTGCTGAAAGTAGTACAGCTGGTTCCCCTAGCTTTTGTCTTGTCTACCTGCTTGCCTTTGCTTCTGTAGATGTGTGCATCTGGCAGTGTGATTTTTTTCTTATAACAAACTCTGTATACTCGGACCTTACCCCAGTGCATATCTGTCTCATTTTCAGGCAGCCAAATACAAGTTTGCCAGTACTTAGTAAATGCTGGATTCGTGATTGAACTTTTCCTAGTGGTATGTCAGGTTGCTTAAAGAGTTGCTTTATGAGTCATGGTAGAGGAAGCTGAATGGGCTTGTCAAGCTGAAGGAGAGACATGGTGACTTGACTGACAGCAGTAAGCCCGACTTTTACATCAGCAGACTGGATTGTGTAGTCTCACATGGCCATGCACAGTCTTCGTCTGGATATCTGCTGTCACTGCTTTGCAGCCAGGTTTGGTGAACTTTGAAGCAGAAGTCTTCCCCTCTGTGAGGAAGCATGCTTAGCTATGGAGGCAGCAGGAAGGGAACACATGTCCCAGTAGCACCACCCCAGCAGGGAAAGCCCATGTGCAAATGTCCTCTGTGACATTGTGAGCAGCATTCAGAAATAGCACTGGCTGAGAACCTCCTGTGCAGTGTCACTGACACCTCCGGAGTCAGGAGGATGACCTGGATCTTTCTGTTCTGCAGGACCTCCCTGTCTAATGTAGCAGCAAATAAGGGACAGGAGAGGTCCTGAACGTCACCTTACCTAACCAGAAGTACCAGATCCACTGGTGAGGTAGCTGTGTTTGCAGCATGGTCAGTCATTCTTTTCTTATGACCCTGGAACTGTATGGAGCAGACATGGAAGAGTCACTGATGAACAAAGCCCAGACTGTGTTAACTCACATTCTATATTTTGATACTAGATGGTCTTGTGAGCAAGCAGTATTATAAACAAAGGGTATGTAAGTCTAATAAATGCTACTTTTTGGAACATATGCTTACTGGAACAGTGACTGTCTGTAAAAAGAGGTAAGGCAGCAGCTTTGCATGAAAACCAAAAACAACAAAAACCCCCACCCCAAACCAACAAACAAACAAAAAACACCCACCCAAAATACCCCAAATCCAGAAAACAAAATAACCCCCCGAAATACAACCATTCTGTGAAAGTTTGGGCAGTACACTAAGGTGAATGAGCAGACAAGGCATGACATGATCTTGGGTAGTGGATAGCAAACCAAAGACTTTTGCTGAGGAGGGGAGCATTGCCATATGACCATTAGCAGTCTGATACTGAGCAGTCTTAAATCTGGTACCTCAGGTGATCTGGTTCTGTGGCAGTCCAGCCTAAATGTGAATTGCAATCTAAATATTTTTATAATGATTCCCTTTTTTTAGACTGCAGTGTTCTGGTTTAAAGCATAAAAAGTAAAGTATTTCCTTACTGGTATACTAGACTGTATAAATAATGTTGAATGATTAAATCTGTTTCTGGATGGAAGAATTTTTTTCTTCAGATTGGGAAGACCAGTAAAATTTTGCAGATATGCTTTCGCTATTCAAGGGTTTTCTGTGAGGACATGTCTCCTTGTTGTTCCCCAGGAAACATGAGGAACAGTAAAGAGAGTGACAAGGTTTACAGACTGCAGGAGTACATGGGAACAGGGCAATTAGGGGAAGAGGGACAATTTTTTAGAAAGTTTCCTATTATTTGTTGTTGGTATGAAGTAGAGAGGAATAAGGAGAAGCAAGGTCTGCTTATGTGATACCATGAACATTACCAGAGTAATTACACAAGACTGCTTATGCTTTCCTCTCTCTTTTGTAGCATCTGGCTACAATCTTTTGTTGCTAATTAATTCAGCATCTCTCAGTGAAAGAGATCTTTCATGAGAAAATGGGGAGGGAAATCTAAAATAATTAAACATTCTTAAAAGACAGAATATCATTGTAATGTAAATCTTAATGTAAAATTACTCTGGATGTGCTCTACAGGTTTCCTGCAGTCTGGCTGAATCAAGCAAGGTAAAAGTATATTAGAATAGACACCATCCCTTTACTGAGTATCGTTTGCCAAAGTGAGATGTACTTACTTGATGATGAGAGCCAGCGTGTAATTTTGTAGGTCTAATCTCAGAACTGAGATCTATGTTGACTCTCGTAGAAAAGCTGTGGAGATTCTGTTGGAGGTTATTTTTCTCAGTGCAAATATGATTTTCTTTAGTACTCTTTTTGATAATTAGAACTGTGCAAACCCCCTGCATTTTGTCATATTTAACTTCTCTCCTAAGAACTAACTTGGTGATAGATTCCTGGAGGTGGGTTCACATGATTCAAATTTTAAAAGATTCCAAGACAGGCCTGTTGAACAGCAGGTAGGTAAGCCAGATGCCTGTTCCTGGAATATTAGTAGAAATGATGTAATAACTAGCAAGCACATCGACAAATGTGATGTCCTGAGGATCAGTCAGTGTAAATCATAAGGGAAAGTCTGATCTCACAAACTTACAGAAATTCTTTGAAGAAGTTGACAGGGACAATGCATTTCTTATAATCTCCATGAATGTTAAAATGGCGTACCACACGATACCTTGCTTAGAAATCTTAACGAATCCAAACAGCTTTGGGAAAGAGGGAGGGTCCATTGTGTGCAGAACTTGCTGGTTAGAAGATAGAAAATGGATAGGAATAAAGAGGGAGTTTTTGTAGTGGTTGAGGCTTACTGAGTCCCAGGTAGATCAGTACTAGGACCTCTGCTGGTACATGTGAGGATAAATGATCTGAAAAAGATGGTAAGTAGTGAGATGATAGTCTGTAGATAATACTACAAATGGTATCCACTGCAAAAGAATTCTGTGAGACACAGTGGTAAGTAGGATACAAAGCTCAGTGTAGCTAAAGGTGGAAGATTTGTGTGGTTGGGAAAAAAATGGTCCTAAATTTATACAGAATATTATTCTCTTAATTATTACAATTTGGGAACAAGATCTTGAGATTATAATAAAAACTCTGAAGAAAATCAGCATAGTTCTTAGAACCAGTCCAAAAAGTAAATGAAGTGTCAAAAGAGAGGCCATGCTGCCACCATGTGAATCCATGCATTTTGCATGTTATACATAGCTCCTCATCTTCTAACTGAAAAAGGTGTTAGTGGCATTGGAAATAGATTAGAAAAAGCAGAAAGGATCCTAAAAGTTGCACAGAATCCATTTCTTCAGGATTAGGGTTAATCAATCTGTAAAAGAGTAAAAGATTGGTATGACAAAGGGGATCACCTGCAAAAGGTGATATAATAGAAATCTCTAAAGTCACAAATGGAATGGAGAGAATAAATATGAAAAGCTTTTTGCTATCTACCCCTCAGTTCTTGTAGACAGTGAAAATGAAATGCAACAAGTTGCAGGTTAAAAACAGCTATTTCTTCACAATGAATAGTAAAGCTGTGAAATTTCAGGATGCTTTGGCTGTTAAAATTTTTCATAGATTTGGGGATTTTTTCACAACTTAGTGGAAGAAAAATGCATTACAGGTTATTAATATAAAACCAGTATGTCTGGCTCAATTCGTCCAGTGGTAAATTGCTGAAGACTGGGAGAGTATTGTGCAAAAGTATCTGTTCGTACTTGCCCAGTTTTTGTACTTTTCATTGTTATGGTCTGCCAGCAACTCTCTGGATAAGGAATTAAATGAGAATTATCTGATCCAGTATGCCATTATTATATTTACCATATTTGGAAACAAAATGGAAAAAAAAAACTTAAAAGAACTAACGTTACATATTTTATTTTTGGTTTTATGTTTGTGCAGCCTAAAACCAATGCAAATTTTGCTGCAAGCCAGATATGAAGTTGTTTTATGAAAGCACACCATACATTTTATTAATCAATAAAATTGACATATAAACAGTAAAAGTGACAAATAAGATCATTAGAATTGAAAAAGTTATCTAGTTTTCATTAATAACCTTTGAGTATATATAATGAAAACCATATTTTTCTTACCTTAGCTAATATCTTGAAATAGAATTGCTGTTAGGGATAGAAATCCTTCAAAGTAGGAATAGACTAGTTTTTCTATTTTTCTCCCATTTAGAATTTTGGATATTTATTCCTAAGAAAAATTCACACTTATTTTTGAGAATTGACACATTTTTTTACAAGTCAGTCTGAAATAACTTCAAAAACAGCAAAGGACTCTTACCAGTCTTTGTCAGACCTACCATCATTTTTCATTTATGCTATAATCTTCCAAATCTACAGAGCTGGAAAAAAAAACCCTGTGGGTTTCGCTTTTTGTAGTTTCTTAAAGGCTTGTTTCATATTTTTGGAATTCCTCTTTTATTAGTTTAGAATTGTAACTACAAGAAGTTAAAGTTTTTACTTTCATAGTCTGCTGTAGAAGCCAGGTAATTTTTCAGATTTCCAAACTGAGTATCAATTGAACCCATTATCTCAGGAACACATTGGCTTCAAGAATCTATTATTTTTTTTGAGTATTGGACACTATGGATGCAAGGAATAAGAAGGCTCATGAGTAAGTATCAGTGATGAAGAATTCTGATTTCAGGACAAGATCAACCACTTAGTTGATAGACTAACAAAATTTCTTCCCTTAGCAGATTATTCATTGTCTAATTCAGCTTTTTACAGCTGTTTCTGTAATAATTAGGTCTGACTGCTATTGGGAAAGAAATGGATTCTGTCAGTTTCTGAGCTTGCCATCTAGGAAAACAGTTTCTATACCATATAGAAGAGGGTAAATGAAACAGGAATGCAAGTCTTGCAGGTCTGTGGTATCTTTTAAATTCAGCCTGGTGTTACAGCCACAGAATTCCCCTGGAAAAGATATCTGAAATGCTATCAAAAGTTCAGCACCATCCTGATCCTTTCTGATTAATTAAATTTCCAGCTTCTTAAGCATGGGGATGGGAGCCCTTACTGTCATCAAGGATCCTTTGTTTCTCAGTACCCAAAAACATGATTTTTATGAAAAATCATTGAGTCTTTCACAAATCTGGGCACTAGTTTTCATCTTCAAACTGCTAGTCTACATCTTGACCTTTTGCTGTCTCAAGTAGCCATTTACCTAGGTCAAATATTTCTTTGACATAATAGTTATGGATCATCAAATTTGGGTGAGATTATATCTTGCCCCAGATACCTTTGAACGTCTTCTTGTCTGCCTTCCCTTCACTTTTAGCACAACTATAGGATGATGTCCAAAGAGATGTCTTGTTGTTTAAGCTGCTCTTATGAAATTTACTCTTAGAGAAGAGAATTTTTAAAACAGTTTGAAGGATGAATAATTTGTTTATACAGCCTGGTTAGGTGGCCTATGATGTAGCCTGTGTGCTAAATCAATAAAACAAAACCATTCCTGGCTTTCTACAACAATATTGCAGTAATTTAAGATGAAAAGCTACTACAAACTGCTTAGCCTTGATCAGTACAAATACCATTAGATGTCTTGGAGCACAGATGCTCTTTTATTGTTATGACACATTTCTGCATGAACAGGGCATGTTTTCAGGCATAATAAGAAATTGAAACAGTGAATTCAATAGTGAAATGTTTCAGCAGACACATTTAAGAATCTGATGACCTGAACGTTGTGGTTCAGAACATAAAGAATGGGGTTTATATTGAAGTTTTGCTATACAAGAAAGACTATAATAGACACATGTAACAATTAAAATAGACACAAGAACAATTAAAAAAAAAAGGCAGTATAGGTGTGTGGTCACTAATATTCATTGAGTGTGTGAGGTGAAGGGTATATTAGGCTGGAGTGAGCGGAAAAACTCCCTGATTGATGCTGCTAAACTTCTCAGCAATATTAGCTGTGAAAAGAGCAGAGAAAATGTGAAATTAAAAATTGTTTTACTTCTATCATAGAACATCTACTTTCTTTACTAGTCACTTACATTTTTAATATAAATACTAATTCTAAAGCACATTGTAACATATGGTTTTTTTCAAACTTGGATGTCAGGAAGAGTAGTATTACTGTTTGTTAGTTTATGTTTCTCTTTGTTTCTGAAGGAAGATTCCTTGTTCTGGCTGGAGCATCTTGTTGACAGGTAGCATAGATATATACTAATTAAGAAAGTTTCAACAGAAGAAAAATCATTGTAAGAGACTTATACAGTCTCAGCCATTTCCTGGAAATAACAAATGCCAGAATAGGGAATGTTTGTTCAGGACAATCACAATTTATCTACTTGCGTAGTCCCTTTTTTAATATGTACTTTAGTTAAAATGAATACCTACTAGTTGTGCCTTATTTGCCTTGCATGACAATGGCTCATGCAAGTTTGAAGTGTCCCTTCTCCTTTCTGTTTTCACTTTCCACTCGCTGCCTACAGTAAACTCTTTTCCCTTGTTTTTTGCATTTTTCTTGCTCCTGGCAGTACAGCCAGGCTTGTTACTTCTGCTGCTCATTTTCCACGACATTATCTGGTTGCCAGCAGGAATAGTGAGAGCATAGGAGAAATGGCATAGCTTTTGTTACTGTCTTCTCTGGCTTCAGCATGACCTCTGGATGTGATCATAGAGACAATTCCACTAACCATCAGGCACCGTTAGCTCTCTTATGATCTCAGTGTCTGTACAGTTACATCTGCTTAAAGCTTCACATAAATAGTTGAAGAACTTCCCAATTAAAGTAATAAAGATTTTATTATTTGGGTAAAGCAGAGTATTTTTCTTCAGACTGATTTTTTCTAATATTATGCCTGTATAATGTTAAGTTTCATGCAATTTTTATGCCACATGGGTTAGATTTTGCGAAATAAGGGACTCCACTAACTTGTATTTCTCCTTACACTATTCCATATGAAAAGTCAGTTATAGTATTCCACAAAGAACAGCAGTCATATGTATTGTATTAGTGTCTGCATCAGTCACTAGATATGTTGGTTGTGTTAACAGGAGAACTGATAGAAGAACTAATAGAACTGCATGGCCAGCAGGTCAAGGGAGATGATTCCCCTCTGCTCTACTCTGCTTTTGTGAGAGTGCACTTGGAGCACTGTGTCCTGCTCTGGGGGATTGGTTTTAAATGGAAAGAAGGTAGATGTGGATTGGACATAAGGAAGAAATATGTTATGATGAGGGTGGTGAGACACTGGAACAGATTCTCAAAAAAAGTGGATGCTCCACCATTGAAAGTGTTCAAGGTCAGGTTGGACAGGACTTTGAGCAGCCTAATCTATTAAAAGATGTCCCTGCCCATGATAGAAGGGTTGGACATTATGATCCTTAAAGGTGCCTCACAACCCAAACCTTTCTGTGATTCAAGCTTGGGTTGCTTTGGATTTTTTTAATAGCTTTATTCTCTCTGTTTTCTTTGGCTTAATATTTATCTTGACGTCAAAAATCATTATCATGCAACAAGGTCGTGCTTCTTTGTAAGTTTCATTAGTGTCAAGAATAATTTTCATAAATTCAAGCTGTATGTGTCATACTATGATTAAATTTTGTTATCCATACTCTTTACATAAATGATTAAACTGCGCGCAGTGGGAAAAACAGCCAAATATTTCAGCAGAGGTGTTCTGGAAAAAGTTAAAAATACTTCTCAAGTTATGTGTTTGTTTCCATCAATGGTAGATTAGATCCAATGTGTCTTTTGCCATTTCCCTGCCAGAGTCAGTATTTTGCCAGGGGGTATGTTAAACATTTTATCAGAAGTGCAGCTGTTGTGGTTCTGCTAGTTTGCTGTTGTATGTAAAGTGCAAGTGGTGGTCCTTGTCACTGCAGTTACCTAAATGGCTCATCATTTTTTAGCAGTGATGTCTCTTGAGATTCTGGAGACTCAGCTTCATGACAAGCAGGATGCATACCTCTTGGACTAGAAAGAGTTAAATAGTTCCTGAAGTTGTGTCTCAGAAATGCTGTAAAATGGTTTTGAAAAACTGTAGAAAACATATTTTGCTGTGGGAACCTATCTCATTTTAGATACACAATGATCTCCTGGATTCTGCGTTTAGACCTTAAATTGAATGTGTTGCTTTGAAGGAGTGCTGACTACTTAAATTACCTCTTTGTTAAAAGGAAATTGATTTGTTCATTCATCTGAAAAAAATCAAGATCTCTTTGAAAGATCAGTGGGGTCACATTGTCTTTAGCTTTATGCAGAACAAAACGAGCTCGTAAGAATGCTTCCAGGAAACAATAAAAGTATGTGCATGTTTGTTCCTAGTCCAGTACATCTGTGAACAATGTTCGTCATCTGTCTCTGACTGTTGAATGTGGTTTCTTCACCTCCCACTTGAAAGCATGGAAACGAATACTCCTTTAATGTAAGCAGAGTATATTTTACAAAGTTTCATCCTATAGATATTTATGAAATAAATACAATGCACCAACTAGAGATTTACTTAAGAGCTTGCTTAAGTGAAAGTAGAGAACTCTGGAAAAACTGTATATTCCTTGAAATGCTCTGTAATATTCTTTTCAGTGTTTTCAGTTATTTGAATAATAATAGAGAGATTACAGTAAGTGTTGCTTAGTTTATTCAGAACATGCAACCTGTGGACTATCAGCAATCTACAGATAGAGCACTCTCCCTCTTAGTAGTGTAGTTGAGATCCAGGAGTCAGTGGCAGGATACTGTGATTGTTGCTTTCCTCTGACAGTCTGAAATACAGCATGATATTTTGGGAGATTGGACATTGAAAAATCTGGATTTTGTTTGCTCACCCTTTTACTTTATCCAAAATACATTGCTGATTATAAAACCAATAGTTTTTTATGTTGAAATGCAGTGACTTCAGATATTCTTTATTTCCAAATGCAACTGTATGCTTTTAGAAAGTAGTGGAACGATGCATACTGTGTACAGTCTGATTCCAGGTGCCTGACCTTATGTGCTACCTATCTTTACATTTTAAGATCTACCTTGTGGGCCTCTTGAATATTTAAAAGATCCAGAGAGAGCATGACCCTACCAACTGATATTCTTTCATATTCATGAAAAAGCTTCCTTAAACTGAGACTTCTGCTTCAGGAAGATGCTAAAATTTCTAAATATATAAGGGATTTTCAGATTTTACTGTGGCGGAGTGTGCTTGTGAGCAGCCCTGTGTTGCCATCTTCTTTATTTTTTCCTTTCTGTGGATATGCCTTGACAGATGATAACCTTTGATTTCAATTCTATCAGTTTAACACCACTGAAGATGAAGTTGACATTAAAGCTTTTGGCTGGCCAGATTCCACGAGAGGCTCTCCTGAGGGTTCTCTTTAGTCAGTAGTGCAGTTTCAAACTTGTTTATCTGAAACTTAACATGGCTTTTAAATTGTGCTAAGATGAGCAAACATACTTGAAAAATACATCCTGGACTCAGTCAAGGCCAGGGTCAAGGTGCATTGCACCTGATTGGTTAGTCACGGTCCCCATAGGGTTTTCTACAGCTCTTTGTGTTGCCATCTTCATTTGTCCTTTCATGTTTTAGTAGTGTTCTGTACCAGTACTGGTTGTCTTTACCCTCCCTTTTTCTAAGCAGATCAATGTGATAGGAACGCATCAATTTCTTTAGACTTTCTGCTCCATAGACCATCAGTCTGTGTGCCCCATGTGTCTGTCACTCTCTGAACTGTTTCCTTGTATCTCTTGGTGGTGGCTTCACAGTGTTTTTTTTTGGTCTATTGAATCTGATTTTGGAGGGGACACACACTTGTTTTTAACTGAACTGAGCTGAGTTTTTGCTTATCTTGTAGTTAATCAAAGTGTGTTTGAATGTTTTTTTGCAGAGAGGTTCCCGTCCCAGCCAACACATTGGGCATGAGGTGTGTGTGAGGGTAAGGAGAAACCAGAGAAGCATTACACTGCCTGAAGTGTGTTCAGGTGCTGCCAACATGAGAGGCATTGAACATTATTAGTCTCTGGTTTCTTGTTCTTTAGCTTATCACTGATGCTAAGTGTCCTGATCTAAGTCATCAGCTGCTAGTACTTCTTTATATAGGCACTGGGTGACACTTGTTCACTTCTGCTTGATGAAAAAGTGGTGCTATCAGCACTGGCCTGTGATACAGAAGTCCCTTTTATGGATATTTATTAAACTGACAATGACTTATGCACTGTATCAAAAGTGTATTGTTACTTTAACCAGTGGAACAGTCTATAGTGAGCATTTTATACTAAAACAAACAGTGTGCTTGGGATTAAAATGCCAGAACTATAAGCATGTGTGTCTGTAGTTTTGCTTAATCTCATAAAATGTCAAACATTTCTTTTTATGCTTCGTCACCTTCTGGTCTAGATAGAGGAGGTCTTAGGGAGGTAGGTCCATAGACTAGGTACAGATATTTCGTGTTTCAGATTTGAGTAGTCTGCTTAACCTGCAGATGAAAGAGCTAGCCCTAAAAAAATTCTGCTGTATTTTATGACTGGACCTGTACAATACCATTAAGAATAATATCTTCACTCAGAGGCTGGTTGGGCACTGGAACAGGCTCCCCAGGGAAGTGGTCACAGCACCAAACCTGCCGGAGTTTGAGAAGCATTTGGACAACGCTCTCAGGTACATGATGTGGTTCTTGGGGTTGTCCTGTGCAGGGCTGGACACTGGGCTTCATTGATCCTTGTGGATCTCTTCCAACTCAAGATATTCTATGATTGTGTGATCTCTTATATCACTGACTAATCTATAGAAAATTAAATCAGATTATTAAGGCTCCAACCAGCAGTTGCATTGGGAACAACTGCGAAGTGTTATCTGGACTTCACAGAACTTTAAGGGTTTTGTTGTTATTTTTAAAATAATTTTCTAAAGACATCAGGCCCTGGAATGAATTTGAAATTATCTGCGATTACAGATTGAGACTAATGGATATCCCAGGACATAATTATAGAATGATAACTCTTCTGTGCCGTCTTACTGAATTGCTGCTCCCTAAAGATTGGGGGGTGGGAGGAAAGGAGATATACCACAACAGATGCTCCTTTCAACTTGTGCTGGTGGATTTTCCCCCTGACTGTCTGCAGGGATGCAGTCTTTGTCCAACTATCACAGTGTTCTTTTGATTTGGCTGCACAGTATCTCATCTCTCCTGTCATATATATGTACCTACCCCACAGTGGATTTAAGACATTTCATTTACATGAAGAATGCAAGTAGTGTAGACAAGACAATTAATGTAGTGGTTACTTTAGCTACATCTATGCAGAATTTTTTCTTAAACTGTTTCTAGTCTATGCTGCAGCTGCCCCAGTTGCATTCCTGTAAGTGTATCAGTACAAAGCAAACCAAAGCCATTCATAAATCCTTTTTTCTCCACCAACTGGAACTGTGAAAGAAGTGTGTCTGAAAGAAAATACTCCACTTGGATGAAAGTCTTTATGCCTGACTCAGTAAGCCAAATTACTAAACTGAGCAATAACTTTAAGCCTTCAATTGGTGGGTACGTATGCCAGCATAAAAAGGTTGTAACCTCCTAAGTTGCTAGACTATCTATCCCACAAGCATATAAATGAGGAAATAATTAATTCTCTCACTACCCCACACTATGTTTTATTGAAGTCGACTCTCAACATCATTGCCACTTTTCAACCTTGATATTTAAAGCACAGAGAATGTTATATTGGTTAGCATTTTATGAAGGGTGAGATGTTGGCATAGCAATTGTTGTGGGGGTTTTTTTTTCTGTACTTTGACGTGTAAAATGTAGCAGAGTTTGATTATGTTGAGCCCCATTCACAAATGTTCAAAGTGGCAGACACACTTTCATTATTTCTTGTTGATGACTTCAGAACTTTTGGCACAAAGTTTAGAATATTTTAGTGTGGGGAAAAAAACCAAAACATCAAAACCAACCAAAACCCTCCACTACCAGTTTCCCATAACAAATTCTCAAGCTTTGCAAGTGCATCTGTTCCTTAAAACTTTTCAGAAAAGTTCGTTGAGATACATTGCCCATTAATTAAAATTTGGGAAATCTTAAATCGTTACTATAAAAATGTTAAAATTAGATTTAGCCTAACTTTTTCTGCTGCATCTTAATTGTAGACATCTGTGCCAGTAGGCATGCACATTTGAATGCTTAATTCTTAATTTTGTCCTCTTGGTAAAGTGAGCTTTTTTTACTTTACATAGAGTGGAAGGAGTAAAGGAGGAAGAGAAACACTAACAGGGCTTTTTCTGCTCTTTCTGGGAGACAACCTGGTATTCTGAGAGTTCTGGAATGTAACTTTTTACTTGCTTCATTTATGTTATTCTGTCCCAGTAGTGAGGATTAAAATTACCAACATCACAACATGACACTTATCCTAAGCATACCAGGTTACTGAGCTTTCTCCTAAACTGCAGAGTTGTTTGTGGTTCCCTTCGGCAATAAATTATGATTTATAATGTAGGACAGACTCTGCAGTAAATATTTTATAAACTCAACCTTTAAAAATGAGCTGTTTAAGTGCAGTATCCAAAACAAATAAAACAGCTACCTTTTGAGCTAACTGTGCATGAAGTAGAAGATGTTTTTAGGAATGCAATACAGTATCATCCTTTTAGCAAAAGCCAAATGCTTTTGAAAAACAAGTATTTTTGGTATCTTTTTTCTTTACCCTTTTTGTGTAAGCAATTCCTTAGCACTTGTCTTTTGAAGCATTTAGAAGCCATGTAATGTACACTTATTTTAGTTAATAATACATTTTATTTTAATACTATTAAGTTTTAAGTATAAGGAGCCTATGTAAAGTCTTACTTCTTTGAGCTTGACTTACTTAGCAGCTCCACAATAATGTTTTTATAGTTTACATGACAAACTACTTAAGACATAGTTTTTAAGGCTATTCTGCAAATTGTATTCAAACTTTTTAGGCTTAAACTGTGGAATTACACAGTGTTACATTGTAAAAAAATGGTTTCAAATGATTATTAGATGCAATCCTGATCTTTGCTCGTTATATAGATAGTGGGGTTTTTTGGTGTAAGATATATATGACATTTTCTTCTCTTGGTTAAACCTGAGTAGTTTTTTACAGATTTTGATAGATTTTTCTAAGCAATGTAATGGAGTACAGTCTGTCTCCTTTTCTTTTTTTATTACCAAAGATTTAGAGCAGCTGCTCTATGAAAACGTGCTAGTCCTACATTCAGTGAGAAATTCTGCTTCAGTATTAAAGCAATTTAAATGTAAATTGAGAGAGGTATGCCGTCTCATGAAAGACTTGTGTGTTCAATATATGGTTCCTAAATGAGTGTATGGTGTTTCAAAAATACTTATCTGATCCCTCCAGTACAATACTTTATCATTCATTACAAATTTCTAGCAAGCACTGTGGTAGTATTTCAAAGGAAGGACTCCTAAAATCCTATTAAGTCATTGCAGTTGTCCTTCTTCAAACTCACTTCTATGATGATGCCCATGGAAAAATCAATAGTAATTGAGCAGCTGATGCAGCTGCTCTCATAATCTCATTGTTACCTTGCTCTACCCATATCTTTCTTCATCCATTCTTTTTTAATCTTGTACTCAGTCTTCAAGCTCCTGTGAGAGTGGCTGTCTCTTTGTTAAATTTATATAGAGCTGTGATATCAAAGTGTTGCTTTTAGCAGTATGCCCATATAAATTACTTTTCATTGCCAAAGCAGAGAAGTGTGATAGCTCTGATGGAGTTTATAAGAATCTTTCTTTAGACTTTAAGGTGGGTTGTGTAACCAGGATTTTGGGTTTTGTTAGACTTGAACTTCTATTTGGCAATAGAGTAATAAGTACATTTTCTAATTTTGAGTTGGATGGTTGATGTTTGTAATTCTGAAATAATGTGGGATATATTTTGAAAACATTGCATTTAGTTTTTCCTGTAATCTTTGGTGTAAATGAGCTTATGATAAATGTTATGAAGTTATGCTAAAGGCTATGATATAGCCTTTCTGTTAGCACAGAACTTGAAGATTTGGTGAACAGGTCTGCCAACCAAACAAATGGTCTTCTCTTTGTCCTGTAAAATTCTATTCAGGTTTCATTTTATTTAGATAAAATACTTGAAAATTGTCATGTTTTTGTGATCATTTTTGTTCCACTGATGCGACACTGACATGGTACACTATCCCTGCAAGCCTGGAAGCTGCTGAAACTGCTTTAGCAACACCTGTTTTCAGTCCCCAGGAGCTCTGCAGGTCCCTGAGGCTGACTGACTAAACTGTCCAGACCACTTCCCTGCCACCTGTTTCTGCCCCCCTTCAGGAAGAAATATATATAATATATGCCCTTCACCTTCGAAAACATGAAATGAGAGCCTGAAAGAGTGAACTGAGTTTCTTTTCTCTAAACACACCTGGTTCTTTATTAACTTACTGTCCTCTTCATGGAAAGAAAAAGCTACACAAAGAGGTGGCAGACTGGGCCCCTTTCAGCCATTTTCAAATCCAGAATTTTGTTGCATCAGCTAATATTTTGTCCTTTTTCTCCTTCATTTGAAGTAGAAGCTTTTCTGGTGGCAGATGCAGGGGGTCTGATCACTCAAAGATTAACTGAAGACTGCAAATGGGCAGATCTTGAGTATTTTACATAAGGGCACTCATGAGCTACAGCAGCTTGAGAGAGGCAGCAGCTGTCACGTCTTTGTTTCTTCTGGACTTCCAAATATGCTGAGAGCCAACTGTTAGAGCCAGAGTACAGAGACAGCTTCTCCCCTGTCTTTCTGTGTTTCTGCTCACATGTTTAATTGCAATTCAGAAAAGAGAAAATACTGCTGACTGACCCAACAAATTTCCAAAGCATGAAAGACTAATAATGCTTGTTGTAGTGTGAAAAGATGAAAAGACCTTGTGGATACTGTATGAAGGTGACAGACATTAGTATAGTTTATCGTATCATGTGTTTTAAGTATGGAGTTGTTTTCTGGGTTAGTTTTGACCCTGTCACTTCTCTCCTTGCATTCTTCCAGAGATTGGTTTCTTGCTATCACATCAAATATAAGCTGTTTGCCATCACCTGAAGGGTTTTCCTTGACTATCCCCATTCTATCATCTTTTGTTTTATTTTGATAATGTGATGGTTATGTTTACATTAGCCATTTGCTAAATTTTCAATACCTCTGTGTTGATTCTTGGGTTTGTGTGGAGTTCACTTGTGTCTGTTCAAAGCCACATCATAGTTTTGTCTCATAATCCTTAAAATTCTTCCTTTCCTTTGACTGAGATTCATTTCATTTGAAGTCTGGTCCTGTTATACAGACAAGTTTTTTAGTCTTTTTATTTTGTTCACCTCACTATATCATGTCTGTGTCATATATAGCCCTTTATTGGGCTCATAGGCTGTAAACTTTTTTAATGAAAGCAGATGCCACTTCTTTGTTCAGTGACTTACACAGTACAATCTGTATATTCCTAAAATTTCCAGATGTTACAATAATGTACATAATAGTTCAAGCAGCGTGCCTACAACTTTTATATTATTAGTCATTGAAGATGGTATCATGTTCTAATATATCTGTGCCCCATCAAAAGTAAGGAAGTTTATTCAGTGTATAGAAGAGTTAATGTACAGTTGTTGCCCTTTCTCCCTGGCAATAACGAGCTTTTTAGTTCACCCCACATAGACTCTCACTACACCCACGCATTTTCAGACCCCTGCCTAAATCCATTCAGATCTCCTCTTCAACATCTCAACAGTACCACCCTATCCCCAGTTCCTCTCAGACTGCATGGGGGCACCCTCATCTCCTTATACTCTCAATGCTCTCTCTCATGCCTACTCAAGTTTGTTTAATGTTCCAGTTTTGGGCAAGAGGCAGTGTGTTCTGCAGCTGATGCAAGCTATCCATGTGCTGATTTCCAGAAATAAATACATAGCAATTGGTGCTGTTACCTTCTAATTTCAAATTATGGAAGAAGCTTTTGTGCTTTTCTTGGTGTTATGGGCACTAGTGGGATCTTTATTATTGATTTCCATGAAGATTCTGATATCTTTTGGGCACTTGCTATTTTCTAATTTGATTTATAGTCTTGAGAGACGGTAGATAGGGATTGACAGATAATACAATGCCATAAATTAATCTTGTTAACAAACTTTACTGAAAATAATTCTTCCAAGTTATTTTTGAGATCCTAGCTGTTAAAGATAATATGAGCTGCTGGTTGAATGAGAAGAGTGTAGATTTTTTTCTTGGATGTATAGACCAGAGCCTGCAACTATCCAGTATTTAGAGTAATGCAGCTGGTTTTGCATCTGAAAACACATTAATCTACAGCACTGAGATCTGTGTTGCTCTCTTGCGAGCATGCAGTGCCTTTCTTGAAGAATATAAGTATTAGATCTGCATAGTAGCTGCAGGTTTATAGTTTAAAATATAGAGATGACAGAAAGATACAAGATGCTGCAGAATCCTTAGTGTGATTGAAGAATCTGGGATTTGGCTTGTGTATATAACTAAACATATGAAGGGTGTCCATTTGCTTTTAGGTGAGTACTTACTTTATTGTTGCTTCTTTAGGTAACTTGTCCCAGAGGAAAGCATGGGCAAGATGTTTAGCATGTGAAGTCAGCTGATTTGGCAAGGTCATTGTTACCTCACAACAGCTCAAAATAAGGGTTGCCTTACCAAAATTTTATAGGAAAAGGGGACAAAACTGGAGGCCACCAAGGCAACCTAGTTCCTTAAACAGACTTGATGTCACTGGTGAGATTGGGTTGAAAGTGGTCTTTTCCCTCCCATTCATGAAGTGACCTTTCAGAGAAACTATGGAGAGGAGTCAGTGCAAAACTGCTCCTGGTAGGATCTCTTGCTGATGGGATCTGAGCAAAGCAGTAGTTAAGTCTGGGATGCAACTTGATACATAAGTTCACAACAGTAGCTGAAAGTACTTTGTGAGAGGTCAGCTCTGGGAAAGCAAAAAATACCTCATGGCAGCTCTTCCCCAGATTTCCCCAAATCCTTTTCACATGAATTGCATCTGCAGTCTGGTTCCCTTGGATTTTCTGCAGCTTTAGACTGCTTGGATTCCTCTGTTTCTTCTGTGTATGAGGCTGGTGGGGCACCAGTAACTGTGTTGAAAAGCCAGTGTAGAAATAGAGGCTTTGAGGTAGTCCCAACAAGTTGAATATAAGGTACTGGGCAGCTTCTGCCCTGTCTAATTATATGTGCATATACAACATAATAAGTCTCAATCCCCTAACCTGCTGTGCCTGGCATATTTGGATCCCAGCATGTGCTTTGTGGAGTGAAAGGTCTGGCAGGGAGCAGTCTGGATGGGATGACTCATGCACAAAAGAGACCTCCTAGAAGGTTCACTGTGCTACCAGCTGCAGCCTGGTGCTGATTCCTCTGTCTGTCTCCCTGACAAAGACCAACATGTGCTCTTTCCAGCTGCACAACCACATAAGCTTCTGCTGTCCCTTCTCATGAGCAGAGATGCTCTGTTTGCCCTGTATGTAAGCAGCTCAATCTGCTGGTTGCCTCCAGCAGGTAAAGGTGAGAGGCTGGGAAGCATAGGCACCTGGAAAGTACTTTGAAGTACTTGTAAGGTGCAGTTGGTTTGTGCCAGTACAAATGTCAGGCATTGTATGGCCCTATTCATTGTTGATCCATGTGTAAGGCATTGGGTGTTTAAAAGAGTCTCCTTTGCAGAACTGTTCAGATGAGGCTGTGGTAATTCCTGTGTTCATGTACGTTCATCTTGCTGGCACAGAAGGGTGCTATTTACACCCACCTACACAAGTACAGGTGCTTCAAGCACATATTTACATGATTTTCTTTAATTAAAAGTTAAACTGATGTCTGCTTTATTGCATGCTTTTGAAGAATTTTACATCCTTGTTTAGGAATTTTGCTTTAGATCTACTGCTCTTGAAGTAATTTCTAATTTTTAATTCATTTCTCACGGAAATTCAGTGTTCACAGCAGTCTTCTAATACAGGTGGATATTGGCCATTTATTTCTTTTTCATGTGTTCAAAGAGCATAGGTAGTGAAGATACTTACACAGGGAGGGAGATGGCACAATTTATCAGGGAAATAATCTGTGAAGAATTGAGAATTTCTGTGTGTTTACATAGAAGGACTTCAACAATTCCCGAAGAGAGCTTACAGTGCTGTAGCTCTGGATGAATTCATCTAGGAAAGTGTTTTACAGAATAACTGAAGTATTGTTTATCTCTTTTAGGCTGTGAAGCATGTTACAGAACCATACAACAAGTGGATGAAGGGGAAAGGAAGAAGTGCCCTTGATAGCTAGGAGAGCAACATGGGAAATACAACCACCAAATTCCGCAAAGCTCTTATAAATGGAGATGAAAACTTGGCCTGCCAAATCTATGAGAGCAACCCTCAACTAAAAGAAACTCTTGACCCAAATACTTCTTACGGAGAAACGTACCAGCACAATACTCCGCTCCATTATGCTGCGAGGCATGGAATGAATCGTATACTTGGGTAAGGAGGAGTTGAAGTTTTGCTTGGGTGTGATTAACTGACCTAACAAATGCAAGAGTGTCAGGGAGGTTATAAACACCTGATGTGTGTGTGCATAGATGTACACATATATGTGCATATGTATGTGTGTCTTGCACATGCAGAATTTGTAACATGTTTGAGCGGTAATTGAAAACGTGTAAATCAATCTGTAATCACAGACTTTAATAATGATTACAGTCTTTATTTTTATTTTTAGTATCTGTTCTGTTCCTGTAACATTAGTCTCGGGAAATTTTATCTTGTTCCTGAGGACTCCTATACCACAGTTCTTTGAAAAGAGGACTGTTCCACCATTCTTGATGTGTTTTCCTGTCTTAAAATAATCTGTTTGCAAAACCATATGGCTACCATACTGATTGTGACTACTTCTAGCTGGCACAATATATATTTATTCTTGTGTTATTCAGGCAGCTTTTATTTTTCCTGTTGAATAATAACAGTGAAGTTTAATATATTGATAATAAGTTCATTGTTGCCACAGTCAACATGGACAGCTGTGGAAGATTTGTCCGTCGCAGACAGCAATCCCTAGTGTTAGGTACTGCCATTCTTCTGTATTTTTGTCAGTGCTTTAAGATCAATTAAAGATTAACATCTTACCCATGTCCAGACAGTGCAGACACAAGCTATTCTCATCTAGTATTTTGTGAATCTCGTACCAAGTAGACATTGCTAAACCTATTCTTCAGTAGGCACTGTTAGAAAGAATTTCATAAGTATCCTCTTCCTTTTATTATAAAACAGAACAGAAATACTGAGCTGTTATTGATATTATTCTTTTCACCTCTGTGTTTATATCTACTGATGGGCCTGTGATATTCATAAGGTTTGTTTCATACCTCATATGCTGTAACTTTACTAGCTATCTGTCCTCCCACCATAAATTTTCAATGGTGTTTTAGATTCACCTAACAGGTTTTCATACTTTATAACTTCTTATTTACCTTGATTTCTGCTAACTTTAATCTGTTTGTATTTTTAGAGAAATTTACAATTATAAGATGTCCATAATAGTATAATATTTTATATTTGTCTCTTCATTAAACATTTTAAATATTGGAGAATCTGTAGCCACACTAACTACGAGCTCTGTCACTTGTATGCATACCATATAATTCAGTTTTTCGTTAAAGGCTGAAATTTGTATTATTGTAGGTGGATACAAACTGACATGTGTTTACAGTGTGAGATTTTCTCAAAATAAAGTATGCAGTTGTTAATACACCTTTTGCATAACAGAATACATGGAAAGAGAGACTCTAGGGTGTTTAGAAATAACCTATCTGGCAGTGCTGAGGCAGAGACAACCTCCCTGTTCCCACATGTACGGCTGGTGGTGACTGTCCAAAGACGCAGTGAAAGCACAGGCACCAAGTTGGCAGTGAAAGGGATTTGGGGACATCCTGGTTTAGTGATCTTAAAAGGGAAGAAACAAGAAACTGGAGAAGAGGTGAAAGGTTCATGAAGCAGAACTCTTGACCTGGACAAACTTGGTATAATCCAGCCCAAAGAATGCTGTCAGAAACTTAAGCCAACAGAACTGCCTCAATGATTTCAAGCTGCACAGTTGTTACGCAGCAAGTGTCTGAGTCATCTAGTTGCTATGCCTGTCATCCAGCATTTACAGCCCAGAAACTGGATCAAGATGTAAAAATTTGAATATTTGCAGTTGATTTCTTTTCACAAGACTTATCAAGATGTATTAAAGTGCCAGGATTGTTTCTTGGTCATTTTTCTTGAGTATCGCAGAAAATTTTAGTATAGTGGGAAGGTTGAAATAAAAAACAGAAAACAGGTGGACGTTCTATTAATGTATAACTTTTGTTTGGTCTGCAGCCCTATAAATGGTGTTTACTTGATGTATCAATTTGTTTTAACAGAGGATTTAATGTTTAAAAACCAAAAATTGCTGGCCACAGCTAATTAGTGCAAATAAGAATTTTCAAAGCACTTGATCTCTGGGCATCTCAGTAAACTCACCAGAGAGAGAGGCCCTGCTCCAAGGCTGTCAGAGGATAACCCTCCACTGCATCTCCCGCCTATGACACCTGTCGGGAGTCGACAGAAGGCCATTGTGCTGGATGTTACAGGGCAAGGTTGTGGTAGCAAGGGACTACAAGGGTGGGTTCTGTGAGAAGAGAACAGGAGCTGCCCCATGCCAAACACAGCTGGCTCCAGCCAGCTCCCAACCAGCCCCACCACTGGCCACAGATGGGACTGTCAGTGATGCTGGTGGCACCTCTGTGATTAGATATTTAAGAAAGGATGAAAAATGCTGTGCAGCAACAGAGAGAGAGGAGTGAAAAGAATGTGAGAGAGACAGCCCTACAGCCACCAGGCCAGAGAAGGAGGGGGAGGAGGTGTTGCAAATGCTGGAGCAGAGATTCCCCAGCAGCCCATGGTACAGACCATGGTGAGGCAGGATGTCCCCTTAGTGCCTGTGGAGGTCCATGGTGGAGCAGAGTCCCCAGACCTGCAGTCCCCAGAGCAGGTGAACGTGCCCTGAAGGAGCCTGCAAGCCATGGAGGGCCCTTGCTGAAGCAGGCTCCTGGCAGGAGCTGCACAGCCTGTGAAGAGGAGCCCACACAGCAGCAGGATTTCTGGCAGGACCCTGTGACCCTGGGGCGGCCCCACATTGAAGCAGTATGTTCCTGAAAAAACTGTATCCTGGGGAAAGAACCCACACTGGATCAGTTAATGAAGAACTGCAGCCTGTGGGAAGGACCTGTATTACAGAAATTCTGAAAGGGCTGTATCCTGTGGGTGGGACCTCCACTCTGAAACAGCAGAAATGAAACAATATGAACAGATCACATCTGTCTTTCCCCATCCACTACTACTTGGTGGAGAAGGAGGTGAAAGAGTCAGGAGTGCAGGTGAGCCCAGGCAGAAGGGGAAATGGTGGAAAAATGGTTTCAGCTTTGTTTTTATTTCTCACTATTCAAGTCTTTTATTAATTGGTAATAAATTAAAATGATTTCTCTAAGTTGAGAATGTTTTGCCTGTGACAGTAATGGGTAAACCATGTCTTTGCTCTTATCCCTACCCACAAGGGCTTTTGTTGTATTTGCTCCCTGTGTCCTGTTGAGGAGAAGGAGTAAGAGAGTGGCCTGGTGGGCACCTGGCAGCCAGTGGAGGTTAATCTACTACAGGGATCAAAGTAGTTTGGGGAGGGACACGCTTGGGACAACAGAGCAGGGGCTACAAGGGTCTGCTGATAATAACAGAAGATATGTCACACTCACTGATGGATTTTGAGAGCTTTTTGCAACATACAAACTGGTCTTAACCACTGCAAATATCTATCATGTTTCCTAATGAATTAAGGTCTTGACAGAAGATTTGTGTTCAAGCCAATAGTTCAAATTTCATTCCCTGAATGTATGTAAACACATTACAGAGAAAGCACACAGAAACCATGTTTTCTTTGGAAAATGTAGTCTTTCAGATGATCAGGCACATCCAGTGCCTTCAGGCTTTTTTTTGCCTGAGGTACATTTTAGACGATGTGACAGTTTCAAAGAATTGCTATCAATGTGGAAAGTTACTCACTAGGTTTTGGCTGTTGGTGAACCACTCCTGAGATATGACAAGAGAACAGACTTTTCCAGATGGTGGCTGAGATGGAGTGTCTGGAAATCACGAGGACCTACTTGATGTTGAAGGGAAAAAAAACCACTTAGATAAACTGTCATTTCACAATAAATGTGGTGTGACTTTCAGTGTTGTAGCTCTGCTGGGAAGCTTTTTGGATCAGTGACAGATTTTCCTCATTGTGTGTTTCATACTGCTGCATCTGAGCACTTTATGAGTATTCCAGCCAAAAGTGGATTGTTGTAGGAGTTGCTGCTGATCCTGGGCTGAAGAGAGAGGGGAGGAGGAGGTGCTAGAAAGATGGGACTGTGGGGAGACAGGGCAGGTTTGTGACACTGATTTTTTTCTAGAACAAGAAAAGCTTACAGAGATCCTGGAAATTGAGGTGAGTGCTGAAACAAAAGAAAAGAAAAAAAAAACCAAACAAAAAACCCCACTCCTTTTAACATTCTTGGTGTCTGCCATTTAGTTATAGAAGTTAAAGGAGCTCTGGCAATGAAGGCATAGCTAAGCTAGCCAAAGAGAAACATTGTTAAATGTGCCCAGGATTTGTTTATAGGAAATATTTCTTGTTTCATTGCTATAATTTGGGAAGTATTTTTCATTTCAGTAGAATGACAGAATGTCAAAATAGTGGTGGTTTCCTCTAGGCTGAAATTTTATGTTTTATGTATTTATATATTTTAGAGAAATATAAATAAATATGTATCTGTTGGAATTTCAGCTACAGTCCTCTTCTGACTGTTTGAGAGGTTTCAATAAGGACTGGTCTAAGCAATTGCAGTGCGATCAAAAGAAGTGTATGGAGATTACCAATAGGTTATATAGGTTGAATTTGCCAGAAAACTTGTTGACATCAGAGGGAACGTCGCACATTCGTCACAGCACGTTCAGGATTGTCTCTTCCTGTGCCAGGTTTTGCTGGCTTTTATTCCCTTTGCAGTCATGTTGAAAATTAGTTTTGGATTAATTGGAGGGACGTGTGTAGACTGTTTTTCAGAACAAGATTTCTCTGAAATTGAGAGGATATTAGAGGATTTTTGTGCTGCAAAAATAGATGTTAAGGAGAAGCACTGGAGAAAACCCTGTGAACTTCTTTGCAGGTCATCTGGCTTTATGTGCCATGGCTGCTTATTTTCTGATAAGATTGAAGCTGCTCTGAATTTCAGATACTGTTTTTTCTGGACATGAAAATTTAAAAGAGGCTACTCCACTGTTTTGACCAACAGAAGTTCTGTAAATATTTAAAATTTGAGATCCAAATTAACCTAAATAATTCATGCTGAAATCTTCAGAAAGGTGCTGCAAATCATATTCTTTATCAAATTTCTGAACATCTATTCAGTGCTTTGCCAGTAAGTCTGGTGTTCCCTGTAATTTACTCTCCTAACTGTACTTCTGATATAGATGTGAGCAAAATAAAAATAATGAGGTTGATAGAAGCTCTTTGTCTAATAAGGGCAAATGGGAAAAATGTGGAGTTATTAACCAAAACAACAGCATCCCAGCTTAAGGAAATTTGTATGGAATGTGTGGATGTTTTCAGTAGGTTGTTCAGAAAACCTGGAGGAGGCTTTTTTCCCCTCCCCCTTTTTTTTTTCTTCATGGTAACTCTTTGAATGATTAAATTTTCTTGGTGTTTTCCAGGCAATTTTAAAGCTAATTTGGGGAAAAAATTACAAAGGCGTAATAATTGCCTAAGCTTCTTTCTTTAAATAGTTTTTAAAAGTGTTGACTTCTGAATTTCATATGAAAGATAGCTACCTAACTATATTCCCTCTCTCCACATAGTAGAATAATTCTGCGCTGTTTCAATAACTTAGAATATATTATACATTATAATATTTCACCTGAATAATTTATTAGAATGTCATTGACTAGATTATTCAGTTTGAAAAACAAAAAGGAATCTTCTTTTTAATTATCAACAATTACACAGATAAATATTTCAAATATACTTTTATTTAAGATTAATTTTATTCTTAAAAGGAATTGTATCTGCATTGAAATTATTCATGCTAGGCCCCTTTTGTAGTCAGTGTGAGCCTAGGTAATAAATCTAGTCAGAATAATTAGTGAAGTCAACAGCACAATTCACATATCGTGAAGTTGACCATAAAATATTTTAAATTAATTTTGTGCCAGGAATGTCTGTTTCTTCCCATTGATTTTAAAGGGAATTTAAGAGAACTGGATCAGCTTTAGTTGTCTGCACTGTAAGTTGCCAGAGCTGAGAAGATGAATCTCATCCTACATTATACTAAATGTGTAAAATCAAATAGTAGGCACCTGCAAAGCTGTAAATTGAACACTTTGGCGGTTTTACAATATGAGACATGAATGCTACTTGTGGGAGATATTCCTTGTGATATAGTGAGAAACAATAAAATTAGGAAGCCTTTAAAACTGATCAGGTTCTTACTGTGAGTGAATCCTCAGAGAAAAAACTGCCAAAGACAGAAAACACAGGGACACTCAGAGAAGCAGCTGCAGATGTGGAGTCACAGCAGTAGCATTTGCTGGGTTTCTCAAAGGCTGCCATCCACTTGGGCACTATCTTATAAAGTACAGTAAGGCAGGTTGAAAAACTCAGACCTTTATCTGTCTGACTTCCTTGGGGGTTGTTTCCCTAAAGCTCAAAATCTCACTGAAAAGCAGTTTTCACTGTCTAGATGCACATAACCTCACAACTTATCTTCCCTGGTGCTCCTCATGACTTCCTCACAAAATACCAGACAGTGGGTAGACTTTATCCTAACAGTAGTCTGACATACGAGCAAAGCTCAAATGCCAGTCAGCTGCTATGTTTTTAGCCCTCAAAACTGATCTTTTTTCTTTCTGATATCAAATTGTTTTAACCTTAGTAAGTTGAAGATATGTGTTGCCTATGGAGTTCGTTGCTCACAACACACACAGCCTTGCTCTCCACTGTTGAGTGTGTTGTGTTACTGCTTCTTCTTGCTACTAAGTGTTTCTGCACCCATAGGAAATTGTTTCTTTCCTTGGTGGAAGTCAGGCACTGCAGAGTAAGATTGCTTTGTTAGTGATTGGTGAGGTGAAATAGATTAATGCAGTACACTATTAAAGATTTCTATTCTGTGTTGTCTGGTCTCCTTAGTAGAGCCTTTGTGAATGTTTTACCACAGGCAAAGTAATATTTTATCTGGGTTATACCAGAGTACAGCTTTGGTCCTTAACAGCCAGGATGACCAAATCTTTATTTCAACTGATTTTGTTGCCAGGTAGAGTTTGTGACTCTGTCGAGTTGGTTAGTAACTGCTGAATCATTGTGCCAAATGGCTTGACTTCACCCTGGGGTTAGAGGCACAAGCGGCTTCCTTACCAGAGAGATATGTTGGCTCAGTAGTTACTGGAATAATGACTGAGAGACTTGCAGTTTCTGATAAACAGACGTAAATTTATCAGAAGTAGTTCATTAAATTTTATACTTAAATGCAAAACCCAAGCGAAGTATTCAGTGACATTGTATATAGACCCAGTTTTCCTTTTGGCCAAAATACAGACTGTGGATGATTTGATTATTTAAATTTGCAGATTTTTTTCAAAATTACATCATTGAGGCATTTAAGGAAAGTAAAAATTAGTGTCAATAAAGATCAAGCAACATACAAATTGAAACAATTTTCTGGAGGGAGAGATAAAGATGAGACAATTTCTGTAACGTAGTTTTTAAGAAACAGAAATGATGCAAAGGTTGTTAGAATTTGCTGTATTTCATCATTATTGCTATATAAATAATATCAACACTAGATGTCATACACTGCCAACTGATTTACAAACTTGATACGTAGACAGTGGTCCCACACAGAAATACAAATCTATATGTTTAAAAGGTGAAGATGAATGCAGTCATTGGTAGTTTCATGTTTATTATTTCATCTGACATTTGTTTGAGACCAATCTAAAAGTAATAGTCTCACAGTTACATGAGAAGAGAATTCATTGTGGATGGTCTTTTCAGGGAAAAAAACTGTGTTCAAAGGAGGGATTTGGAGAGAAGGCTGTAAGGATGACCTGTGTTCGAGAATTGTAAAGAAATGTAGGTAAGAAAAGGCCAGAGACAGAGATGTAAATCACATGGATTTTGCTTTACGGAGAACTGTCACAAAAGCTGCTGGTAAGCAGCCAGCTCCAGTGAAAGCCGCTTCTAATTTGGCACTCAGCTCTATTTCTTTTGAAATCTCACTCAGAATATTGAAATAAAAGCCAGAAGTAGCATGGGATCCTGGAAACAGTATTTCTGACTGTCCAAGGGAAGGCCAAACTCAAATAGCTCATAAATAAACAGTTTTCTTGTTGCGAGTAACTTACAGATGTAATTGATACATTTTTGCATCAGGAATTGTTTAGTTCTGTGTTTTGATGGTGCTATTCCTCCTAACAGGCATAGGAATCATATATAAAACATGATTTTTATTTTTTTTTGGCCCATAGTATAACAAATGTAAGGATTAGCCAAGTTTTGTGTTCCGCACTTTTAGTGTACACTAGCTCTGGATCTGTGCTCCACAATGCAGTTGTATCTCCTTGACACTCCTTCACATTGTGCCTCTTTGGTTTTTGTGTTGTACTGAGCCAAAGATTACTATCTCTGTACAGAGGGTCATACTTAACCATATTTGCTGACACAAAGCTACTAAACCAGAGAAACTTTTCAACCTATTTGCATCTCTTTTGCAAAGAGAATACAAAGTTACTTAATTGATGCATATTTGTATAAGACCTTTCTTAGCTGTCTTTTAGCTGATGGGCTACTGTGCTAACATGAATCAGTCCAGAACTGGAACTCAGACACAGGTGCTGACTTACTTTTAATCACTCTGATAGTCTTTTGGAAACAAGCTATTTGGAGAAACCATAGGTGAAATGATAGCAATACAGTGAGAAAGATAGTAAGGCTTTTTAGAGCCAGTTTAGGAGAGACTGTAGATAGTGCTGGCATTCTAGGTAATGTTTTTCTATGGAACATTACATCAAGTCCGTAAGTGAAATAGGCTTAGAAGAGCGTATGTTGAGAGGGTCAAAGATTTCCTTTTGACCCTTAGATTGCTCTAAGTAAAAGATGTGATTCATATGTGCCATAGTCTAGACTTGCTTCTCAAAGTGGTGGTTTTCTCTGAAAATCTGCAGAGATTGCTTGAGTACTCAGGAAATCATTTAACCCATTTTAGCAGAGGTACATACTTGGTAGGAGTCATATGAATGGGAACAAATGGAGGCATTTCTGTTTAGGGAAAATACAGGATTGGAGGCCAAAGTGGAGTACTCAATGTAAGGCACCTTTAAATGTCTGTGAAGTTTTCAAATTTCAGAAGGAAGAATTAACTCTTCACAGACCTCCATCAGTAGTGTTGACAGTACCACTGACAGCCTCTCAAATGCTTCCTTTGCTCTTAATCCAAATTATCACTGGTATTACCTTGCTCCTTACTACAGCCGGATATTGACAGTGTTTATGGGAATTCTGGCAGTGCTGGTAACAGTTCTTAGGCAAGAGGCCAATTGAATTAAGGCTTATAAAAAGTCAGGATAATAGTCTGTGGTTTTTCTTTCATACATGGTTAATAATGTCAGCAGATTCTTTGTTTTAGAATAGGAATAGTCAGTTCTCCCCCATCCAGGTTTTTACTGCATGCAGCAGATTCCTGGGCTGTAAGAAATGCTTAAAAATCTCAATGAAACAGAGAAGAAACTTTAAGTACTAATGAATAATTTTCTAGCACTATAGAACAAATAAAAATAATCAATAATTATGATTACTAGATGTGGCTTTCAATATCAGGTAAATAATAATATTCTTCACAACATTACTTAAACCAGTAATGACGAAAAAGATTTCTTCAAGTACTTACTAGTACACTGTGGTTGTTTTGTTACAGTACATTTGGGAGAAAATTACTTTGAGTTAGTGAAATAATCATGATTACTCAAAGTTTAATACATCAGGATTGGCCTACTGTGTTGAAAACTGAGTGATTTAATAATTGTATGAACTAATTCATTGCATGTGAGTTTTAAATTACTGGGTAACAGAGCTTGGCTCTTCTTTATGTTGTTGTACCTCATGGCTTACTCATACTTTTCTTAATGTTCTTAATATACTTCTCTTAATACTCATATGTCTCTTAAAGCTATGAGCTTTCAGTTTATACCTTCACTGGAATTTGAAGTGTAACTTTCTTTAGCAGTCTGTACTTACAAGGGCTATGCAACCAAAGGAGCAGAGGGGATGTTGTAAAAGGGAACCCTATGCAGATTACTTTACCTTATTTCTATAGCTCACCTTTTTCTAGTACTTTACTTGCCTTGCTTAAAGCAACAGTGTAATTTTCTGTGTAGTTTATATAGTATCACTAAGTGCTTTGCATTCAGAAATCGGTAGGTTTCACTGTCTTTGAGCACATTCAGACGTGCTTTAGTCTCCAGCTGTCAGAACTACGTTATAATTTAATTTTTATTTTGGTTTTATTTTTCCACACATAAGTACATTTTTATATGATTATATGTGCATACATATATAGCATTGAGTCGCAGGATTGTTTGAGCTGGAAGCGACCTTAAAGATCTTCTAGTTCCAACAATGTATATCTATATGTAGCTATAATGTATATAATATTTGTTTAGAGAGACAACGAGACTCTAAAGATGGTGTTTCTCATGCCCAAACATTAAAGATTTTCTTAAAACGTGAAGATATGGTTGTGTTGATTTTAGTTTCCCAACTGAGGGCATGTCCCAGTTGTTTATTATTCAAGTTCACAGCCTTGTGATCTTGAGTCTCTTGCTGCTTTTCTGCAAATACGGATAGCAGTAGGTGTGAGTGTTACAGCCCTTTCCTTTTTGTCACTTTTTCAACACTTTTTTCATACTTTTGTCACCTCAGGCTTGGATTCTGCAAAGAGCTACAGCTTGAAGCAAAATCTGGAAACTACAACTAGAGTAAAGTCTTGCTGCCTTGTGGTTAAGTGATATTTCCCATAGGCAATGCATATTTTCACTCTATCAGTACATTTCCAGACAAAATTTAGCTTCTTATACCTCTGAAATTGTGAGCCAAATTGCAGGAGTCTACAGAAGTGCTCTGTGGAAGTCTTATGCACCAAATACCACTAGTAAAAATGGAGTCGTGTTGAATAATGGATTTGTGGATGTAAAATTTACCCTTTTTTGGATACTAGTTGTCTTCTCTGAACTTTAAGTCATGGTTTCAGCTGGCCTTTTCAGCATTGACTTGACTTCTTACACTGTAGAGCTGATCATATCTAAGTGCCTCTATGGAATACATCTCCTTGTCCTTCACTGAGTTACCTTTTTTCTATTTCCCTCCATCCGTCCTTCTTCTCCCTCCCTTTCTCTCTCCCTCGCTCCCTCCCTCTCACCCGTTTCTCTGCTTCTGTCTCTGTGTTTCCCACATTTCTTGCCCTCCTTTCTTTCTGTCTCTAGTTTCATACTATGAAAAGCTAATTCAAACAAGCAAATTCATTTTGGGCAGTGTTTGATATTGGTTAGTGTTACTATTTCATGTAATTGGCTCTGAAGCATTTTGCCCGTGTTGATAAATCCCTTTCCTCTGAAAACAAAAAACCCCAAGTGAACAAAATACACTGTCACTTTTTTTTTTTTACAAGATCTTTAATCTCAAGTTTGGCATATTCATATTTCCTAACAAACGTATCTATCATGTCAACCGTCATGGATTGAAAGAGAGATTTCTCTAAGGAACGTTTTTGCTGCCAAGATAGGGCAACATATTCTTTTCCTCTGAATATTTTGTTGCCACTTATTTAAAAGCACAGTGTTCTGACAATAAGCTTTGTTATGAATTCAAACTAGTCAAAGATTTTCAGGAGGAAGAAGACAGAATTCCGACTGACCAAAAGGCTATCATCAAGACATCCTTCCATTGCAGGAACAGGCCATCTCTGCCTAATTTTTTCTACTGAAATACTTGTCCAGACTGCTTTCAATAATTTCCAAAAGGGAAATTCCACATCCACTCTGCACAACCTCTTCCTTTATTAATAAAATAGTTCTAAGATTATTATTTTTCCTGAACAAAGCATGGACAAACTCTTGAGAGAAAGGTGTACCATGTGGTGCCTGGTGGGATGTATTCAGGGACAATGGAAAGAGGAGATGGCATTTAGACTTATAATCATAGCATAAGGCAATAACTGAAGTAAATAACATTTTCTTCTGTCAATTTGGTTACGAAGTTCTGCTCACCACTGTTCAGCAAGGGCAATGTTGTCTGATTTTATATTTAGACAGCATCTGCTTTCAGGTGGCTGAGCTGCCTGAAAGTAATTGAAATGTTTTTTAATTAGTCTTAGAGGTGAGGTCGGGAGGGTAGAAGCTGGTCCCCAGCACTGACCTAATGAGGATTCCACAATAACTGGTTTTTTTCATATTTGCAAACTGTTTGGAGTCAGGGAACAGCCTGGAGAGGAGTAACTTCTGTGGGGTTTGTGTGTGAGGGGGTCTATGGGAACAGTGCAAGCATTTCTGCAATGACTTCTTGAACGTAGGTGCAGTGCTTCTGATTTAGCCTGGTGTTGCTCTGGGAACTGACTGTCCTTCCTCCCTTCACATGGAGTTCTTTCACTATTGCTGACTCCCTGACCCCAGTCCTTCAAAGAGGTGATCTTTTTCTCTCTGCCATGTCCTACCATTCACTCTCCCTTAAGAAAAAATTACTATTTTAGTATACATCAAAAGGCTAAAGCAAGTTTGGATTCACAGGGCTTGTATGATTTGTCTCAGTTCTTCTCTTTGAGAGGAAGCAGCAGGGAGCTGCTTTGTCTCAGGAGCTGTTAGGATTCAGAACTGTGATTCTTAGAATCAGCCTGTTGTTTCCCTTTCATTCCTAAGTGGATCCTTTTTGCTGGTGTAGTTTATTGTCCACTTTGCCTCTAAAGCATGCAAGGGGACACTTCAATTCTTGCCAGCCTCTGTCGTCTACATAGGGGAGGGTTTGCATTGTGTTGCAATTCCATATAGTCTAGAGTGAAAAGGTAAATAGTCTTTCCTCAATGCATGCAGTGTTGGCAGGAAGAGTATTTTAAATATTTCAAAAAGTAGTAATTGCTGCATTGACATCTGACTAAAGATTACAGAAAGGAGAATGAATTTTTAAGAAATTGCTCTGTCATCTATTTGCAAACTACCAAATGCACTACTATTCAGGACACAGAGCAGAAGAAATAAATCATCTGTTTCATCAATCTTGTGACTTAATAACATTTATCACAATACAACACAGAATTGAAAAGGAAACTTTGCCAACTAAAATTTAT
Organism: Acropternis orthonyx; assembly: GCA_035583155.1. Taxonomy (NCBI): domain Eukaryota; kingdom Metazoa; phylum Chordata; class Aves; order Passeriformes; family Rhinocryptidae; genus Acropternis; species Acropternis orthonyx. Next base: position 22,837,439 of record JAWWEU010000081.1, read on the forward strand.
CTCACACAGTGACAGAGTAATTTTATATAATACTTAGTGATATTTCAATAATTCATCCCGATCTTGGCTCTCGACTCCTAAGAGAAATGGAGGAGAGCTGCCCAGTAGTAATTACCTGTTAAAGAATATTTATCACTAACATGGCTAATCAAAGTCATTGCAAGAAGAAGAGAGCTGTCATAAGAGACCCTTCCCACTTCAAGAAAATGGAAGGAATTATGTGCTAATTATTTTTCTTCTCTTTTTCCCCCCTTGCAGAACTTTCCTTTTTGTTAGAGACGGTAACCCAAATAAACGGAACGTGCACAATGAGACATCTATGCACTTACTGTGTATGGGACCTCAGATCATGATCTCTGAAGGCGCTCTTCATCCTCGCCTCACACGGCCTTCCGAAGATGACTGCAGAAGGGCCGACTGTCTACAAATGATCCTGAAGTGGAAGGGAGCAAAGCTGGATGAAGGACAATATGAACGAGCAGCCATTGATGCTGTTGATAACAAAAAAAATACACCTTTGCACTATGCTGCTGCCTCAGGGATGAAAACCTGTGTCGAGGTAAAAGTTCACATAATTATAAGTTTATGTATGTTGTTATTAGTAAACAACATGAACAGTGTTCCCCAAAGCTCCTTCGTGGTGGGGGGAGATTCTCATACAGTATACTGAATTAACTTTTTCATTCTGTTTTTCATTAATTGAAAAAATTGCAACAATAAACATTCCAAAACATACACTGTAGAGAACAATGAAAGAAGTGGATTACAGATACATTAACTTCATGACATAAACTCCTCAACATTAAGAATGTAGCCTTATAAAAACTGAAATTAATTGCAAGACTAACAGTGGAGAAAAAGCTTTAAAGTCATCATGGGCATACCTGTATGTGTAAAGAGACGTGAAATAACTGCCTGAGAGAAAATCAGAGCTCTGTTTATTTTGCTCTCTAGCTAAGACTGAGAAATTATGTCCATGTTTCAAGAACATGTTTCATGTCTTTAATTTACAGTGCCCAGCTTTTTTAGAGGATGCCATACATCTGTGATAGTATACTTAAAGATAATTACTTTTTCACAAATTAAAAATTAATGTTTGTTGAAAGTACTGGATAGTAATGAGTAATTGGGAATGACTTTTGAAGGTCTAACATGAGGTTTATTTTTAAACTATATTAAGTAATGAGAACTAGTATTTAATTGTGCTGGCAACTTAATTTAAAGAATACAAGAACAGACATCTAACATTTTCAAAAACAGCTAACATCTTCATGAGTCTGTCTGTTTTAACATCAGGATTTGTATTTTCAATGGCAACAATTAATTCAGAGTTCAGCATTTATATGTAAAATCTAAATTTTTTTTTCTTCCCTATATAACTTCATGTTTATTGAGAACACTCATTAACTTAGTATCATCAGCAAAATTTATCACCTCTTTATCCACCTGCTTTTCTAGATAACTACTTCGTATCTTGAACAGTCAGGTCCCAGAACCTCTGGGACTTCACTGGTGACTGTTCTCTGCAGTAAAAGATTATGCTCTTGCTGTGTTTTCCTGGCTTTCTCTGGATCTGTCTTTAGTATGGGGGCTACTTTAACTACCTTTTGATCTTGTACTGTGACAGCCTTAAGCAATATGTTGCATATTATAATAACTAGTCCAGAACTTCTATATTTGAGTTTCATTAGAGTTTCATTAGGACTCATGAATATAAGTACCATTGGATGATGGCTGTCTGTATTAGAATTCGGTTTATTGATTTTTTTTTTTTTTTTTTTTTTTTTTTTTTTTTTTTTTTTTTTTTTTTTTTTTTTTTTTTTTTTTTGGAACCTCTTGTGCTGAGACCAGTTTGAAAGACTTTCTTTGTGTCCTTCATAAAAGTATGTGTGGTACATCCACAGAGAATCTGGGCTCCAACACTTCATACCACTTTTCTGCTCTGTTATTTGAGGTTCCTTTTGCACTCTGTCCAGCAACTAACTTTACAAAGATGTTGACAGACAGTGTGTGATGTTTTAAAATTATTTACTCTGACTTGTTACGCACTTGGTATACTGCTCAAAAAACAGTCAGATCCATCTTTATTGGGATTTTACATTTACCTTTCCCAGGCTTTGTTTTTACAATATTCTTCCTCTGGAGACAACTTCACTTCTTGTTTCCCATACAACTGGATCCTGTTGTTCTATCTTCACAGGTTCTTCTGATGTTTCTAGAATTTTTTACCACGTTTTTATTTAATACTACTCTTTGAAAGTAGGTAGTGGATTATTTGTCTTTTTACTGCTTCTGCAAGAGTGATGAATCTAAATATATTTTGGGAATTGTTAATGAATGGTTCTTTGATGGTAACATTTTTAATTAGGTCTTGTAAACTGCTCTGGACAAAATGAGGAGTTGCTTCTCCTCTCATATATTCGCTGATTGTTTTGTCTATTATTCAGTCACCTCTGTAGTCTGAAATTTTAATTTAAACATATTTTATTGGCTTCTATATTTTTGTGATGTACTTGGGAAATGCAGTGACAGAAGTTCCCTTTATTTTTGTGGTACCTGTCCTTGCAGCATTTCTGTTCTTGGTCAACATGTCACCTTTATTGGTACAGTTTTGGTCACCAAAGCTTTTGTTTTTTATAAGTCCAGAATTGTATGCCATTGGTATTTCTTGATAGAGTTAGTTTATTTATTTATGAGTTAGTTTGGGGTTTTATTTTTTTATTTTAAAAAGGTAAATAGCACCACTTTTCCAATACTGTGAACTTCTCTGTGATTCTCACATAATTCTAACATTGCTGGTTGTATTCTGTCAAGTTTCCAGATATTGTCTGAGAATTCTCATTTAAAGTTTGTAATTTCAATTCTCCAGCCTCAACCATGTACTATCTTGAACAGGATATTCTTTATCTTCTGGTTTTTGATTAGTCTTCTCTTTAAAAGCTCAGATAGTGTCTTTTTATTTCCAGTAGCACACATGTATTTCATTCTGTTAATATACAGATCATCCTTAGTTTCCCGAGCTTCTAATGAATGGAAACTCATCTTCGTTATGCCACTGTCTGTACTATTATTTAAGCCATTGTTTTTCTGGTCCCCTACTCAGTACTGAGAGGAGTTAAAAGGATGCTGCTGTTAGATGCTAATACTTAACCTTCAGTAACACAGCCTGAACCTTGCCCCTATAACTTCCTCTCTTCTCTGCCACGTTGTTACAGCTGCTCAAGCTCCACACAAGCAGTGGATCTTCACCATGTCCTTAGAAATTATTTACACACTTACTGATTTTCGCCAGGGAGGCAAGACATTGTGCAATCTTTGGCAGCTGAATTATATTCAGACCCAGCTAATTATATACATGGTAACTGAGTGACATACAGGTGTTGTCTGGTTCTTCCTGTCATTTAAAATAGATCTTTCTTTATATGTACAGTTATATGATTGATTTAGTGCCTCTTGTGATGTGAATGATTTGTAGACAGATATCAAGCTGCCTCCTAGGTCTGTATTAATACTGCTCTGAGCAGAACAGCTGGGTGGAACCAATTGCTAAAGATAGTCTGGGCAAAGTTAATGTGCTTACCTGAAACTACTGAATAGAAAAAAGTAAATTTCATGCTGGATAGATTTGAATTTATGCAGATGCATTCACTCTATCACAGTATAAATAATAATAAATAAATAATAGATAATAATAAATAAGCAAAATGACCCACTTTGGCCTTTGAAGTTGGTGGCATTTGTTGCTTGCTTGTATCAGATCAGTTTATAACAGGAGGCAGGGCTGTCAGGTTAATGAGAGCAGCACAACTATTGTTTATTATCTAGAGACTGCATTTTGTGGGGGTTACTGGCAGGAGACCAGTTTGGTGAAGTGGCACAATACTAGACCACATTAGCATTATTGCCATTAGCATTATTTCATTTTTCTCATGTCCTCAAAAATAAGGTAGAGCTACCAGTAGTATTTTGTGCTCCCTGTGAACTGGCACCCTATTGTCCCTTCTACCCAAGGAATCTCCCATTTTCTGTCACTACCAGTGTACTAGTGCTTGGACAATGGTAGAGTTATCCCCATATTGAAAGAATGTTTAGAAGTGTTTCTAGCTCCATCTTGCCAGGTGCTTGAGGACCTCAGGCCCCTCATTTTCTATGAAACACTGACCATATCAGTAAAGCAGAATTTTAGTCTTTAAAACCTAACAGAGACATTGTACAGCATTGCCTCGTAACATATTTCTGAGATTTTGTGGTTCTGTGGAATCACAGTGGATATAGGTATAATTATGCATGAAATCAAGCAGTAATTTATTTAATAACAATTGAGAATTCTTGTTTTCCAAAGACCGTTATTACTATATTTGTCTATCTGTTTTTGTTGTTTCTATTTTTTTGTTATTTTCTTAACTGGCATGCCTTTTCTTTAGGGTGTTATTAGCATGGCTAATTAATAACTGTTTGCCGTTTTACTTTTCAGCTTCTAGTAAAACATGGTGGAGATTTGTTTGCAGAAAATGAAAATAAAGATACCCCATGTGACTGTGCAGAGAAACAGCACCACAAAGAGTTGGCTCTTAACCTGGAATCTCGAATGGTATTTTCACGTGATCCTGAAGCTGAAAGCATTGAAGCTGAGTATGCTGCTTTAGACAAAAAAGAGGTCAGAGGATACTCTAAATCTTCAGTATTTTACACATTTATGTTTGTAGCAGTTCTATTGTGACAAAAGTCTGCAAAGTATTTCAGTAGATACTGTACTTCGTATTTGTAAACAATTTGATTTTAGCACATCTCTTTATAACTTTCAAGTTAAGCTCAGAAAACACAACAAATATGTTGTCTAAATTAAAGAGAAATCTTACTGCTATACTTAATTATATGGACCATCTTGAAAATGTTGCAGGCTGTGAGGCTGGAGGAGATCCAGTGAGGCCAGTAAGCTGGGAAACAGTTTCCCTAAACCAAATATTTTTTATATTTTTTTATTTCTTAAGATGCCTTTTTGTCTTAAAAATGAGGACGAGAGAAATTCTGAAAAGGAGAAAATATGTGGGATACAATAGGGAAACTGTTCTGGTGGATCTCCCTAGACTGAGGCCGGGTTGAAAGTTACCCAAAAACAGCTGACTAGGGCAGGACTTCAAAACAGTGCATTTACTTTCTTGTTTTATAACATGATGCCTGAAGCTACTGCATACCAGAACTTGTATTAAAAACAGGTAAGAACAGGTGGTGTTACTTCCAAGTCACTTTCTGAAAGAGAGAAAATTCACCGACACAAATTTGCTTGAATGCTGTTATGCCTTACACACGACTGTGATTCAATAAGGATGATTTGATACAAAAGATTCTGAGTAAAAGTTCCCTCTACACCCCGATCAGATTTTAATTAGCTAAAATTCTAAATAGGAATACATAGATAAATTATATGATTCAGTAAATATTACAAAGTAATGCTGTTTAAATTAAAGGACAATAGATTTCTCTATGGCTACTCCCCTCAAAAATAGCATGGCCTGGCCTTTTACTAGCTTAGTGCACTTAGGACCTAATGATGCTTAAAAGAAAATTCATTCAGATTTAGATATGAGTAGGCTTAGATCACATCAACTGCTCCCATGAAAAGTGCCACTTACTTGAAAGTAAGAAAGTCTTTGTACTGTTCAATTAATTTTTTGACTAATTTTCTTGGATAAATTCAAATATAAACAGACTTAATTAGATCGTTTATTCCTAGATGAGACGTTTTGAGATGAGGTTTAATATACTTGAATTTATATTGAAATAGCAAATGTAATTAAGTCATTTTAGTTTCTCTGAATATTCCCATATAGAGACACCCAAATTGTTGTAAGAAGATAGTTTGAAATTTTATTTTCTCTCTTGGGAGAAAAACTTTAAAGACTGCAGCATTTCCTGCCAAGATTGCAGTTTACCACTCCTTTGGTTATACAAGCAGAACTCTTTGAATGATTATGTTGTCAGCTGAATCACAGCAATGCTTTGCCTTAAAAGAAGAAAAAGTTTGAAAGAGTGGTAGTATGTAATTGTTTTACTTAAGATGAATAATTTTTATCATTATATTTATACCAATGACTTTGCTGGCATATACACCAGCACAGCTAAGAGAATAAGGACCTTACAGATATGGGTAAGACAAATCAAAGCCCACTTGATCAGGCATTTCAGCAAGAGAAAATACTGTCTCGTGACTGTTTAAGGTGGATGCTGAACAAAGCCAGCTTAAAGACTTGCTAGTTCCAAGGGACTGTACAGTTGTCCATCTCACATACCAGGGCAGCTTTCCCACGTGTTCTAAATATTCACGAGTCAAAAAATGTCAGCCTGGAATTTGGTACACCATGTGATGATCATGGGGATTTACATAGAGCAGTTCTGCCTTCATGTGCCCCCTTCTGGTATTTTCCCCTTTCTTTGTGACTTTTCAGTAGGATAATTTCCCTGACTTCTTGTTTAGCTGTAACAGCACAAGTGCTGGCACAAGAGAGATACCAAGAGCATGCAGCCAGAAGTTAATTTTTCAGTTTTAGCCCTCAGAGTGGCCAAAACCAGTTGAAGAAAACCAGCCCTAGGAGGACTTGCACTGAACTGCAATCCAAATGACCACATGTCCTCATCCTACAGATCTGTGCACAAATGTCTGGGATGGGCAGTGGAAGCTGCAGTTACCACTGGCTATGGTGATGCCTCCATCTGTTACCTTAATGGGGCATGAGAAGCAATCCAAAAGCCTGCCAAAAGCAGAACATAGTTGCTTCATCAAAATTGCCTCTCAAAGATGGTCCTCTATTTTTTCCTCTCGATTTCATTTTTATATAGTATTAAAAGCTGAGGGACTGAGTGTACAAAATGCTTGTTTAACATAGTATTTAGATTGTAATTGTTCAGTGATGTCCTTCAGTATCTCTCCAAAACACAAAATATTCGTTCATTCATAACTAAAACACTTTGAACATGAAGAAATGCATTTTCAACGTAACTTCATCTCTTAAATGAGGATTACAGTAAAAGATGAAATATTTGAAAGTCATGAAAAGGATTTCTTCCCAGGCAAAACAGCCAAATGGGCTTAACTCTGGTGCTTATGATATGTACAGTAGTATCTGGAATGATAGTACCCAGTACCTCCCTTTCCAGACCTGCCATGTTTACAGGAGAACAATTCTTTTTTTCTTGATTCTTTGCTTTTACTTTGTTTAACAATCACAAAAAACCCCCAACTTTATTATACAAAATATAAGTTTATATTTTTCTTTTAAATGTAATTGAAGATACACTAAATAATGTGACAGTAACTGATTATTTTTAAACTGCTTTTATAGGTTTTGGTTGGTTTATTTGCACACCCTTTTAAATTGCTGTTAACTGTAGCATGGGAGCATATTTTTCTTGGTGATGTATCCCTGGGAGATAACAACATTCTTCCTTCAATCACATTGTGCAATGTTATAAACTTACATAAGAAACACCTGGGAATGAGCAAGACCTCAGAGTAGATCCTCCAAAACAGTTTTGGCTCTCAGTCAGACTCAGTGAAATACATTGTACAATAGCAAAGTGTATAATTTCTTTGTTCATTTAACACATGTGCCACTGAATACTGTAGAATTACACTGCTCATGAGTGTGTCACAGATTTATTGAGTGTATAATAATTGGAATGGTTTTCTTCAGTTCCTGAATTGATGTAATATAAATATACAAGTAATGCAAATACCGTAAGTACAAAGAGTTATCTAACATTATTAAAAATTATTTTATCTCTACAGATAGAGAATGGTTTATTAAGAGAAAGGAGAGAAGGGGACTACATTTACTTAAGATATATGTACACTTATATACATATAATGCATATAATTATACCTGAATGAGTTAAATGGAGTATAAATAATTTTTTTTAATATATGACTCCATTAACTATAGAACTCCATCCACCTATAAAGGAGGATATTTACATGAAGTGTTTTGACACCATTTAATTATACAGTCATCACTGTAGCAAATAGTTTACCCCTGTCTATTTTAATGGTACTTTAAAAGAGAAGAAAATAATAATAGTTTAAAATGAACTGTTAAATTAATCAGCTTACATACTAAAAGTTCAGGAGAAAAAAAGAGTATAATTTATGTACCTAAATGCTAGTGATAAAAACTTGAAAATAGTTTAAAAGAAGGGCTCTTGAGAAGACAAAAGTGTTGGAATCTGTAATGAGAAGCTCAACAATGCATTAAAGTAGTAACTCAAATAGTATATTCAAAATCATTATATAGTTAAATGATGCTAATATTGAACAATGTCTTTTTCACTTCAAATATCCATAAAGAGCTCCTCCATAAATGAGCATTAAAGGAGGTCTCTGAGCATCACAATCTGTAATCAACATCCTTTACAGTACATGGCTTTGCAGAGATAAGTCATCAATGTGTGAAGTAGTTAAAAACAAAGCTCTGTGATATTCCATGAAGGTGTACATCCTTGTAACTAAAGACTGTATCTTCACAAGTCTCTGCAAGACTGTCTTGTACACATTAACATTGTTAAGGGTTCCCATTGTGTAAAGTCTTCACCCTGAAATTGCCAAATTAAGCTACTTAATAGTGTCAGCCTAAAATTTCTTTTCTTTCAGCTTCTTCTGTGGGCTCATATATTATTTTATGAAACAAATGCCTGAAGTTTCAAACACATTCTTAGGAAATATATCCCTCGTTACTTAATAAGGTAAAATTAGAATTCTTAAAAACTGAAGATCCAAAAATCCCTGTTGGGTTGTGTGGAATGCTCCAGCTGAGATAATGTAATAGTATGTTACTCAGGGGAGATACTTGCCAGTGTTTGACCTAGAACCAATCAGTTAAATATAATTCCAAGCATATCTGCATTTCAGGGTAAAACACTAGGCCCTAAAATATGCACATATGTTGCAAGTTTAACAGAAAAGACATTTCTTTTTATGATATATATGGTCTTCAAGAATTGAATACTGCTGTGCTGACAAAGCTGCTTGTTTTACAATTGCTATTCAAAATGCAGTTCAAATTCAATCATGACAATTTACTCTTTGCTTCCAGTTTTTTGCTGTATGTATGCACAATGATAATGATTCTGACACCCACGTTTTTATAAATTATCTCTTTTGAAAGAAATTAAGAAGGTCAGTCAAATTCCAGCATGCTATGAATCAAGTGGTCCAGATTTATTTCAATGCAAGCCATTAATGTTCAGATTGTCCTTTACTGAGTCATGCATGATCAGTAATGGAAGGACATACAGAAACTCCCTGAACTTGGGCAATCAAGAGGTAGGTCAGGACACTCGCAGTTCATTTCACTTCTGCTTTGCTTGCTTTCTCAGAAATGACAAAGACCAGTGCAGAGCTGTGGCACCATTATTCTTGCTGATCACAAAGTTTTTAATACTGAGAAGCACCTGTTTATTTTGTTGATTAGCTAACATCCTTGTGGAAGCTGGTTAGGGTTTTAGATGCATTTTGTGGACTTTATTATGATGTCTAGAATATAGGAAGAAAGTTATATATTTGGAGGAGGTGTCTCAAAGGAACAAAATTGTTTAAAAGCTCAGGGTACCCATTCTCCCCATCACTTCTACTTTCTGTTTGTTATCCTCGAAGGGTACAGTAGACCTTTACTTGGACTGTAAGCTTCTGAGGACAGGACTAACTAGTCTTTTGCTTTCTGGCTATGTATGTGTGCATGCATGTGTGCGCTTATACTCTAGCACCAGAGAGTCCAGAACTTTGCTGTATGTAAAACATAGACAGTAAATAATGACGTCTGGCCTTAACTGTGATTATTTGTTGTCACTGCTGCTCCTTTCATCTCCAAATTGCTGAAGACATTTGTCATTTGGTGACCAGGTTCCTAATTAGTCCTGAGCATGTATCATTTCTTGTCAAATGCTTTAAATATTTGGTTAGCTCTCTTTTATAAAAATAACTAAAATCGGTGCATGTAAGAATAGCATTTTTTACATACCCTTTCTGTATCCCTTCTCTGCACATGCCCTCCCACTTTTTTTTCTCTTTTTACCTTTTGCACATTTTCTCCGTGCAACACTAACAAATACATTATTTGCTGTCATGTTCTTCTTTTCTTAGTTTTAAAAAGGAGTCTGCAAACATACGTATGCATCTTTAATATCTTGGTTGGACCTAATTCAGAATCCTAAAGTTACTCCTTTTTGTCTTTCTGATTTGACCTTTTTTTCACGTTATAATATTGGGATGAAGCTCCACACCAAGAAGGCATCTGGATTATCTGCTCTGACTGTGTAGGGCTATCAGAGTTGGCCAAAAAAGAGTTTTGACATCTTCATGTACAATGAATATCCAGCTTTGCAGATATTCACATGCCATCTGGACAGGGTTCTAGGCAGCCGGCTCTAAGTGCCCCTGCTTGAGCAATAAGGTTGGACCAAATGACATCTGCAAGTCCCTTCCAACCTCAACCCTTCTGTGTTTCTGTGAATATCTAATTGTATGTCTCATTTTCCTATTCATGACTGACTTCACTTCTGTGAGGGTGGATATTGCCTCAAAAGACCTGTACTGGATTCTGTTGTCAAACTTCTCGCTTTCTAATATCTCAGTGTATCCCCCTCCAGATCAATTCAAAGTTAACAGGTCTCAATCAATGTATAAAGTTGATGTCAAAGAATCTATATGCAATGGATGCTAACCTATCCTTTCACTCTCCCATAAATCCTGAGTCAAACCTAGTCATGCATTCTCATACCCATTCCACAATATCTGAGGTTTAATCATTGAATCAAAGTTCAACTGGATTCTGTGGAAATGCAGGGATTTTTAAGAGACTTGGTGTTAGGCTAGCTTATCATTTGAACGTGGCATCCAGCTATAATGAAGAATTCTAGAGATACTCCTTTTAGATTTTGAAATGTACAAAGACCATACTATAAATATTGCAAAATGACAGTGTTCTCATATAGCTTTGCATGGTCATTGGTGCACACCTGGAATAAATTTTGTCACATGCTAACTCTCAGTTGAGATGGTGATCAGTAACAGTGCTTTCAGTGCTTTCATTTTAATACTGTGTTAGAGACTAACTGGAAAATATTAGACATAAATTGTCGTTCTTGTTCTCAAAGCCTTATGAGGGGCTAAGACTTCAAGACCTGCGAAGGCTTAAGGATATGCTGATCGTGGAATCTGCGGACATGCTCCAAGCCCCACTCTTCACTGCAGAAGCTCTACTTCGTGCACACGGTAATCCAAAACCCTACAGTCTAAAGAAGCAACTGTTTTCAGCAAAATCAAAGTTGCAGTTGTATGTTTGACTTTTATTTCCAAATAAAAGAGAAGCATTGGATAAACAAATAGCAGGAAACAGACCACACAGTACTTCAAAAAGAAGCACAGCTGCAGTATATCAAAAAGCATTGAGGCAGACAGGAAAGCTGATAGGAAAGTGATTCAATCTAGGAATTACAATGGAAGGTATTTTAACTTAAGCAGTGTGGAGAAACAGAGCTATGCAATTTGAGTGAGAGACTCAGAAGTAAAACTTCCATGGTTTTATATGTCAAAAAAGTCATCAAACATTTTTTTGTCAGACCATTGGTTTTCTGCCACTATACGTTTGTGTATAGAATTAGATCAAATTTTTTTATTTGGTTTTTTTTTGTTGCAATAAAAGCAGTCTCGTCATTGTAATAAATGTTGGAAATTGCCTTAGGGTTTAAATCATATCCTTTGAAGAATTTTTATACTTACTCTTTTAATACAGGGTATGCTCTTCTGTGTGCGTATCTGTAACTAGTTTAGTTTCACTGAAGTAAGTCTGTGCTCTTGTGTAATTTAAACTGGAGTTGTCAGAAAGGGCATACAGTGAATACAGTGTGTTTGCTCCAGACAAAACTCAGTGTAAGATTTAGGGTTTGATTCAGTGATTCAAAACTTATGCTTACTGAAGCATCTGCATTGTTACTTTATGCCAAAGGAACTACTCAGGCAGTTAATGGTTTGCATGCTCATCACCATGTTGCTGGATTAAGCTTTCATACCCTATTGTTTTGGTGGTCTCCTTGTGAAAATCAATGGGAGATGGAAAAGGGAATTGTTGAGACATTATTTTAAATCCACAACTTTTGATATACTTTCATGGAGAGTTGTGGTACCTGAAATTAATCTCTTTTACATTATTTTCCATGACTGGTATTTGTATTCCTTTTAACATTGAATTTAGTCTAAATGAATTTCTGCCAGTTTGATAATATTTAAGACATAGTCTTTTTTTTTAATGTTGATTATTAATTTAATTCTTATATTATATTTATAATATGTGCAATGTTTGAATGCTATGTTGTATTCTCAGACTAGTCTCCTTAAGGCTAAATATTATAAATATTTGACTGAGTAGACTCCATAACCTGTGCAGATATTTTGAACAGGACACTTATGGCAATAACTGTTCAAACTCCTAGCTCAGTCTGCAATAAGTCCAGAATCAGTGAGGTTGATGTAAACTGTGGAGAAATGTCTGCCAGCATCTAGCAATCAGGAATTGAAAGCTGAGAAGAAATCAGTCTGTGTTGGAAAGGTCATTCTACTGATGTTGCCTTACTGATGTAGCAGAAACTTAATGCAATTGGCCAGCATGCAGAAAGAAGCACAGACAATTAGCAAGTCATGAGAAAGTCAACTCTTTTGGCAGTAGCTGCATTGGTTCAGCTTAGCAAAAGGAATAACTGAGCTATTTACAAAGGTTTAGACAATTGGGAAACATCAAATTGTAATGTTTTTTGCATTAAATCTTGAAATTCATAAATGAATAATGTCAAATCTTTAGTCACACTTCATGTATGAAAAGCATGTTTTAAATTCTTGGAAAGACCATTCTTATGTACTAAGTTTAATGGTTTACAGATATGTAATATTTAATCCAACAAACTTTGCTTTTCTTATCGTACAACTATATTGATTTATTTGCACAGGTTGTAAGAATTGAGAATGTTTTCCTTTTTTTCCTTTTTTTTTTTTTTTTCAATTGAGAAACAGAGGTATGTAGAATTAAAGCCAAGATAAAAACATGTTATTGTGGCAGTCATGAAAATAAGTAGCAGTTTTTCTACAAGTCGTTTTCCAACATTGTCTCTGTTTCCCTCCTAGTTCATTATACAGCAGTTGATTTCAGGATAAAAGAGAGGCAAATCGACAAGTTTACATTGTGTTTTACTAAAACTCATATGTTACTAAAGAAAATACAGTGGATCGTGTGTCTTAAGCCTTGATAATTTTAAAGATACAGCACAATCAAAGAAAGTCAAGAAAATTTTTAGCAATTTTACCTAACATTTAAAAAAAAACAACCAAACTTTAATATGTTTATTTAAGGTGATAGGAAAAAATTGGGAAATTTCTCTTTCTTTATCAAATTCAAGTTTGTCTGATCTGTGCTTAGTGCTGATGGTTTTAGATTCAAATCCTTATAGGAATTTGATAGATATATATTTAAATGAGAACTTTTAAGTATTTTTGATAGAAAAAAGCCACTATTCTTATGTTATGTTTGGAATTAATCTTACAAATCAGAAACAAAACATTTCAAACAACTGTGAAGAAAGATTTTATTTAGTTTTAAGATATTAATATAAATACATTTTCTTTTTTAGAATATAAATGGGCAGTGTTAATTATGAATAAAAGTAAAGCATTCATTAACACTTAATTATATAATAAAATGTAGTTAGAATATATGAAATTTTCTTTGCATTCAGGTGGAGTTTTTTATTACCTTTTTCCCAGAAGCACATCATGGACATGCATATCTATAAAGACTGGAAACTCATTAGGTCACAAATCTTTTTGTAATCTAGTTTGGATCTTAGTTCTTCCTCCTTCATTTCATGGTTTCATCTTCTTTTAAAAAAACCCACAATAGATAAGAGTGAATCCATATTGAACAATAATTACTTTGTTCACAAGAAAGGAAAAATCTTGAAAATTCTGTGGTGTGAGGGCTGCTATATTTTCTTCTCTCTGTGAAAGTCAGTACACCTCTGGTTTCCTGTTGAGTCTCCTAGCTAATACAATCGCTGTAAATAAATAAATAAAAATATTTTTAAGAGTGATGTGACAGGGAAAGGAGATGCTTGTGGTTCAGTTATTTACAAAAATACATTGTGTTATGTATTATTTTGGAATGTGTTCTCTAAAATGTAATGTCTAAAGTTCCATTCGCTCACACTTTATCATACTTGTTTTTAAAATTTTTAACTTAGTGTTTATATATTCCTTTGAGGGTGCAGTTACAAAATACATTTTAAACATTGTCAGCTGCATAATTTCCTGTATGTGTGTTTATTGAAGACTGGGACAGGGAGAAGTTACTTGAAGCATGGATGTGTAATCCGGAGAATTGCTGCCAGCGTTCAGGGGTGCAGATGCCAACTCCCCCTCCGAGTGGATACAACGCCTGGGATACTCTCCCTTCTCCACGAACGCCACGCACTACTCGCTCTTCTGTCACTTCCCCTGATGAAATCAGCCCCTCACCGGGAGAGCTGGACACAGCTGTGGTAAGTTTATAAACAGATCTGAAACTAGCAGGGCAAAAGAACTGATTTCTAAACATAGAACACCTGTGTCTACAGAGCTGTGTAGACAGTCTTCCCATTCAGAAAATGCCTTTGTAAAGGTGTAAAGTATTTTTCTTTCCAAAAGAGATGAACAGAGAAGCTGACACATTAAACATTCTATAGGATAAAACAGTTGAGCCTCTGGCTCATGGAAAGCATTCTGGTTTTGCCTTGGTTGTCACTCACAAACTATCATTTGAGCCAGCTACAGTCACACCAGTGCCTTTGGCTCTTTTGAACTTCTCACCTCACCCTTATCAGGATGTTCACTTCCATTGTATCCATTTCCCTGAATGTACTCAGTTCTGTGAACTCTGCCTTTTGAAATTTTTTTTTTTAGAAAACAGAATTCTCTTTGTCTGCATTTTGAAATGTCAGCCCACTAGTGTACTGTAAGCTTATAATTACTTTTACTATGTGTAGGCTGCTTCAAGCAGTTTATAACACTATTGCAAATTTGAAATATGAAAGCGCCTTTCATTAAAATCAGTGTGGCTCTTTTGGAAGACAGGGTTCTCTTTTTAATAATCTGCAGCTGCAGCATTATAAAACTTTTGCTCCATGACCTAAGCATTTTTCTAGAATATTATATGCAGTCTTGCAAATGGATCATCCCTAGATCTCATATTAAAATTAAGATTTTTGCATTCCTGCATAGAAATGTTTTTTTTCTTTTAATTGTAAAATGCTGAAGAAGAAGCTATTTAGGAGGAATATGGTTACTCCACGTTTATTTACATTAGTGGTTAAATATTGTCTGTGAACATTTCCTAATTAAAATTTTTAATGGAAGATTATATGTCTTCAGTTTTTCATTGTGTGTTTTGTTTTTCATTGATGGTCCATAAGCCAGGAATGCAGGTTTGAATTGTTGTGCTTTATCTACTGTGTCTAAATTCAAATTCAGGCTTACACATTTAGTCTTCTTGTTCATTTAAAAATCTTCTCTAAACTATCAGATCTATCAAAACTATTTTCAGAATGTTTTTGATTAAATAATACTTTTTTTTTTGAGGCCTCTCATTATGGTGGGAAAATGAAAACTAAAAGGAATAGATAAAATGAAACCACAAGCTATAAAGCTCCATTTCGGATTTTTCATTTGCATTCTGTAATTAAAACTGTACCAATAAATGTTCTTATTTGATGTCTTGAACTCCGGCCTTCATGAAATTCCTTATTTTAAAGTTATATTTTAAACAAAATTTAAAGCTTTTATAAGCTTAATAGTGAACATTTTTGATATATTGTCAACTTTTAAAATATTTAATTTTGGCAAGACAATAAGCTGAAATGACTAAAGCAACAATAAATACCTTCATCGATTTTTGCCCTTTAAAGGCCAACTTTTTTTTGTTCTATTTTGTTTTGACTGTGATAGAAGTGCTCGTAGAGTGACATACCACAGGCTAACTTTCTGAAAATGTCCTAGGTGTGTATAATGTCAAATGTTTTGAAAGTTGAAGTAAATTTTCATAGAATCTTTGTTCCAGTGAAAAGAAAAATCCATTTGTGTTCCTTGAAGAACATTAATATTTATTTTCAAACAAAACCAAAAGCAGTGACTAGTTTCATGCCTATGCTTTAAATGTTTTCAGAGTAAGAGGCTCAATATTCAATGTTGTTTTTAATTTAGTACCTAGTTGTATAAAATTCAGCAGTCATATCTTCTATTGGTATATTTGTAGGGTAAATTATTCTTTACTTTGAAAACCTCAAAGTCTTTTAAAAAAATATTATTTATTTAGATAATTACTTAAAATATTTGCTGCTGCTGCACCCAACCTGTTCTGCCTTGATTTGGCCCTGATTGTTTGAGATGCTAAACATTTCTTTTAGCCTCTGTCATCTCAAATCTCATTTCTGGCTGTCTGTGAAGCCAACAAATAATTCAGGCCCCTTTTGTACCTAGAATTTTGACTCTGAGATCTCAGCACTCTGCAGGGTGAAGCACTTCCTGAGCTAAAGGACACAACAAAAGGCATCCCAAAATATGCTGTTTGGAAAGGGAGGTACAGAAACCTCATCTTTCCCGTTTCTGTTTCCAGAGCTTAAATAACTGGGGGTTTTTTGATTCCAGTTAGATTTTTTTCCCCTGCTGAGCACTTATTTTGAATTTTTGCTGAGACTTTCCAGCACAGCTTTTTCTGCTAACAATATGGAAGGCTTTAGGGTATTTCTTAATCAGAAACATTTTTTTTCATCTACAGTGTGACATTTGTATGTGTAATATTTCTGTGTTTGAAGACCCAGTGGATATGCCTTGTGGACATGACTTCTGCAGAGCATGCTGGGAGGCGTGAGTATATGTGCTCTTCTATCATTTCAGAAACTTTCATACTTGCCATTTTGAAGAGGAAAGGACAGAGACCGTAAACAGCTAATGTTAAAGTACTGTTTGGGTTTCAAAGAGTGGCTGCTATGAACCTGTCAAATATTTTAGTTGTCACTGAAACAACTGTTACCAACTGTTTTAGTCTTATGTAATGTTTGGTTTTTGTCCTGACTCGGCAAAACTCTTAAGCAAATGTTTCAAGCCCATGTGTAAATAGATAAGCCTAGTCTTGATTTGCTCAGTGTGTGTGTGTGTGTGTGTGTGTGTGTGTGGTGGTGGCAGCATTGGGGGTTATGCTTTCTAAATTAAATACATGCTTAATTCCATCTCTTGATTTAGCACACTGAACTTAGGCATCATAAATCCATTCAAGTCAGAAAAGCAATTAAAATGCTTTCTTATGTTGAGGGTTAATAACTAAGGGATAGATTTCACTTAGAAGTTCTATTAGCATAATGGTCTTTTTACTGCATAGGTCAGAATAGTCACACTAGTAAAAAGCTCAGACGTGCGTAATTATGCTAGTATAAATATTAATCATACTTCCCAGTAATAATTATATCTGAATGCAGTGCCTTTGTATTCATCTTTGTCCCCATTCAGGAGATTGTACTACTTGAACTGTACCGCTGTAGTGTTGTGTTACAAGTGCCATTTCAGCACAGCTATTCCTATTGCAGGCCAATTGGTAGGAACCCATCTGCCCTACGTTAAGGATGAGCACACTCTTTTTCATAGGAGCTCTTCAAAGGCAGTTCTTTTCAGCAGCAAGAAAATTGGTAGTCGTGCTTCTCTTGTCTTGCAAATAGCAAGTACAAGTTACCAAGAGATCGCTGGCTCGACATGGCGCTTCTAATTTGGTTGCTGGGCTGTGCGTACTGCGGTTTGTGCAGCACAGAGTCCAGCACAGAGCCACAGACTCAGAGCCACAGCGCCATGTGAAGCAAGTGTTTGTGGTGGCACATCTAGGGTGGAATTAATCTTTGTGAGCCAGTCATTTCTAAGTTAGCTGGAGCATGGCCAGGACTGAGTTATCCTATTCTAAGATATGAATCCTAAATGGGATGAATTGGCAAGTCTCTCTACCTATTAAAGTATCTCAGGTGACTACCTTAGAATAGTTGCCTGTCTTTTAGATGATTAAAGTTAGATGAGTATCATCTTTGATGTCAGATTAATAAATACATTACAGCTTTTAAACTAAGCAGCTCTGCAAATGGTTAAAGTCCAGCTTTCAGCAGATTTCTGAGCTGGCTCTGTCTTGCATTCTTGCGTTAGGGACTAGAAAGGTCACCATTTAGACATTTGTGTCCAAGAGCAGACCTGTTTTTATTAGCACACTTGTAGAAATTAATTGCATATCAAACTAATTATTTCCTACTTACACGTGAAACACTTACATGTTCCACTTCTGATTTAAGGTAGAAGTAATGCTCAGTTTAATTAAACATTGCAGAGCTGTCTCTGATAAATGGCAAGGATGGAAACCACAAACACATAAGGCTAAACATTTGCTGATGACATTTGCAGTTGGACTGTGGCTATTCTTTTTATTTTTTTTTAATTGTTCTATTCATCAAATTTGTAGCCCTTTTGAGCAGATGGGGATACTTCTTATTCTTAGTTTAAAAGTTGATTATTGTGAATATCTGTGAATATAGTATAAAGTACTCAGCAGCCTTTTAACTTTTCCTTTTTATTCACAAATACTGACTGACAAAATTCTGGCAGATTTTTGAATCTGAAAATTCAGGAGGGTGAAGCCCACAACATTTTTTGCCCAGCATATGATTGTTTCCAGCTTGTGCCTGTAGACATCATAGAAAGTGTGGTTTCCAAGGAGATGGACAAAAGATACCTTCAATTTGACATTAAGGTAAATTATCAAACTGTTCTTGTACTCTTGAACTGTATTTCCTTTTATAAAAAATAACTCACAGCTTCTGTGTGAAATGATGCAATATATCTGTAACTTTCCAAGTCAAAATTCATAAACAAATATGTGCACTGAATTATAGGCTGTGTTATATACCATAATATCACTGTTTGCTATACCACTGAGAAAAAAAGAAGGAACATTATATTTATTCCTTAAGCATAAATGCCATACTTCCATAATATGTTACCTAATGCAATATTAATAAAATCATTTGATCAAACTCATTTTTGTAACAGATAATATGAAGATTTTAATCAATCAGAGTTGTTTGTGTTTGCAACCTGAAATTTTTAAGAGTTTTTGGGTTACTTTTATTAGTAAGAGGCAGTTTACATTCAAAAACAGTACTCATTGCCTTTTAAAAAATTTATTAGTGCAAGTGAATTACTGACATTTCTTCCAATGCTTGATATGATTGCTGTATATAGGAAGAGGAGGAGTAGGGAAAGTTTGATTTGGTTTTCCTATTCATGTTTTTAAATGTATTTATTTTCACCATTGCAACTTGTTTTTAAAAACAATCTTTTCATTCACGTTTTTTATTTTATTCTAGTGTAGTAATGAACTAGTCTTTGAGTAATGTGCTACTTTGTTAGTGGTAGCAGGGCACAAGGAAGAGAAGTGTTTTTTTCATTTACAGTGCAATATTTATCTGTGTGACAAGTCTCTTTAATACACAGTAACAGTCTTACACAGTAAGATGCAAATTAAATTATCAGATCTGATTAATCTTTTCTATCTTTTATTTCAAGTGGCTGGTGATCAGCATAGGTTTGAAGCAAAGTAGTGGAAGTTCCTTTTCCTCCTCATTTATTAGGTATAATTTTTACAAAAGAGGACCTGTTAACATTAACCAAAAAAGATTGGAAGTAAATTCCTGAATAGTCTAGTTCTGTATTCAGATTTATTGTGGGTGGGATATTTTGTGGGACTTTTGTTTAATCAGTAAGGTTTTAATTATTTTCATCTTCAAGAGTCAGTTCTGTTAATGAGTGTACTGCCAGCACATATATAGTAGAACTTAACTGTAAACCACATCACAAAGGAATTGACTTGCACCGATTGAACATTTTGTTTGGAATGCAAGTAATTTCCCTCTTAGTGCAAGTCTGGAGTACTGTTGTTATTGAAAAAAAAAAAAGGGAGATTAAATTATGCCCTTTTTGTAACTATTTTTAAAAGCCTATAATTGTAGCCACAAGATTGTTTTTATGCTTTTTGGCTTTGTTCCTTTAAAGGAAGGTTATGAGTACAGGTTGGTTTATATCAATGATGAAATCTGATCATATGTGGTCAAGTATTTTCTTTTTTTTCCCCACAGGCCTTTGTTGAAAATAATCCTGCTATTAAATGGTGTCCTATACCGGGCTGTGAAAGAGCAGTAAGGCTGACAAGACAAGGATCAAATTCAACAGGATCAGATACACTTAGCTTCCCTATGCTAAAAGCCCCTGCAGTAGATTGTGGAAAAGGACATCTTTTCTGCTGGTTAGTACTAGAAACTTACCTACTTTTATATAAACTCACAGTCTCTGCTAGTCCAGGGACTAATTAAAAAGTCTAGCTTAGAACCAAGCATGCAGCAGAGCTTTGTATGGAATGGTGTATGACCGTACTGTCCTCTATCCATGTAATAACCTCATGCACAAGTATTGTGGTATTCTGAGGCACAGCAAAGGCTCAAAATACATTACTCATTATCGGCTCTGCTAGATGCAAAACAACAGCATGGAGTGTTGTGACTGGACTTCAACAAAGCCTTTGGTACCATCTCCCATAGCAATCTCCTGGAAAAGCTGGTAGCCCATGACTTGGACAGGGACACTCTGTGCTGGGTTAAGAACTGGCTGGATGGCCAGGGCCAGAGTGCTGGTGAACAGAGCTGCATCCAGTTGGGGACCGGTTACCAGTGGTGTCCCCAGGGGTCAGTGTTGCACCCAGTTCTGTTTAATATCTTTACTGATGATTTAGATGAGGGGATTGAGACCACCATTAGCAAATTTGCAGATGACACTGAGTTGGGGGGGAGTGTCGATCAGCTGGAAGGCAGGAGGGCTCTGCAGAGGGATCTGGATAGACTGGGGGGATGGGCTGATTCCAACAGTATGAGGTTCAACAAGGCCAAGTGCCGGGTCCTGCCCTTTGGCCACAACAACCCCCTGCAGCGCTACAGGCTGGGGACAGAGTGGCTGGAGAGCAGCCAGGCAGAAAGGGACCTGGGGGTACTGATTGACAGG
>JAWWEU010000081.1:22863807-22923444 GCA_035583155.1 Acropternis orthonyx
GAGTTATCAAAGCTGAGTCATTGGTGTGAAGACAGAAACACTCCCCTGTCTCACAGGGTTCTTTGACACCCGGATTGTAGCCTGAGATGTCAGGTGTGCCCTGGGCAGCTGCTGCAAACCATCCATTATTAACAGTTCATCAGAAATGTCACAGAGGGTGTAGAATACACATCTTTGATTACACTCACATGGTGATAAACTGGTTCCAGCCTCTGTAACTAGGACATATATATATTTGCTCTTTTATATATTTTAAATGTCATATATACCGTATATAAATTTGCATAGAAATAGGTGTGTGGAAACCTTTAGAAATAATCAGTAGCAATATTACATATAATATGAATAAATTAGAAAATGTAATAATAAAAATGTATTTATATGTGTGTGAAATATATACAGTGAAGAACTTCAGTATTTTGTCAAGAAACAGGTAAATATGCATCTTTCCTAATCTGATTTTCACAAAAGATTACACAAGTACAATTTCAACCTCTCTTGTTTTTGCATGCTCTATATCTTCCTGTCACTGTCCAAAAGTTGTGGGAGTGAGTGAGGCCTATGAAGATGCTGCCAACTGCCTGTGGTTATTGACGAACTCCAAACCGTGCGCCAACTGCAAGTCTCCAATTCAGAAGAACGAGGGCTGCAACCACATGCAGTGTGCAAAGGTAAGAAAGACCCATCATGCAGTTTGTTCAGGTTTGTATGCCCTGTATACCTTTTGGGATCACAGAGGTCCAAAACCTCTGAAGTGTCATGCCTGAGATCTAATGGAACCTGTTCCAAGAATTAGATAATCAGCAAATGGCAGGTGACATGTATTTAAGAAATGTTTAATATTTAGTGGAATTGTTTGGCTGACAGGTGAACAATGCAATGACTGAAATGTCATAAACACCTAAGAATTACTGGTAATGCAGTATGAAACTTAAGGAAACAGAAATAATTGATGGTTTGTCATTAATAATGTAGAAGAGATAAAATAGTTTTAGTTGGCAGAAGATGTAACATTTTAAGGTAGGGTAAGGTCTAATGAAGGTTTTGCCTTACTATATTTTTCTTTTGCATTATTTCTCTAACATAGCAACAAAGCAGAGAAGTTTAGGTGGAAATCTGTAAACAGGAATTAATCAGTAGGAATGAAAAGACAGCCAAAAGTAATTCCAAGGGAAATTTATTGGTGACAACACCCAGAAAATTAGTCATGAGTTTGCTACCAAATAGAAAAAATATTTTGCCATGAGTTCAGTATCATTTGAGAATGCTTTATTTCTCAAATTAGCTAGAAGCGGCACATTTAGAATACTGTTTCTGTATGTCAGAAATATCTTACATAACTCTAAATATTACGTTGTTGAGGACTATCACTAAAAATAAGAAAGTAGTACACACTTTACATAGTTGGCCTACAGTGAAAAGCTAACAGATTTAAAAAGTAATTCTCTTTATTTTTCTGTAAATGCAGGTCTCTCTCCATTGCTATACAGATCCCATTTTCTTTATATTATCACATATTCTCTCTTTTTCTGTGATATGAACTGAAGGTTGGGGCTTTTTTTGATGTTGTTGGCAACAGAGAACAAATTCTCCTCCACTTTGGTTTATGCCAGGTTTGCTAGTTTGTTTTTTTGGGTTTTTTTTCCTTAAATGATTTTTAAAAGAGCTCATAAATTCCATAGTGCTAAAAACTGTATAAGGCATGTTTGCTGCAGCTGTTGCCACTGAGCTCATCTCAGTCAAAGTATGGCTTCAGGCTGGAGATGACTTTGGCCATTAAACACTGTTGAATGTAGATAATTTAATTCAGTACCATTCTGAGGCACTGGCCAAGAGCAACAGTTCTCTTTTCTTCTTTGATGCTGTACCTTAAACAGCTTGAAGTGTCTTTAAAACAGTCAGATTTCTTTTGTCATGGAGAAATCTCTGCAAACAGCAGCTGCCTCCTCTCAGCCTAGTGAGAAAGGAGAGGAAGGGTGATCCCAAGCCCATGGCTTGGGCTCAGACACGGGGTATAGTGGTCAATGCGCTTGTTGCCTCCTCCGCTGAAGTAATGATCCATGACAGAGCTTCTGCTTTTGCTGCAGGGAAATCTGCTCACACCTACCACATGATGGGCCACAACTGCCTCTTAGCAGCTAGCATGTACCTTGGTGTAGAGGAGGATACTCCTTACTCATAAAATCACATTTCTGTACTTAGCAGGCATCCCATTGTTTTATGAGTCCAATTTCTAACAAGGCAAGGCTTAGACAGGTTTTTTAACCTTCTGGGTACTTTGAACCAGATTTGAAGGAACAGCAGAGGGTTTATAAATAATAAATTGCTGCAAGTTTCATGAGACTTTCAAACATAGCTTTATGGTCCAGAGATTTAATTTGAACTGCCACCAAGAGAGAGGCTGAAATACCTACCCAGGAGTTTCATGCTCAGGAATTACCTGTTCTGCTTGGCTCAAACCAAGGCCAGGCAGCAGATGGGACATGAACAATTTCTGTGTTGTTTAAAAAAATTGGATCTTTTTTTTTTTTTTTTTTTTACAGTAACACAATCCCAGGCCTGATCAGCTGTATTTACCACTTGATTTATTTCATCCACTTAAAACTTAACAGGTAGATCCAACATAATCTTGTGATCCAAAGAACAAAAATGATGACTGACATAGTTTGATAAATGGATCTCCTTAGTTGGTAAAACAGGAAGGAGATTCTCCAAAAATTTTTTTACCATAAGCACACTCAGAATGATGTTAATTCAGTTGTTCATGGAGGAATAATGATGCCTAACTGCAAATTTAAAATGTTTCAACTTCTTTTGGGTTTTTTTTCCTTTTCCTTTTTTTTTTTCTGAAGTGCAAATATGACTTTTGCTGGATATGCTTAGAAGAATGGAAGAAGCACAGCTCTTCCACTGGAGGCTACTACAGATGCACACGCTATGAGGTTATTCAGCACGTAGAGGAGCAGTCCAAGGAGATGACTGTAGAGGTAGCAAATGAATATGTGTGTTGTTTGAAAAATAGCACTAAGGCTGCAATTCTCCATTTAAGATAAGTTTAATAAAAGTTCTTCCAAACCCAAGTTCTAAATGGAAAAATACAACCTAAATATATCAAAAAGAAAGAAAGCATTACTTATTTGTGGATAGAAACCAAAGATTTCTACTTTTGACTTTGGTAATAACCACTGGTGACTTTACTTAAGTCATTTTACTTCTCTGTGCTATAGTTTCCTCTTGTGGAATGGGCATGCTGGTCCTGTAATTAGCTGCTGTGCACTACAGAAGACATGCCTTAATTTTGGCATTTGGAAAGTTGCTTGAAATAGCAGACACTCACAGTGTATCAATTCTTTAGCTACAGTATTTGCAGACTTGTGAATTTCAAAAGTTACTTTTGTCTCTTTACTTACATCAGCATTGTGTACAATACTTTATGTAGAATAGAAACAGCTGGTTATTTATCTAATGGTGATTGCTGTATTAATTAAAAATATTTATTTTGGTTTATTTTGTTTCCAGGCTGAAAAGAAGCATAGAAGGTTTCAAGAGCTTGATAGGTTTATGCACTATTATACAAGATTTAAGAACCATGAACTTAGCTACCAGGTGTGGGTCAAGCCATTCCTACTGATTTTGTTTCTATTTTCTTAATCCAAACATAATTATCTTACTGTATTTTATTTATTTTCGTTCTCTAGTTAGAACAGCGCCTTCTAAAAACAGCCAAAGAAAAGATGGAGCAGTTGAGTAGAGCTCTCAGTGGAAGTAAGTATTTCCTGTGATCTGTGAATTTGATTTGAAATCACATCACCACTGTTACGGCTTTTGGATAGCGCTCACATCAGTCTGCTGTGTAATGTGTTCCCTCCAGTACTAGAATTCATAAGCATTGGTTGAAAGCTAAATGTACAGTAAATCTTACCTATTCCAAAGACTTAAGGAGAAAGTAACATTAGTAAGAGAGAAACTAATGTTCTACGCTTACTTATAGCAAGAACACTGTGCAGCCATCAGGAACCTGCAGCTGTTTGCTTGCAAAATATTTAACTGATACACATAAAAGTAATGGTGACATCAGGAGGAAAATATTTTCACCATGCTTGTTTCATATTGCAGCTGAGGGAGGCTGTCCTGATACCACATTCATTGAAGATGCAGTGCAAGAGCTTCTAAAAACTCGCCGCATTCTTAAGTGTTCTTATCCATATGGATTCTTTTTGGAGCCTAAAAGCACAAAGAAAGAAATATTTGAACTTATGCAGGTAATACATGGATATATTTTGCTTTCCTAATGGCACTTTATTTTTTTTATATTAGTTATCAGGGTCTTTTTGCCATTTCTGTAGTATAAAAATGATATACCTGTTTTGTATTTGTAACCAAATTTAGAAAAGCAGCACATTTATTTTACAACACTTTGCTGCAAAAGGAAAAGGATAAGGATAGACAGAAGGAGAAAGAAAGAAAATTTCCTGTTAATGTGCTTTCTGAGGGTAACGTTTTAGGTTCAGTCTCCATCTCCTTCTCCAGCTCCTCTTTCCTGTCTTTCCCTACTGAGCTATTTTTACATCTGGGTGAAGGCAAAAGTGGGGGACTACCTGGGACTGCTGCCTCCTTTCCTTTCCCTTAGGTCCCTTGAAGATGTTCAGTATGTCTGAGTGCAGGGAAATCCTGCTCCAAACTGGAGGACAGCATGTAGGTCAGTAAAAGAGTAGGCTAGAGGGCAGACATTTTTGGGTATTTTCAGGAAAGTGGGTATCATTCCGCTCAGTGTTTATGGTGAAGAGCTCTGCCTGATTTGCATCTCACTGTAAACTGTTCTATTCTGTATTATTAACTATCACAGACAGACCTAGAAATGGTCACTGAAGACCTTGCACAGAAAGTGAACAGGCCTTACCTTCGGACACCTCGCCATAAAATCATCCGTGCAGCTTGCCTTGTGCAGCAGAAGCGGCAAGAGTTCCTGGCCTCTGTGGCCCGTGGTGTTGCTCCTGCAGACTCTCCAGAAGCACCCAGGCGCAGGTAACCCACACAGACACTGCACAAGACAAATGAAGTTCATTTGATAGCTGCCAAAGTGGGGGAATCCACTGTTCTTCTGTGACTATGAGCTAGATGCTAAGTGTGGGGGTTGTAAATCACTGTGATAGTGATATTTCTTGGACATTTGATCCCTACGGAATGACAGCCTTTGGGGAAAAATGTACAGCCTTTGGGAAAAACTGCTCTGTGTGTTGCAACTTAAATTGCTTCTCCATTTGTGATATATTAATGATTAAATGTTGTGGTTTCCATTTCACTTTTTTCATCCTGGTACACTTCAAAAATCTCTTAAGTATTTGCTAAAAATATCGGGCAGTTCTGAAACAGTCAATAATTTATTTGTAGGGCTTTCTGAATTAATTTTGAGGCAAGAATTAAAGGAGAAGACTTGTTAAGTTTAAAGAGTTACAACTGCACTAGTTTTCAGATTTCAATAGGATTTGAAGCTGTAGAGGTTGTTCATATTTGTTCTAGTTCTAAACTTGATGGTGTATCTTTCCATTTTATAGCTTTGCTGGTGGAACATGGGATTGGGAATATTTAGGATTTGCGTCCCCCGAGGTAAACTATTTCCTTTTAATTTTTTTTAACTTAGTTCTGCATATTCTAGAAATGCAGGTATGATCGCAATCTGCATGAAGAGCTTCCTTGTTTTGAGTCAAAGCATTTCAAGTTGGTTAAGCTTTCCATTTCATTTATTTCACAATAGAAGGAAATATATTCATAGCTAATTGTGCAGTGACTCTAAACAATGCCTGTAACATGGATATAGTTATTTAAGGTGGCCTTAGAGAAGTTACTTTATGTTCATCATTTTCCAAGTACATAACCAGTTTTCACATTGGATATAAACTGGTGTCTGTGTACTGGAGAACCTTAAAGTAACAAATACATGAAACTGTGAAAATTACTTTTGAATGCAACATCAGTTCAGCAGAATTGGACAAAAAGTCCAAGAAATTCCCATTTTTTTGTCACAATCCAAGAAAGATATGCAGTCAAACACCTAAATATTGCTAAATATTTCAAATGTTTCTTTTTATTGTTATGTATTGAAATAGGATGGAAATTGCATACTCAAATGACATTAACTTCTGCTACTTAACCAAGAATGAAAATTGTAATTTTTTAAATGAATATTCTACAATTTGTATATGGGAAAGAGTAAATAGTTTTTGAGACTCTGCTCTAAAAAAATGAGAAGCTTCCTATAAAGCTTTCCTTTATCATCTTAATTTTTATTAAATGTTTTGAGAATATTAGATTAAAGCATTCAGACAGGAAAGAAACTTCATTTCAGCATTTCCTTGGCACTGTTTTCTTTCTAGCTAGTAATTTTTAAGCATCCTAGAAAACTTCATGTACTTTTTCTATATATTTCCTTTGCTATTGTTGCTGGTGAGCATCATGCTGATGAGAAAATGGCTTTCTTCTCTACAAAAGATCAGCTTTCTTCTCCTGTCCAGTTCCTTTAGTTCTTTCTTTTGAAATAATCCCACATTTGATAATATCAAACTCATTGTGATGTTACTGTATCATCAATGGAAGTGGTTATGAGAAAAAGCTGGTAAGAAATGTGTTGATAAGCTGTTTAGCAGTAGGTGCCATTGCAGCCGTGCTTAGATGATTGCTTATGAGTTTTTATGATTTGCCTAAATGTGGCACTGTGTGATGCAAGTTGGTTTCTTTGCTATGTAGCTCTCATGAATACTTGCAACCACCTATGCTAAAGGAATTTTGTAGAATTAATAATGCTTATCTTTGTTTTAGTGTGTTTCACTACAAAATGTTTTATACAGAGCTGCACTTTTACTGACAAGTAGTAGAATGACTGTGTATAGCAGATATTATCAAAACCAAAATCCTACTGCTTTTAGCAAGGAATGCTAGTTGTTGTAGAACATTGTGTGAAACCAAGATATTCTTCCCCAACAAAATTAAAACTTCTTCTGTTCATATGTAGAAAATTTTTCCCTTTCACAAGTAGTAATTAAGATCTCTTTCTAAAGGTTAATAAGCAACCAAAAGTTAAATGGTAAAATCTATTATTTTATTGCAAACAAATGACAGATATATGATACAATCAATAAATCTTAGTATTCAGTAATTGCTTCCCATTATTCCTTTTCTGATTCATAGTATTATATTTTTAAAATAATTCAGTTATATTGTTCTATATCAAGGTTTGATTTTCTGTTGTTTAGGGTACCATCTTCCATTTAGAAAAGCCCTGAGCTCTGTAAGAGCTGGAAGAATATTTTAGGGAAGAATCACTTCATGTTTACCCTGTTTTTTTACGGTGTTGTGTAGACTAATAAGCATATACTACTAACCACAGCTGAAGACAGAATATGAGCTGAATGGACCCTTTTTCCAGTCCAGTACAGCTATTTTTATGTACTTATCATTTTCATGGATCTTGTTACATAGATAAAAATTTGCCCATGCTGATGATTTTGTGACTGTTCCTTTCGGCTTGCATATGTTGTTAGGAATAAGACCTTGGTCTGAGACAGTTCCTGGGAAGAAAACACACTCTCATAATACCATCTACACATTGTGTAAGAGAAATGACACTTCTGAATTTAAGCTTTAGGTACTTTAGATGTTGGGATATTCTATGATGAAGAGTTAGTGTAAGAAAGGGAAAGTAATGGTTCTGTTATCTTTCTCAATTCACTTGGTCAAATGAAGACTTTGGATTACAGATTTTTTACTTGGGGCTCAGGGAAATAAAGAGCAGTATTTTTTTCTGAAGAGAAGGGCTACTACTGTTTGTCTATTTTTATTGCCTTCTGTAAATGAATAACTGAAATTAACAAAAAATCTTACCTACACAGTCAGGTTCAGTGTCAGCTGTACAAACCAAGAGCATATCTGGAAATTTGCCCTCAAGCATAAAATTAGTTTCTTAATTATTAGGAAGGGTAGGGAAATCAAACCATTTATTTCCAAGTATTAAGATAATTAACCCTTGGGATGTTAGATTGATGTGGTCAAGAGTGAGTCTTTACCATAAATTTTATATAAACTGGTTTTGGTAAATACACACAATATGAGAAAATACAGGCTGTAAGAGTTCATACCTATGTGTAATGACTCGTTAGCAGCTCAGGTTAGGCAAAAATAAGGAAGATTTGTAATTCATGGAATAAAAATCCATCAAAGACTGCTCAATAGAGGAGTATCAGCTTTGGCTTGAGAAGTTCCTGAGCCGTAGTGTCCTGGAGGCTGGGAAAAGTATATTAAGTCCTGAAGTATGTCTGCCAGCTTTCTGTAGTCTATTACAGGTTATTTTCTGGAAATTGCTGGCAACAGAGATTCTGAGATAATCTGTTGGTCTAATTCACATTAATTTTTTTATGTTCTAAAATCACTAAGTGTAC
The DNA here is from genome assembly GCA_035583155.1 of Acropternis orthonyx. Classification (NCBI taxonomy): domain Eukaryota; kingdom Metazoa; phylum Chordata; class Aves; order Passeriformes; family Rhinocryptidae; genus Acropternis; species Acropternis orthonyx. Next base: position 22,872,240 of record JAWWEU010000081.1, read on the forward strand.
ATTTATTAAAAAGTGTTCAGTGTTTATATAAAGTTTGGCATCAAAGCTTTTGAACAAAAATGTGTACTTGGAATTCTTAAAAAAGGAGATTGCAAGTATTAAAATTCAGTAGTACATCAAGTATTTTTCTTTGCTAATTTGTTATTTTATAGATAGGATTACCTTGGATTTTTTTGTTATTTATGTTAAGCGTTGCATGACACAATTTGCAATTCATTTTTCTGGAAGCAGGGGATTTTATAATAAATGTATAAAATCACACATTTTTTTTATAAAAATGTGGTGCTTGTTACTCAGAAAAATAGTACTGCATGCTGCCCTGTGTTTTGTAACCTTTGGTTTATGCAGGAATATGCTGAATTTCAGTATCGGAGGAGGCACAGACAGCGTCGCCGTGGAGACATGCACAGTCTGCTGAGTAATACTCCGGATCCTGATGACCCCAGTGAGAGCACATTAGGTATGACCCTGCCTGGGGCTGGTTTTTTTGTCTTTCTGATTCAGAAATTGCTAGAAGTGACCACAGTGTTTGTTCTTCTGTGGATATGCTTTAAAGAAGTTTCAAATACATTGGTGTATTTTCCAGAATACAACATAAAGGCTTATCTCTGTTAGAAGTGTTGTTGACTTCATTGTGGCTGCTGCTCTTCTTAAAGAGAAATGCACTGATCTTCCCACTAACAACTCCTCAGCTGTTTAGCACAGGTTTGCTTTACTGAAGAAATTTTGAAGGGCACTCTTATATACGAGCTCTTTTACACCAATTAAAAGGACCAGTTGTGCATAGAGTGTAGAAGAATGTTCCCCTGCTACAGGCCTGTGGAAGACAGTCATGAGGCTGTGTTCCAAAACCCTGCTCAGAAGCTGTATTGGCCAAGGCAGTCACAAAACAGGTTGGTCTGAGCTGCGACTTCCAGCACTCTGCTCTTCTGAGCAGTGCCACAGCGGGTAGCACAGTCCCTTAAAGTCACTGTAACTTGGCTGTCTGGGCTGTCTCAGTTCCACCAGCACCCCAGCAAAGGTACAAGAATAGCTTGAATCCAAATCATACTGTGATGCTGTTTCTGCAGAGCTGCCAGTTTTATGTGCTTAGTCTCTAATTCATGCTGCACAAACTCTCATTGCTGTGTCTCATGAACTTAAGTCCTATACATAGCTTGTTCTTGAAAACCAAAAGGAGAAATCCTTTACTGAGGAGAAAGAATCACATTGCTTTGGTTCTTCTCTATTACAAATAAAATGCAAAACCACCTAGTTAGTTTGAGGACTAGAATTTGACTGAACACTTGGTACTGCACACTGTTAAAGCATGCAAGAGAGTATTAGTTTGTCTCAAGTATATTTCATTTTGAGTTTTGGAGTGGAAAATTCCATTTTCCAAAGTCAAAAGAACTACATTTATTTTTATTGCAGAGCAATTTTTTCTGGAAATGGCATTTTACTTCTATATTTTTGTTGGTTGTTTTAAGAAAACAGCAATGTCAGTAATTGATGAAGTTTACACTAATGACTCTACTCTTGATTGTGCTGCAATGTTACGGTAAAAATTACTGTAATGTTAACATTACAGCTGAGGTTTAGTCTTCGAAAGAACAGAGCAATGGGCAAACATTGTTTGTAATCCACCTGTAAATGCATCCTGTATTGTGTCCACATGCAGTATTTTCCTGGGCTTTCCATAAATCATGTATGTCGTGCCAACAGGCTCATGCTCCTGATGGCATAACCCCTCCTTTCAAAGAGGAGAGGAAGGGTATTGGGAACAGAAAAGCACAAATGAGCTAGGCAGTCACTCCTAACACAGTGCGACTGGTGTTTTCCCATGGTATAAGAGTTGCTGTGGAAGGAGTGGTTTGGATTATTTCATTCAGAGTGAATAAAGGAGTAGAATTACACAGCTGGAATCCAAAAGGAAGAGATTCTGTCAGTAATTAGTTGTGGAGAAGGCTTTTCCTCACTGGTTCTTCAACCATTTTTGTTTCAATTGCCCAAACAGACACTCAGGAAGGTGGCAGTAGTAGAAGACATGGCACCTCCATGGTGAGTTCAGCTTCTATGGGTATTCTGCACAGCTCTTCACTTCATGACTATACCCCTGTCAGTCGCTCTGAAAACCAGGATTCTCTTCAGGTATCTCTCCTAATCTCTTTCTCATTCTCTCTGCTTTGCTTACCTTCCTCTGCTCTGCTTTTCTGTGTCATTTTGTCTCTCTGCAAATTTTATTCTTCAATGAGAAAGGGAGAATGTAGGACAACAAATTACACATTTGCACTGGTAAGAATTGCCAAACAATCACTAATGCAACAATAATCACCTTTTAAATTGTGTTGTCAGCTCTGTCAGTAAAAATTGATTCTGATGGATGACCTATAGGAATAATGAATACATTTCAGATTTGAGCCCAAATTACTTTTCATCTAAAATGTGTAACAAGATGCAAGTTTTATTCTGAGAGTAACCTTACGTATTTCCACAGGCTCTGAGTTCTTTGGATGAAGATGACCCAAACATCCTGCTAGCTATTCAGCTGTCATTACAAGAGTCTGGCTTGGCCATAGATGAAGAAACCAGAGACTTTCTAAATAATGAGGCATCTTTAGGAGCAATAGGTACCTCTTTGCCTACAAGATTGGACTCTGCTCCCATAAGTATAGACAACCCAAGAGGCGCTTTGAGCAGCTCTGAGCTGTTAGAACTTGGTGACAGTCTGATGAGATTGGGTGTGGGCAATGATCCCTTTTCAGGTGATCGTCTTCATTCACACCCCTGCAGTGATACAAGAAGTGGATTATACTCCACATCCAGTGATGCTGATTCCAGCAGTCAAGATCCCAATACCAATGAAAATCTACTCGGAAATATTATGGCCTGGTTTCATGACATGAACCCACAGAGTATTGCTCTGATCCCCTCAACAAGTACAGAAACAGATGAGGAGTCACAGCAACCCAGTACTGAAGATGGGTCAGCAGGGCAACCAAATCTTAGAGACACAGGGCTGGAGCCTCAGGAAGAGCATGCACTATTTGAGGATGCACTCAAAAATGAAGGCAGAGGAACCCACACAGAGGAAAGCACTTCTGAAGAAAACATTATTCCAGGTGAAACAGTATCACAAATTGGTGATAATAACAGGGAGGTAACAAGCACCCTGGATGCTTCAGGAGATGCTTCAAGTCAGACTCCTCAAACCTCAAGTGAATGGATTGAACATGTGCATCTGGTGTGAATAAAAATTATATCTGGAGTAAAAGAATGGCGGTGACAGATGGTACAGTATGTGGAGTAAGCATTATGGAGGCTTTGATCCACATAACTACAGCTCAGTTGTAACCACTGATGTAACAACGGATATTTAGGAGTTCTCTTGAATTGTAGTTCTTCATAATAATGTGAACCTTTCAAGGAATATCCTTTGCATTTAATTAGGTAGTACTTGCCTTTTTGCTCTCAAGAGAAAGGAATAAGTAGGTTGTATTCCACATTCCTAATACAATGCAGCATCTGTTTAGCCTTAGGTTGATGATCCTTAACTTGAAAGTATGGATTAAAGGCTTACACTGATTATTTTGGTTGGTTTTCCTAAGAAATAGTTTATTCCATTTTTTTAGAACTCATTATTTCACAGAAATAACATCTAGCAGTTCATTTGCATTTTGGTTTTGTTTTCCGTAACTTTTCCTTACTCATTTTTCATTTTTATTAGCAGTGTGAACGGAGGGATTTAATGCTTCTCTTTAGTACTGCTCCAGGAACAAGTTTTAGGGGATATTCTTTCCCATTAAAATCAAAGATTTTTTCATGTCTATTTACAGTCCAAATGTGCCAAACTGTGAACAGTTAACGGTTAGGCGGTAGCCTAACGAAACAGTGCAGTGTTACTCTATCCAACTAATCCCACAATTCTTAGCAGTGAAAGAAACCACTGGGTAGCATTGCTTCTCTAAATTAAACTGGCATGAGTTGCCATGGTGACTGCATTTAATTAAATGTAGCCTATATCTTAAGTTAATAAAACCTAATGCTGCTGTTAAACAGTTATTTTAAATATTAAAATACAGTGAGTTAGCAACAGCTATGCTGTATTTTAAGAGACACTTTAACGGAAGTGCAATCATAGTTCTTTGTTTTCATAATTCTACAAAGCATTTTATGCACTAATAGTGCAATTACTTTTAATGATAAACATTTTATAAAAATATAGGAAGACAGAATTTTCATATATTAGCCAGGCCCACAATTAAAAGTTCAGATAACACATTCTGCTCAACATGTTACGGTGCCTTTGCCTAACCCAACTGGATAGTTGCCACAGTTAAACAAGTAATTCAAATTCAGTGTCTGTTCTGGAGTAACTATGCTATTAATTGCAAAGACCTCCATAAAACCACCCATGGCCTTGCCTTTACAGTAAATAACTAAACGTTCAGTCAGTGTTTTTGCATAAACAAAACACTACTAGGTATTTGTTCAATTGCACAATATTCATTTGCTGTGTAATTACTGTTTAGTGTAAGAAAAAAAATGAAGAATAAAACAAACCACAAAAAAACATTTTCCTAGTTGTTGTACCGTGCAAAAAAAATATACTGGTTTTAAATCTGCTTAAAAGCATCAATCTACAGTTAGTGAGATACAATGGTACAGTATGTAATTACAACTAGAGTAAGTTGTTCAAATGGCTGTTTTAATTACATATAATCAAAACTTGTCATAACATGAGCAAATTATATACACTCCATTTTAAGTTTTGCTTAACTGTTACCAGAGATTTGTTGATATGATATAAAAGTTTATTACTACTGAGTGTGTATAGGCAAGTGTCATGATAGCAAAGTTTATGTATTGATTACTGTGAGTTTAAGTGAGTGTTTTGGTAACTAATTCATGCAAATCCAGCTTTGGAACCTTGCAGTCACAAGGTTAATACTAGTAAAAAATGAATAAGAATATTTTACCCTTACCCCATAGAAATCTTGTCCATTTTGCAAGCATCTTTAGAGAGAATGAATAAAATAGTCTCAATTTTCCCACTTTTCCTCTAGCCACCCTACTCCTGACATAATATTGAGCCTTTGAAAAATACCTATAGGTATAAAGTCCTTCAACTAAAACAGTCCTTCATGAACTGTCATCATGAATTGGTCTGGAAGTTGTTTGACTCACATAGCTTCTTCGAATTTCTGAATAGAAAGATTCTCATGAAAAGATTATGTTTTGCATTGAGATGTCTTGCAAAGTTACAGTAAGATATGTAAGAGTGCTCTCTGTGAAGATAGTGAAGTTTGTGGGTTCTGGTTTTTGTAATTTGGTTAGGTTGTGCAGTATATCCATTGTTTCCGTGTTACTCTTATGAGCATGAAATTAGCCTATTAAATTTGTATTTTCTTGGTACTTATTTTAACACCATAGTCATTGACTTTACAATTCAAAAATAAAAGTTTGGCAAGACTATTTTGTAAACCTGTTAATTTTATAATGTAAAAAAAATTACTCTAACCTTGAATTGTTATTTGCACTTTCATAGTCTATACTTGATACATTCCCACTTTATATACAAGTAGGATACTACAACCATGTAGATGTTTGGCCAAATGAATGCTGTTAATAATATGTAAAATTCTTTGATTAAACATTTATTACTTAAACTAATTCCGTTCTGTCTCATTACGTCTTAGACTTGCTGTACCAGACCCTTGAGACTGCTGAGAGATATTTTTAGGATGTGTTCAGTCCTGTGCCAGACTAGCTGGGGACCATGTAGTAAGTTGAATGTTTTGATTTGTAAATATAAGGTACTATCATTAAGCTTGGAAAACAGAATCTAAAACAGACAATTTATCTTAATTGCTACGGCCATATTTTGCACTTGTTCTTTGCAGAGTAATGCCTTGTCATTACAAACATCAGTGTAAAGAGGCGGGGGTGGGACTAATTTTTGTGGAATAGTCTGTTAATCAGTGTTACTTAAGTGCCACTTAATATCCAGTCTTCATTGTTACAGGCAATTCCAGAGTGTCTCTGTTACATTAACAGGCCCTAAGCTCTTTTGTTCATTGTTACAGTAATGTTATCAACTTCCTCCATCACCCATGTCCAGATCACAAAATCACAGAATGGTTTGGGTTGGAAAGGACCTTAAAAGACCATCTCATTCCAAGCCCCTTGCCATATGCAGGGACACCTTCCACTAGACCAGGTCTGGCCTTGAACACTTGCAGGGATGGAGCATCCACAACCCCTGGGCAACCTATTCCAATGCCTCACCACCCTCACAGAAGGCATCTATCTTACTTAATACTCACAAAGGCTGGTAAGAATGGAAGCCAAACATGGATATAATGATACCTAGTTTCTTTACAAAATACTGTCTAGACAATCTCCTCAGAATTGGACAATATAGTGATTATTGTTCTTATTACTCTTCCGTAGATCAGCAGATATGGAAACTTGAGAGATGTAGAAAAACCAGTGATGATGCAAAACTGAGTGTAGTTTTTAGCATCCTGTCCTCTTAACTGAAGAGTAAGGCAAAAGATGTGCATCAAGAAGAGAGGGATCAACTGTACCGCATAAAGCAGTTTGCTGTCAGTTTCTGTGTGAGGGCAAAGAAATTAACAAAGCCTTTACTTTCTGCAATGACATACTGTCATTCTACTTAGACAAGCATAGACTTAATACTATTCTTCAAATACATAGCAATGTAAAACAATTCAAGTAGTTCATAAAAAAATTACTAAAAAATTACTAAAAATAGAACAATGGAGTAAATTAAAAATGTTTCCTAACTTAACTGCAAAGCCCATTTTTCCTCAATTCTCCATAGATACTTAAGGTTACCTCTCACTAATGGAATGAGTTAATTGTTAACAAGGTGGTATTATTTTAAAATCGCGCAGGTCTTCATCTTTACAGAAAGCCTTTCTGCACTGAAATGCAAACTTGAGAAGGTGTTTTGTATAGATATTTTTCTTTTTAGGTCATTTGAATGAATATCCAGGTAAATGGAATATAAGCAATAAAATATTTCACATAGTGAGGTAGATGTTCAGTATTGCAAACACATAATCTTCAAGATATATCATAGTGATGTTTCCATCCAAGCATAAGTGTCTTATCCACCATGAGGTATTGGAAGAATGTTGGGGGATTTTATCTTGGGGTTTTTAAACAGGAGTTGTTCATTAAAATTATTTACCTTTACATAGTTTCAAGAAGTATTTATCAGTCTATGAATCCAGATGTTTTTCTCTGAGCAACAGTGAACTACACAAATTATTCATCAGTTATATTTTGGTCATTGCACCTTCTAATTATCAGATCAGTTTTATTTATAACAATCTATTGGGAAAAAAAAAAATCTTACTTGGGCACTAATATTTTTATTCTGCAAAATCTACAGTCAGTCATGTTGTCTACACATTGTTTAACATGGCAGTCCACGTAGTCAACCTCAGCATACCTTTAGGGAGGCAAACAAACAGCAGTATCACATTAATTAGCCAGTCAAGATTCACTAATGTGATTGCAAAGAATGCTAGAATTTATACGTTATAGCAGAAAACTTTACATTTTCCAATTTAAAAAGCAAAACAAACTTATTTTGAAATTAGTGATCTTTATTTTCAGTTCAGGCAGCTGGAGTTTGAGGCCCTTCCTCTGACCATGACACTCTGATGGCCTAAGTAAAAGCCCCATTTACCTTATTTGTACAAAGTGAGCAGGGAGCTGCCCCCCACAGAGGGAAAGTTCATTAAAAAATACTACAATGACAATCCCAAGTAACCTGTTAAGTGCACTTGACTGAAAAGGACAAACTTACCTCCTGTTTTACTCTTGGGTGTAAAACAGTAATAAGCTGGCAATGATAAATAACTGAGGTTGGTTTGCACTTATGAAATCATATACAATTGGCAGATCTCCTTTATATATTTTTACTAATTAATTAAAGTCTATGTGATTAACAAGTTAATTTACATGCACAGTGGGAGTGTGCATGTTGTGCCTTCAGGCACACATCGGTGTTGACTTGCAGCCATCATCCAGGCTTATGATGGAGACATGAAAACATTCTTTAGCAAAACACATAGATAAAGAAAATGAGCTTCCATAGTCACAGTTAACAGCAGTACCTACTATTGGCACTAGTGTAAAGAGAGTTAATTCCAAAGTCACCCCAAGGCCCACATCATTGCAGCAGTACTGTGTATAGGCTAAAAACCAAGCCTGAAGTATTTTTAGTGGCATCCAGTTTAACTGGAGTCACTAATTTAAATCCTGTTCAAAGACTCGGCATCAAAGCCGCTCCAAGATCCTCGAGAAGTGTCTCAAATGAAGCAGAAACAGTAACCTGTAAAGATAACCTGCTAAACAGAAAGCTGGGACTATGAGATCCCCATTTGCAAGGAGATGTAATGTTGACAAACTGCCAGCTGTTACAGGAATAAGTCCTGAGGCCCCAAACCAACAAAACATGACAAATGCAGAAATACTAACTTTTGTTAAAAAGTGGTATTTCTTGCTGTTCTTGTATCTCAAGAGCATTCTAGAATACAAATAAAATTGCTTGAGAAACAGCTTTGACATGCTTTAACAGAAGCAAGTATACTTGTGGTCATTTTATGTTATCTCTGCCATTAGTTCACCTGCCCATGTCCCACAGGGCCAAAAACCAAAGACTTCACAAAATCTGAGGTTAGTTCTGGCTCTACTACACACTTGAAGGAGTAATTAAGACCCAGAACCTGCAAAGACAGATGCATGCTATCTGTGCAAGTAATAACTGTGCAGTACATCTCAAGAATAGCATCAGTTTTGGTTATGGGAATTAAGAGAATAAAACCTGCCTTTCTTACAGGAGACCTAATAACTACAGTACCACAGTACAGGACCATGTGGAAAGGCAGAGTGTACCAGTCCATCAGATTCATGCCCAATTTCATGCATTTACAACACAAATATTTGGAAAAGCACTCCAGGTGCGTCCTCTGCAGCTGACTGTGGAACAGTGACACACAGAAAATAAGAATAAAGATTCTTCAGCTGTGTGCCAGTACACTCCAGGATAGCAGGAGGAAGCTAGGAGAGAGCATTGCAATTAAATCCACTGCAGAACAATTCAACCACTCGAGCAGGAAATGAACAGAGTGTGTGCGGATGTGCATCACTTCCAACAAAAAGCCATCTCACTGAGAGCTCCCAGGAAGAAAGGGTTCTGCACTGACACCCAGCGTGTCTCTAACACAGGCATCCTCCCCAGGTAGAGCCAGCATTTGGTTTTCTCAACTTCTTTCTTCTGTCTACTTACATCTGAAGTCCCTCAGGGCAGGGATGGGTTCTTATGACTCTAAAAGGTCACTCTTTCAATTACTGGGGCAAAAATAAAATGAAGTGGAAATTCCCATTAACTGGAAGAAAACAGATTTACTCTACAAATTTAGCTGAGCTTGCACTGTGCAAAATCCCTCAGCTAAATCAGACACTTACAGTTCCAGTCAGGCCACAGACTAAGAGTTGCCTTTCAACCCACTGCAGCTTCCAAGACACACTAGTTCTGCTAAGGAGAATCAGAAAACTGAGGAGGATGCTCAAAATTTAGGATCAACATTGTAAAACTTGGGATCCTTCAGAGAGGAACTTAGAGAGAGGTACTTTTAAGAAGTCCTGAGCCCTCGTCCCCTGCTACCCATATTTGCCAGGTATTAAACAACTCAAATCAAAACATTTCAGCTATTGCCTACACAGAGTTAAGTATCAAGTAATCAAAAAAGCTCACCTATGCTAGTTCTGCTGGGCAGAACTAAAATAAAAGACATGCTGGTTTTAATTTTTGACAAAATATCCTAACCACTGCTCTTTCCACTACCTTTCAGGTGAGGTAGGGAGTGATCAAACAGCACTGACAGCAATTCCTGCCAATCCCTGGTCTTTCACAAGGCCAAGAGAATAATCATACCAAGTGCACTGTAATCCCAAGGTGTCATTTTACTGAGGCTCCGCTGAAACGACAGTCAAAGCCACACTTTGACTTGCAATAAATACTGAAAGAAAACTAGTTTTGATGACATAAATATGGTTGGCTAAAACCCACTGAATTACCACCTCAAATTTGGTTTCTTTGAACTTTTTTGGTTTGAGTTTTTTTATTCAAGTTATAAGAAAAATCACAGTGCATAAGTTATCAGGACAATATACAGCAGCATATTTAATTAAGAATATACAGATATATGTAAAGCACACAGTCTACATTTGTGGCAGAAAAGACCCTGCAGCATTGTTTTGGAAATACCAAAGGGTTGGAAGCCAGGAGTTGTGAAGATGATAGGAAGTCTATAGCAAAACTGGAGTTGAAAAAAACTCAACTATTTGCAATTTTACTTGCTATCCATTAACAACGTACCTTATAAAAATTCACAAAAATGAGACCTTCAGAAAGTATTCAATACTTACCTGGACAGAAATGGCTGTGGTCACTCATTTCTAGCCCATTTCTGCATCGACTAGTGATTCTATGACAACGTGATAGAGAGTGCCCCAGCAGTGGAGCTCTGCTGAGGTGGGTGGCTGGGGAAAAAAATAGGCAGAAGCTGGGGGGGGGGGGGGGAATTGAAAACTGATAAGCAAGATAAAACAACAGAGGGATGCATTAAAGCAACAGGAAACAAAAAACCAGTGCCCAGGAAGGGTCCGTGTCTGTCCTCCCTGTGGGCCCCCCCTCAGCAGCCCCCTGAGGCCGCTGTGAGGTGTCGGCGTCTCCTCTCGCCTCAGGCTGCCCCGCCCGCCCCTCACGGCCCGGCGGGCCCCGCTCTCCGCCGGCAGAGGGCAGGGCCGGGCCCGCCGCCACATCCGCCGGGGGAGGGAGGGAAAGGGCCGCGGAGGGAAGGGGCCGCCGAAGCCGCCGCGCTCTGCCCGCTCGCCCCCGGGCCCGCGGGCCCCGCGCCGGGCGCAGGATGCCGCTGGGGCTGAAGCCGACCTGCAGCGTGTGCCGCAGCACCTCCTCCTCCATGTGGAAGAAGGGCGGACAGGGCGAGATCCTCTGCAACAACTGCACGGCGCGCCCGCCGCCGCCCCCGCCCGCCGCCTTCGCCACCACCTCGGCGGCCGCGCCCCACAGCAACGGGGGCGGCAGCGGCGGCGTTGGCGGCGGGAAACAGGTGGGGAGAGCCGGGGGGGCTGCGGGCCCGGCCGGGGCTCGGGGGTCCGGGGGGGCTGCGGGCCCGGCCGGGGGGCAGCCGGGCCCGGGGACCCGCGCTGATCCCGCCGTTCCCCCCAGAGCAAGCAGGAGATCCACCGCCGCTCCGCGCGGCTCAGGAACACCAAGTACAAGTCGGCGCCCGCGGCCGAGAAGAAGGTTTCCACGAAGGGAAAAGGCAGGAGGCACATCTTCAAGTTGAAAAACGTAAGGCGGGGCCGGGCGGGGCGGGCCCACAGGAGCTGTAAATACAGCCCGGCCGTGTGGGGTCTGTGCGCCTTCCCCCCGTGAAACCCCGGGCATGGGCATGGTAACGGTAAACTCTGCTGTTCTCGGTTTTAAAGTAAAAGCTCTTCAAATGTTTGCACCCGGTTCCTTGTGTTTGCTAGTTTTCTTAGAGGATGATATATCAGTATGTTGTCTAAAAGGCAAAAAAAAAAAAATTCTGGGATTTTATGGTTGGTTTGTTTTAATGCTCTTGATTTTTTCATTTGTGTGTTCTTTTCTTAGCCCATCAAGGCTCCCGAGTCCGTATCCACTATAATTACAGCAGAATCAATCTTTTATAAGGTATGGTTTATGCAAATCCATTTGCTAAAAGATCATGCTGTTTCTATTTCCAATTTCAAGAATTATCCCAGAGTGAAAGCACCAGGGATATATTCACAGAAACTGTTCTTCCTTGCCTAGCAGTTGCGTAGGATTTTGGTTTGGCTTAGTTATTGCTGTTAAGTCTTGCAAGGTAGTTTACCTAATTATCATTGTGCCTTCTTTTTCTTTCAAGAAAAAGATGCATCTGGTTTCCTTAGTACTTATTGCAATCATCGTTTTTAAACTATTTAACTTTCACCTTGCAGAGGTCAAGCAAAACTGACTAGAGCTGACTGTTTAGGTTTGTTTCCTACCTTAGGCACAGAGGATATTGCCCCTAGAGGGGATGCAGTGCCCCAACATCTAAACTGGCTCCCACTTCCAGCTGGTGCAAGCAGTCTTGAACACCCTGGTAACACTCTTGCAATGAAAGCAGAAGGGAGCCTTCTCACATTCATGCTTGAGGGCAGCTTCATCAGCATGCCGAGGTTTTAGTGTTTTGAAGTTCTGAAATTTGCTTCTGTTTCCCAGCAGTACAAGCAAAAAACTTCAGGTGTTTTTTCCCTCCCAGAGGAAATCTCAGGATAGCCAGTGCAAGACTGCACAGCCAGTGGTGGACTGAGATTCTGTATACTCTCTAGGGACCTGGTGCTTCACACTTGCATCCCAGATGAATCTGTTTGCTGTTGACTAGTTCAGAAAATAATCACTGTCTTGTATGTTTATTTTTATCAGAAGTTCCTAAGAATTAGGTCAAAACTTCTATTTAACCTCTGTTGCTGTTTTGGTACTTTGCTGTGTTGTTATGAAGGGGATTGTTTGGGGTTTTTTTAGAAATAAACCCCTCCTGGATGATTCTTGACTAACAATCTTGACAGCGCAGGCGCTGCATTGGTCTCTGCGACGCTGCAGCACGGAGTCACTTCTGATGTGCAGCCTCACATGTTAGAGAGCACCATGGAAAATGGCAGGAGGTGGATCTGTTTTGGAACTCTTTTGCAGTCAAATGAGTGAACTTCATACACAGAAAGCTGCTTTCCCCACACACAGAGGGAAATCACTACAGTTACTTTTCCTAGAAGGTGGCATTGCACTCTCCTGCTTTTGACAGAATGAGACCATCTATGCTCTGCGGTCAGGAGTCATAGCCTCAGACTCCTGGGTACTGGGGGATTGCACAAGCAGTGCTGATGGCTGATTAGGTGAAACAGCTCTCTTAGGCCACCATTCTTTTGTACGTGGCTGAATTAAAACTGCCTTTCAAGACTGGCGTAATTTGAGATTAAGGTACTGATACTTAAGGTATTAATCAGAATCATGGAGTGAAGCTGACAAAGTATCTTCTGTATGTCTTCTAGGGCGTATACTATCAAATTGGAGATGTTGTTTCAGTGGTTGATGAGCAGGATGGAAAAACATACTACGCTCAGATCCGTGGGTTTATTCAGGACCAATACTGTGAAAAGAGTGCTGCACTAACCTGGCTCATTCCTACACAAGCCAGCCCCAAAGACTGTTTTGACCCAGCATCCTATATCATAGGTAATCTATAAGCCTTCACTTCATACAACCTGTATATTATTCATACTACCTGCATGTGCCCAGACTAATGCAGAGTTGTATTTTTTTAAATGAACTTTTTAGCTTGTCAGGGTCATTTATGGAAGTTCCATGTTTTAGACCCTAATTCTGTAAACACCTTATTTACTGTAATAGCATTTTTCTTGTGCATATAATATGCTTAGCACTACTGCAGTGAGTGTGATTATCTCATACTGTGCTTATCTGAGTATCTGTGCTCACAGGGGCAATTACAGTTTTGGAACTTTAAAGATCAAATTATTAGTCCATAGATAGATTTATATTGTAGTGACTTTGATTCTGATACACCAGTCCAAGTTGTTCCCCTTAAAGTGATCTGAATTACCTGATCTTTATCCTGGGTGTTTAAAATACAGAGTGTGCAAACAGAGGCAGAGAGAGTGTTCTGCTACTGATGATAAAATTATTAATAGTTCAGAAAAGTCCTTTTCACAGGCAGACCACAGATAGCATATATTCAAAATCTTTTAAGTATGGTACTTCACTCAAATAACTGAATGCTTCAAACGGAGGGGGGAAAAAAAAGCCCAACAAATGTAAAGGTCAAGGTTTCTTGCCTGGTATTTGAGGCTACTTTGCCAGGAAAGTCATTGACTGCAAAGACAGATTCTCTGAGGGATGTTGTGCTGTTTTTGCATATTTTTAAGTCCTGCATACTCCAACTTTATGCCTTTAAATTTTGTCTTTGAAGTTTTATTTTTTTTCCTAGGACCAGAAGAAGATCTCCCAAGGAAAATGGAATATTTAGAGTTTGTTTGTCATGCGCCTTCGGAATATTTCAAATCTCGATCATCTCCCTTCCCTACCGTTCCCACAAGGCCAGAGAAGGGCTATATATGGACTCATGTGGGACCTACTCCTGCAATCTCCATTAAAGAAACTGTTACCAATAATTTATAACTTTTTTAAGGAATACTTTGGACAATTTATTTCGGTTGTATTCTCAGGCCTATGAGCCCCATACAAGAATTTAAAAAAAATTTATAAAATGTGCCAGTTTACATTATGGATTATGGGATCTATTTATTTGAAATATATCAGATCTTTAAAATGGAAGTTTCCTTTCCAGTTTATGCATCATTTCAGTGCTCTGTTGTTCCAACATCATTTCTCATTTTGGGACAAACCCACAAGTTTCATGTCATCTTTTGACTTCTGAAAGTTGCCTTTACTTTTCTTACTTTCTAAATTATTTTCCAGAAAAGGAGTTGAAAGACATAAACTTGTTTAATTTAGTTAACTGTGACTGCAGTTTTTATTTACTTGTTAAATAATTGAAGAGTAGCTTCAGATAAACACTAAAAATGGTCAGTGATGCAGTTAAGTTTTCTGTTACCTGGAGAGGAGTAGTCTACCTGGATTTCTCCAAACTCAACCCTCTTGTCCACAAGGAGGGACTCGTATTTGACAGTCACTTTTTAAGGGAATTTTGTTCATCTGAATCTGAAACGTCATGTATATTAGCGTGGTCTCTTAAAATGGATTTTAAATTATTTTTCCAGTCTTTGCAATTAATGATGGTAAGAAAAAAATCCTCAAGTAGTTATTCAAATGAAAAACAATATTTGCTAAGGGAAGTAAAAACTAATTTTATGTTGACAGTTTCACTGTACCAATGAAAATATTAAAAAGCAGAACAGGAGAAAATGCCATATACTAAAATACCAGTGTTAAAATTTTTCTGCCCTAAACGTTTTACAAGCCATTCAGCTCCAAACACTATGAGATGTGCTTGCATGGCCTGAATTCCCAGGGCTTAGTGGTTCCTGCTGGCTGTGAGGGATAAGAGCTGTAAGTGGCCTTAAATTTAAATGTACAGATCTTTTCAGCTTTTTTTTTAAAATTTTTTTAAATTAACACATGTAACCATAGCACCCAGAAGCCCCAAATCAACTTTAATATATTGTATGAAAGCCTGTAAAAGTTGCACTGGGCTTATGTTTTAACTTCATGAAAGGCTTTGATTTAAGACGTAACCTATTTTTAAAGTCTTAGGTATTGACGGCTTTTGATATGGTGGGACCAATGAGAGCAGGAACCAGATGCATTTGTTCCAACCTGCAGCCTCTGTTCTGCCCTCTTCAAATAGAAGGAAGAAGAGTCAACCTTAAGGGAGTAAGTGCTGATTTACTGTCAATAGTTCAAAATGCTCATAAATTAGCAGTATATTGCTAATACAAAGTTAAATCTTAATCTTCAGTTGCTTACAAAGATGAGATGTGTGCCTGTGTTCAGTATGTTGCAGTAATTAATCCCAAGGTGACCTCGCTACTGACCTTCCTCTCCCTTCTCTCTTTTCATTTCCTCTAGGTATTTTTTTCTGATTTATCTTTTTATTTTTTACAGTTGTTAATTTAAAAAATAGCGAATCTTAAAAGATATTTACAGGAACCAGAATAACTTCCTCCACTCAAATGTTTTCCTTCCTTTCTCTGCAGTCCACAAGGTTTTCACTTGGGATCACTGTAAAGTTCCTGTGCTGCCTTGACATAATCCATGGACCTTTGCTCTTCTGTGGGATGTCTTATCTAGGTTGGGATGCTATCCTGTCTGAATTATTTAGATTGGAAAAGATGGTTGAGTCCAATGAAGCTCATGTCTTGGTAGGGAACTGTCAACTCTTTATAGGGAGAGGGAAGGAAACAATGCTTATGTTCAGTTTTGCTTTTTTGACTTTCTACAAGTTATACCAAATGAAAAGTAGTGGCTTGCCATTTGCATTATTTGTCAGTAAATTGTAATGCAAATGGGACAATTTTTTAATCAGAGTACACCTTTGCTGTGAGGTGATTCAAGTATTATACTTCTAGCTATAGTCTAAAAAGACAAAAAATACCTGGATTTGTTTTTCTGAGTGCTACAGAACAACTTCACATAGTAAACACTAACTGTTTTTATTTTAAATTTTTATTATACTGGGAAATGTTAAAAATAATCCAAATGGGCAAGAATTATGATCATAAGATCTCTTAAAGAGAGTAGATCTGCAAGCAGTGGCTGTTACTAAAGCATTATACCTTTATTTATAGGTATTTGAATGGTTGCACTGTCCTATTTTCCCTGTGTTCAGAACATCACCCAGTAACACAGGAAAATGACTGACTCTCCAGACAGCATCTTATGGATGGACATAAGTGAAGAATGGGACCTCCAGGAGCAATGTTTCTCTGAAAATTTGTCATATTAGGAAAACTTGCAAAATGGATTCAACAGGAGAAGGGATATCAGACAATCCCACGGGGATGGGTATTGATGCCCTGCAACTGAAGGAGCTGAGCTCACCCGTTTCTCTCTCTTTTGTTTGGCATCCCCCATGCCAAAATGTAGGTAGGTTTCATACTCGCAGCACTGGACTGTGAGCAAATACACTACTACTGAATTTATGGCCTTGTGTTAACCTTCAGAGCTTTGTGACCAGCCAACAGTCATTTTCATTAAGGCATTTTAGTTCTAAAGACGGAACATGCAGCTAAGAGCTGAAATCCACAGAGCACATAAAATATACTATAAATGCATAGAACATGTGGCCTGTGGCCTGTGCCCTGAGGCATAATATTGCAGTTCCATCTGCCTCCAGGAAAGTTGTGGGAGGAGTGGCCTACCCTTTCACCTGAACTTTACAAAAAAAATACATACTGGAGAGCAGTTTGCATTTGGGCAATGGCTACTGCTCTCCTCTGGGAAAACATGATGCAAACACAATGGATAAATAAGTGCATGGCTCCTTGGGCTCCTGAAATGAGGCAAGGGTTTCCCTCTTGCTGCCACGGTATCCCATGTGACAGTCATCTCAGTCACCCTGGCAAGGTTTGGATACACACAAAACTCAGGAGCTGACCCCCACAGTTTGGACTTAGCCAATCCAATCACCTTGCTCTGAGGCAATGCAGCCTTCAGCTTTACAGTGAATATTATACAAGAAGCAAAAAGCACAATTTATTGTGGTTGGTAATACATTGTATATTATGATAAACACATGGTCTTACAGAACTGAGAACAAAAATACAGTATTGTAGTTTCAACTGCTCTTTACAGTTACTGAATTACAATAGATCAGACAAATACTACAATTTTATTCTGTTTTTACACAGAATTAGTACATCTCCTGGCTAACAGAGTACATCTCTCCAAAACTATAGATGAGCATTAAGTTCCCAAGCAGAAATACTTTTATAGCAGTTTATTAGTTATTTTTGTGTGCTCTGCACCACAGTCTTATGATCATTGACAACAGAATTTTGTATTTGGCAATTGTCTCACCCACAGTCATGCTCACCTTCAGGAAAATTAATTACTTTTTTTTCAGCCCTTCTAGTTGGTGATTTGTTATTCTTGCATTTGGTTTGCAGCTTCAGTGAGATTATTCTTCTTTTCTATTTCGGTAACTTCAGTCTCAATAACAACTTCTTCATAGGCAACATCTCCAGGTGGTTCATGCATCTTTATGAAACGCTGAAGTACTTCAATGTCTGCTTAATGAAAGAGAAGTAGAATTGGAATCTAGTTGTGGACAGAAAAGTTGGGTTTACCTCAAAGTACCAAGATTATCCTCTGCTGGGCACTGCCCCTTCAACTGACTCAGAACAGTAAACTCAGGCAGCTGTTTGCTTACATATGGCAATCCAGGCTCCTGCAAAATCTTGTGAGGACCTTCATTTAGGAAGAACAGAGCAGGAGTGTTCCTCTTTTTTTCATGAAGCAGTTAAGGTTTTCTTTAGGGGCAAAGTTGCTTTCTTTGGGGGACAACAGTTCCTGCTGTCCTCCTATACAATCTGTGTTCATGGTCCTTGTTGTCAATTTCTTTCCTGAAGACCATCCCCTTTCTGCCTTTGTTGGTGTAATGTACTTGCTGTAAACTGGCCCTGTCAGCTGATCCAGGTTCAAAACACATACACAGTATTTTTTTCTTAACACAAATCTTCCTCTAGGCAACTTCAGTAAGAATGTTTATTTTTGCCTTCTGAAGGTCAAACTGATAATCCTTTTTAATATACATAGTATCCTGCATAACTGGTGTGCCCTTTCTTTCTGATTAGGTCACATTTGGATAAAATCACACTGTAAGGCTGCTTGTGGCAGTGAATCTGAATTATGTAAGCAGAATTTGGGAACACCTTCTGTCTCAAGCCTAGATTTCAGTAGGTCATTAAGAATTAAAGCAAAGATAACCTGTCCTCTCAATGAGTGTGCCCTTCTCAAGAGTATTTCCCAAATTGTGGGCATCCACGTAGGCAATTTTCCAATTACCTCTCCTCAAGGAGTCGGGACATGGCAGAGTGAAAATGTTGTCTTGCTCATCCAGCACACGGAGATAGAATTCCAGGAGATTTTCCCTGTTCAGTCTTCTGGTGGGATGCCTGTTTGTCCGGGATTTTGCTGACTCTGTTCTGATGGTTATTTTGCGCTGCGTTGTTTTTATCACGTCTTTCTCCCCTTCCAAAATGCCACAAAACAACTAGTTACCATTAACTTCAAAGTGAGAATTGACTGGAGGCAGCACAACGAATGGCCAAGGGAAAGCTTTGTCAGTATTGCTCAAGAAACAAAGCCTGTACCTGTGAGATCTCCGTGATCTTTGTGCACCTAATGGTTCATTGCTGGATGTATAAGCCAGCTGTAAAGTCTGACTGCACAAAGTAGTCATGGCATAAGTGTTCAAAAATTGAATACACCTTCAACAGAACATCATCAAAGGTTAAAAGCAAATAAAAAGTAGTAAAGCTCATTGAAAATCTTACCTGTGTTCATCTTTTCATAGACTCAAGAGTGGGATGGCTGTAGAGAGTGAGAGAGTGAGAAAGCAAAGCCTTTTGTGCCAGGAGAATCAATAGTTCTCCCTGGTGCTGATCCTGAAAACTTCTGTTTTGCTCTTCCTGCTTCCTTAGAGCTCTGTTTCTACACTAGTTTGTAACAGACCACTGCTAGGCAAGATAAAAAGATTTGTCCCTTCTTCACGAGAAGTTGATTGCAAACTGTGGAGGAAAGAGAAGTAGATGCAGCATTTATTGTTGGTCAAAACAAAACCAAAAGCAACCACGTCATGCCTAAGAAGCTGGCAGAGCCTGACTATGGCTTAATTGCTCTCTTGGTAAGTGGAAGTGGTATGTTGAAATTTAACATATTCATATACATAGAAACAAATACTGTGGATAATGACAGGAACACATTGCAATATGCTGCTTTGGTAGGCTTTCTAATCAAGCTTTACCTGTTTGCCATGACTAAGAGCTTACCCTGAATGTGTTGAGACCATCAGAAAAGAAACTGAAACATTCACCTCAGCTTTTAGTGACCAACAATGTAAGTGTCTCATAGAAAATTAGTGTAAAACTCTGTGCAAGATCTGGGGAAAATCTGACAGATGGTTTTACACACTCACTGCCATAAAGGAGTGCATGTGTAATATGCTGTTTGTTGCCATTCTCATGTAGAGCAAAGGTCCCTCTGTTGATGGGTCTGCACCAGCCATCTGGCACTGTCCTGCTCCTTGGTCTGACTGACTGGAAACAGAGATGGAAATTTTGAGTTCATGTATTGAGACAAACCTAAACTCCATGTAGGAGCCCCCTCCAGCAATGGCCAAATCCCAGCTTCTGCTTCAGGAAGGGTGTGAAAATGCAGGGAATCACCATATTACTGCCTGAAACACATTTTCAGAGGTGTGTGTTTCAGACTTTCTGGCAGCTGGAAGCGACTTTCCCGGTTCTGCTGTATCCTTTTTGATGCAATGGGACGTAAACAGCACCTAACCTTCAACAGCACACATGCAGGAACCAGCAAGGGGTGTTTTGAAAAAAAATCCTGAAGTATTTTCTATTACTTTTCTTAAAATTTCTAACATTCAAATTCTTTTTAACAACAGGCTCATGTTTCATGGGGGATTTTCACTAAAGGTCAATGAGCATTAGATCCTGTCATCATACTTTTTATTTCCTTTTATCTAACAGGACATTTCATCTGCTAAATGCAGTCAGCAAGTTTTGTGAAGGTCTTCTGTGGTGTTTTTTACCAATCTTTGGTTTTACAGACCTGCAAACCTTACTCCTTAGGGGTTTTTTGCTGTTTCACTGTTCACTCCCTGTCAAGATCAGGTGAGGATGTTAAACACCACAGGTCTCTACACAGCATTAGTGTGATACATCTGCAGTGCTGGGGCACGGCTTCTGGGCTCTCCAGTACAAGAAAGACATGGACATACTGGAACAAGTCCAGTGAAAGGTCTCAGCAATGATTAAGAGACTGAAGCATCTGAAATACAAGGAGGGGGTGAGAGCTGGGACTATTCAACATGGCACAGAGATGAATGGGAGAAGGGGGCATCTTACCAGTGTATATAAATACTGGACAAAAGTATTTACCAACAGTACAGTGATCTACAGTGAGACAATCCTACTGTGCCTCTACAGCAGCAGTCTGTTAATTTTGCAGTTCTGGTTTTCTCTCACTAAATAATAGAATAAACAGGGAATTAATTCTGCAAGTAACCTAAAAACATACCCCAACAAATCTCAAAAACAAAGCAAAAATACCCCCATGGAGTCCACGTTTATAGAGCTCCAAGGGGTTTTTATAGTTGAGGTATGAAAATGCTATCTCCAGTGGATACAGGCACACAGAAATAATCTGAAAGGGAGCCCATAAAGCAAAAATCTAAATGCTTCCTCAAAGTACTCACTTAGCACACATATACTAAAAGGTGTATAAAATGTTTGAGGGTTGTATATGTTTAGAGAGCTCATGCATATACAAAAACATTTCGCCAGGTACAAAAGTTTAGCAAAATTTGAGTATCACCTGATTGAGTACTGTCAGTATTCTGATTAAAATACACAGTCCATAATATATGGTGATATGCACAACCATAGCACAAGCTTTCAAGATTAAATGTTTCAACATGGGGAGTTGCTTTACTACCTCCTGCTTGGGATAAACTTGAAATTAAATAATTATGTTTGGTTTCCACATTTTTTATGTTCAGAAAACCTCACCCACTGCAAATTCTCACTCCACCCAAGACTCATCCAAATGACATTATTTGCAAAAACCAACTCCCAGGAAACTCTGGAATAAAGTTCAGTGATGAGGAAGCCCTGATACTTCTCCTGACACATGCAATGTCTTTGAATGGTAATGGGTACTGTGAGCAAGACCTTCACAAGCAGTGAGCTTTCAGTGTATTGCCTTTGAGTCCAGCTACAGGAAGAAATTACCTGAGATTGTATTTAGTCTGTGTGACTTCTGATGTGTCCTAAGCAGAAGATGCTGACTGAGGCTTTTATTGATTGTTCATAGGATTAGCTGCTCTGGGATGGCAGTTTCTCAATTGCTTTTCTAGTCTAGTTCCTCCAGTTATTTATGATACTACATGTACCCACCAAAAAAGCTGTGTATAAGATTATTCATGAGAACATTTTCAGCTCTAGAAGGCTGACAAACACATGCAGATCCCTAAAGAGTTAATCTGGCCTGTGATCCATCCTGACAGTTACAGTGATGCAACAAGGATGTGGGCTGCCTCCCTCTGCTAGGATAAAGTGGGAAGGGTCTGCATGCTCAGGCTCCCACGGGCTGGCAAAGGCACAGACAGATGGTGTCTACACAGGCACCACACCGATCAAGCAATTAGATAACTAGGACAGCTTCAATATATCTAAAAAATATTATGCATGCATTTGTGCATATCCAAAATACCCATTATTTTATATGCCACCTTCCTTTAAAGTGAGCTTTATAAGTGACCTTCCTTATGACAATATGCTTTGTCTATTGTTAAGCCTCTATCCTGGATGTTTTGAAACATCACTACCATCATCACCACATCTTTGGTAAAATATTTGACTATGCTGTTTTACTGTTTTGCCTGTGCTGCCACTGTTGGATCTTTTCAAAGAAAAGCACAAACAGTTAAGCGTGAGAGCCCTTAAAATTTTCTATCAAGTGAGTGGATTATGAACATCAAGACAATAAAATCAGGAAGCACTTTAGCCTGAAATACTGGTGAGCGCTGTTCTGTAGACATTCACAAAACCAAACATTTCCACAAGGAAGAAAAGCAGTTTAAACTACAGAGAGGAATGTGGAAAAAAATTTATGTGACAAGCAATACTGTCCTCATTTATGCAGTTCCAATCAGAATGTAATCCCTGATCATGCTAAGTATTTTGAACTAATGAAGTTTCCTAAACTCTGGAAAAACTACATTTGTAATTTTTTGTTTGTTGGCGATTCCTTGTTAGCTGGAACTAAGAAGAACCTTCTTTAAAATCACATCACACATGTTTCTTTAATTATCTGAGTAGGTTGTTACAGTAGCATATTCTCTCTTTTGAGGGTCAGAACAATATCTTGTTTACAACACTTTGAATGCCATTACAATCTCCAGAGAAAGACACTTGGTCTTGAAAAACAAGATTTGTGGGTTTCTCTGCATTTTGTTACAGTGCCCAGATTATAAAATCAGCTCTTGTTGCCAGAGTTGGACCCACCTGAGTCACAAGACTGAAAATGTGCAGAGATGAAACCAAACAAGTGCTTCAATGCAGAGAACATATGTTGCTTGTAAAATGAGGAAATCTGAGATCAATGTTATTGATACCTGCTTTTTAGCTCTCTGTAATGAAGCTTCCAATTTTTCAGCTGTTGTCTGGAAAGGGTGACATTCTCCATCAGTCACCTACAGAAGAAAAGAATTAGCAAGAATAAAAAGACTGAGCTTTCAAAGAGGGAGCCAATGTTACACAACTTACATGGCAGAAACATCTTGCACTGTTTAAGGGGAAACATTTGCAAACCAAATTTACTCGCAATAGGAGTGACAGACTTAGAGCTGACAAATTAAAATCCAGGATGTCAGTGCAGAACAGTATGCACAGAATGAACACAGTCCCACACATCTGATGGCACCAGCCTCCTGCCATGCTGCAGGCTGAGATGGGCTGTCTCAAGAAATGCTACATGCATCCCACCTCTTCACTTGGCCTTGGTTTGCACTTCCCAGACTTTTTTGACTGTTCCCTGTGAAATGTCTGTTAATGTACGTGACTTCACCTCACCAGACAAAGGCATGTGAGCAGCCTGTATTCCACCACGTAGCAGTGTTTTGGAATTCATATCACCATAGTATGGAGCTGGAATAAGACATCCACCTAAAGACATTAAAAAATGAACATTTCTCATTAGCATTCCTCCCTCTGCCCTGGGCCCGTGCTGGCTGCTTGGGGAAGGAGGAGCACCCCGGGGAGGCTGCCCATGGCACTGGGGTGGCTCCCAACCACCGCCCTTAGGACAGGCTGACTCTCCCTTGTGCTCTGTGGTGCCAGGCCCTGCATTCCTTACTGACAGCGGGGACAACTCCCATGCACTTCATGCCACCCCAGCAGACCGCTCCCTCCACACTGCAAGAGTTCTGCTTTAGACCCACCATCTTCTCCACGATGTGGCTCCATTAGCGGGATCTGCAGCACCAGGACAGCTGGTGGGGAAGGGTGATGGGATCCACTCACCTGAACATGGGAAGAAAGAGAGCTGGGGTCAGTGCAGGGGCAGGTGCACTGACCTTTTTCTCCCAAGGATCCATAGCAGAACAAAGTTTCAATACACTGACTTCAAGCAGGTTTTTCCCTACATCCGTGTTTTAAACCTGTCCTTCAATGAAGGACATTCTAGTCTTTCAAAGGTAAGAAAATGTCTTAGACATTTAGAAAATGAGCAGGTTTTGAACTCCTTGAAAAATGGACTTTAGAAAATGGGGAAAGAGTTAATTCTCAGCAAACACTAAAACAGTAATGCACCAAAAAGCTCCTGTTGTAGCTTTTTAGTATCTAAACAAGGTCATGATGCTCCAGTTAAAAAAGTTATTTCAGCAGCACTTTGGCAATATACAAACATTGTATTAAAGTAATATTTATTATTAAGAAATAATTTTATTAATTTCTGGAAACGTGGCAATAATTTAGGAAATGCTGATTAGCACTGAGTCTGTAACTAGTTCATCTGAAGGACTCAATTATCTTCCAAACAGAGAAATGGCACAAAACCGCGTGGATGGCTTTAATCCTCACAGTGCTTATGCTGGAATAATATGGCATTGACAGCATTTTGTGGGAGGTTCCAAATAGTTTGGTTTTTCTTCTTTGCTTTTTATTCTGCAAAGTTGCGGATCTCTGGAAATTGCCCAACAGCTGTATGACCTTAGCAATTTCTGAGGTACCAAAATGTAGCATCAGCGCCCATTTATCCACTGGCGCTCCACAAGATATGTACTGTGCTACAGTTGTGCCTAAATCAGGTCATAATCATTACTGCTGAATCTCAAGAGCTGGTCTTGTGTAAATAATGAAGAAAGAGGTCACCTTTTTGCACCTAGGAGTTGCGGACTGACTTTTCCCCTGAAATAGCAGTTTCCACAAAACCACTTTGACTCATTCAAGTTGTTAAAGACTTTTGGAGGCTGGTGTGTGACAGCACTGCTGAGAAATGCAGAATCTGCCCGGGTTATCTAATAGCAGCTGACATGACACTGCTGCGGTCGGACATGACAGGAAGGCCGCACACTTAGGAGTCTTACAAAAGCCCTGCCAGAGGATACACAGGATTGATTGTTCTCACTTCTCAGTTGGTCTCACTTACACTTGTGACATGAACACCAGCGAACTGATTTAGCATTTCTTTACCAACCACTACCTGAGCATCTGCAAAAGTATTTTATCCTTGATCTCTTTGCTGCATCACTGGAACAGCACATTAAACCTTAGGCAACAGAATTTCATTTCAGTGTGCGTATGACAGACTGTATACCATTTGGGCTATTCTAGAAACAGGAAAACTAAAGCAATTGAACCTTAAAGCCCAGGTTCTCAAGAGGCAGTTGTAAATGCATTATTCCCAAATGATGCCTGTGGGAGGGACGTGAATCCTTACCTGTCAGCGGACACCAACAGACTGCAGTCCAGTCTCCCAACTTCATTCCACAGGGTTAGTTAGCGCTGCAAATACCCACTGAACTCACGCAAGAAACTGTGTTCTGCTTCTGGTCTCCAAGTTCCTGCATTGCTTGTGGGTTTATGATTGCTATCTTAACTTCTTGGAAAGTAGGCTTCACACTGCATTGAAGTACAGTATGCTAATTAAAGGATTCCTAGTGTGACGACAATAATCTATGGAATTGTCTTTGTTACTATCATGATTAGCCCATGACTGGTCCTTTCAGATTTAAGTATCAGTGCATTATGATATTATCAATACTAGAAAGTAGTATTTCTAGTAATAATTTCCATTTTTAATTAATTGGTCAACAATTATCTAGATGTATGTTAAAGACCAGATGCTACAACTGATTTGGGCTGATCTGGATGCTTTTGTGATAGTTGAAGATGTCTTTACCAAACAGAAAAGATGTAATAAACAATATACTTTAAACAATTTTAAGCAAGGAAAGAGCTAGAAGGTCACTTTCTTATAGAGGTGCTAGGTGTAGAAAAGAACCTTTGACTGAAAAATTTTTAAGCCACTAGGTGAAAGAATAAGTGAAAAGCTCCTGCTGCTATCTGAGAAACTACAGGAACTAATCAATTAAATTAACTAGGCTAAAGTTTCAAATGCATGTATGTGAACAGAAGGTAGTATTTCTTTCGGTTAGAGATGAAAACTAACTAAATGAACTATTTGAAATTTGAAGCTCAAGGAAGAAAAGAAGTATCTTGAATAAGCTGAAAATGTCACTGGCTGAATAATCATAGGAAAAGATATGACAACAAACTGATACACAAATAAAAGTACATCCTGAAGGCCAGAACCACAGAGTCATTAAGGTTGGACAACACCTCTCAGATCAGCAAGTCGAACCAGTCACCCAGCACCACTGGGTGTGTGTTCACCACTAAACCAAATCCCCAAGTGACCATCCACACGCCTTTTGAACACTCCCAGGAACGGTGATTCCAACACTTCCCTGGGCAGCCTATTGCAGTGCCTGACCACCCTTCCAGAGAAGAAATTTTTCCTAATATCTAGTCTAAACCTCCACTGGCACAACTTGAGGCTATTTTCTCTGGTCCTGTCACTTGTTACCCAGGAGAAGAGACCAACCCCCACCTCACTACAAGCTCCTTACTGGACCTGAAAAAGCAAACAAAAACCCAACCCATGAAATTTTTGAGTTTTGGCACATAATCAAAGCAGAGTAACTAGTTATAGTAGTTATAGCTTGCCAACTCTTGCATTTCATTAACAATATCCATGGAGCTTGGCTTGCTTCTGTCAAAGACAAATTACTTTAAAGTACCTTACATTTTCCACAGTGTGTTACCCACAGAGGGGTGACTTACTCCTTTGCATCAAATTGCTTCTCTGTTCAACCATTCATATTCACATCTACAGCCATTTAAAACATGGTGAACAAGGAAAGAAATTACACTTTTATATAAGAAAGGTGAATGCAAGGTTAGAGGCAACCTAGGGCATGGCTCTAATGTTAAACACATACCCACTTTTAAAAAATCAGTATGATGCAAGTGGCACAGTGGTATTGACAACAGTGAAGCTTTGTGGCAATGCAATAAGGATTTTCAGTTTCAAAACCTACTGAAGCAAGACTTAAGCATGAATAAATAGCAATAGCTTAGCAAAAATCAGAGGGATTAACTGCTTCAAGCCAAGGCTTGTAATGTATCCATACAGGCTTCACCTGTACCAGGCTGCAAGAATAAACAGACGAACTATACATACTTTGGCCCTGGGAATATAAACTGCAAAAAGACAGCAGTGAACAATATAATGACATGGTGAATATGATGTGTTCTAATTCCTGACACAGCATAGCACATTTCACGGAATTGAGTAAGCCATTGGACCATGAAGTGGCACCATACAATCAAACATTTAGGAGCAGCTTAAGGAGGGCTGCTACTTCAAATGTACTTGAAGGAATCAGAGGAAGTCACGACACATTATCCCATCACAGAAAGAGTAACAATGCCCAATGGCCCAAAGCAGTAGTGGTGTGAAAATATGTAAGAGCTATGAAAAACCACCAAAAAATTGTTTTCTAATTGGAAAAATGCCTCCCTCAGGAAGGTAAATATTAGGAAAGGAGGAGGAGTGAAAAAAACCAACTAAGCTAAAATGCCCAGTACTGGCAAAGTGCTGTGAAAAGGTTGTACAGACTCATGGGGAACATCTCTACTTTTCTTTCCTGCCCCCTCATTCGTTTCTCCTCCTCTGTTAAGATCTGCTTATCTACGTATCAGCTGAGGAAGACAACTCCTTAACAAGTTCTCCATGCATCACAGTAGTTGTGAATAATTTCAGGATGTAACATAAGAAAGCTTTCAAGCATCAGAAATGGGTTTTAACAGTCTCCAAGCAGAAAAGGTAGGAATAAGAAGGTACTTCTTGTTGTGAAATGTAACTTGATAGTCTTCTGATTAATAAAAGTGGCAGAAAACAAGATGCAATTATCTTGGTGTGTGGGTTTTTTTGGTGTTTTGTTTGTTTGGTTTTTTTGTTATAGCTATTCTGAAGATATTAGTCTAGCTGCAAAAACATATGAAGGCCCACCCTCCTCTAAGCCCTCCAAAGGCCATTAGAGAATGGCTTTATAGAATATTTAAAAACATTTCCATCATTAGATATTACAGTTTATTTGAACAGAATCTACTTTTTGTGAGTGAATATACAGGGACAGGAAATTGTTAAGTTTTGCCAACTATATTCATAAAACCCAAGATTTAAAAGTTTATGTGATATTCAACAGAACATAACCAATATTCTCTCAAAAAATTTAGTATCAATCTGAAGGAAAACAACTTTCTTCAAAATAAAATGTGACATAATTTTACAGCATGTAAGTTTAAAAGAAACTTATCTTCAACTGCTGCATTAATAAATCCATATGAATATAAACAATCTGATTTAATCACATTTGTCATTTCCAGTTACAGTTTAGCAATTACAAACAAATACAAGTTACTAAGCTAGAGTCATTTTTTGTCCTGGTCTGAACGTTGAGCCAACTTGTCCTTTCCTCTTCTTGGGATTCTGAAAATTATCATACCTGGAAAGAGGTATTAGAAAATTCTTACAAAATGCGTATGTCTCTTCAGATGCATATTAATGCAGCACACAACTACAGATGTTTATTTTTGTGGAAATGAAGAATGCATGTCTTCTCAGACCTGGGCAGCTAAAGGAGTTTTCATCCACAAACCTTAACTCAAAGAGCTCTCTGTCCTGCTTAATTTTTTTCCCAGATTTTCATTTCAGTCCCTTCCAAGTCTAAGGAAACACATTCTGCTTTTCAGTATGTTTATACTTCTACAGATTATTGCTTTTTCCTAAACATGGCAGCTACAAAGACCATTACAGAGAGTTAAACCCCAGCAATTTGAAAATATGAGGGGTCCTACTAAGTGGGAGCAGGAAGGACCTCGCTCTAAGTTTTAGAGCATTGGTGCCTCTTTGTACTGGTACAGCTCTTAACATAATACAAGGGATCTCTGGCCTGTGATTTCTAGGTCCAACACTAATAAAAAACAATAAAAGACAATTCACTGATAAAATATTATCCCTTTCCCAGTATCTAATTTAATATTTCTGAAAAAACTGCTGCAAGAAGTTATTCAACTCTGCTGCCATTCCGCACATTTATTTATTGTGTTTCCAATGTAAAAGGAATGTGCAAAGAGCAAATTTCCACTGAATTCACAATTATAAAAAAAGTAATACTTACAGTTCAGTAAAATTCCTCCAGTCATCTTGACTAATGGATGGTCTCATACCCTGAAGTGCAGACATCAGATGGGACTGGGTAATAATTAAAGTGGTCTTGGCAAGCCCTGACTGGTTAACGGTGCTGTCCTCCTTGAAAACAGAGCCATGGACAATGAAAAATTACCACAGAAACACAGTGCCATCAGTATCACTAACTCTGGAACCTTCTCATTACATGTACAAATGTATTATAAACACAGCTACAACCTCCCCCCCCTTCCATACTAATAACACAGAAATAACTGTTTAGCTATATAGATGGTAACATCTGCCTTATTTTCCTTAAACTAAGCATAACTTTGCTATTTCTGTTATATTGTATTTAGTATTATTGCAGGAATTATTTATTGAAATACTAAGAAGTGTGGGAAAACAATAGAAAAGTGTTAAGACTAAATAATAACAACAACAAAAAAAAGCCATACTCCATTCTTGCTTTTGTTATTGGCTTTGACAGCATTGCCTTCTGTCCTCAGGTGCTCTATTTGCTGCTCCTGGTTGTTCTCCAGGGAGCCTTCTTGAGAAGCTGCTCTAAGCATTGAAGGTTGCGAGGATGCTACATCTCTCTGAGTGAGGCTGGTAAAGTCATAAGTGATGGAGTTTGGTCCAGACAAACACAAAGAGCTCTAAATTGACCACAAGGAGAAATACATTAATTCATTATGGAAAGATTTAGGTTAATTTGTCCAGGTGTTTGGGCAATGAAGTGTTTCATGTTTGGAAAAAATATAAGTATTTTCACAATGGTCCATCTCAAAAAGAACAAATGTCTGCTAAGTCTACTGTTTTATTTACTTATGAAAACCTGTGGTTCTGAAATCTGGGCAAGTTTATACAGTTATCTTTAGAAGTACTTTGGAATTCAAATATTCATCACCTCCAAATTCTTCATGCACGTGGTAAAACATTCACATTTCAAATTCAACAACTTTAGGAGATCAAAGTCCTTGTAACCCTGCTGATCAATCTTCACAGTCAGAGGAAAACTGAAGTCGCTACAGACACATTAATCAAACCCTGTCATCTATAATGTGAGATAAAACATACCAAAAGCACCTTAGCAGTCAGTAGTTGGTTCTCTGATGTCAAGCTACTTTTGGCTTTAAGAATCAGTGCAAGTTTTGAAAACAAGAGTCTTAGAACTTTGATAACTACTTGTAATAAGAGTCCTACAACAGATTTTGAAAATGAATGTGCCATGGATCACACACGAACTCTGAAATCATCTGTTCACCCTAATTTGCTCAGAGGTAGCACATCCCGCCTGTCAGCCAAGTGACAAGCTGGCAGCTGATCACTGTGCAAGTGCTGGGCATTCAACCTGTACATCCCTGCCTGCCAGCTGGCCAGGGAACATGCTGCTTTCCGTGCAACTGCCACATCAGGAATTCTGCTTTGTAAGAACAGCAATAGAATCTAAGGTTTAGTTCTGTTCTTTACAAAATTCCATGGTCAGATTATTCTATTAACGCATGTTTTATTGGACACTGAAAAAGGTTTGTTGGTTTCTTAAGACTATAACTTAATTCTTGAAAGCTGGATGGTCATTCTTTAGTAATAAAACTACATTAAAAACAACAAACCAACCAACCACCAAAAAGTCTAAAACTGTTTTAGTATTAAACTTTGGAAGGGAACAAGCCATTTGACCAGAGAGTAAAATCCAGTATGAATGCAGTTTGCTTCATTATAGGGTATTAAGCAGTATTTTGGACTTTTGATTTTGAAGTCCTGGAAAGTTGCAGGGAGTCCACATTGTATTTTCTCAGATACATCCTTCCGTCCCCTTGCCCACTGTGGACTACAAGGTATAGACTGAAGGTCAAAGCAGACATAATTGTATTTATAAAACCGTATCATACCTAGTTCAGTTTTTCTCCTTCACAACTAATAATATTTAGAAAATTCAAAATATTGAGTGAGTAATTTACCAGTTCTGAAGGAGTTCCATTTCCCAGCTCTGATTCATAAGAGCTTCCAAAATAAATACGATACATGTTGGACCTTGGGTCTTCAGGAAGTAAGTCAGACATGTCTAAAGAAATAAGAGATTGCTCTAGCCCTGTTTCTCCATCCATTGCTGAATCATCTGAGCCACTGCTGTGGTTTAGAAAAACCATGGAAGAAAGACTGAAGTCACTGTCAGAACTAGATCCAAAATCCTGTGGAAAAGAACAGTACATTTGAAGAGTTAGTTCCTAATCAAGTGCAATCTGAAATACATGAAAAGATTTCATATACAGAGCAAATTAAATCATTGGTTTACATTTTACTCTAGTAATTTGTCTTTCTCTAGGAGTGTATTTCCAAATATTTTGGTAAGAAAATCCAGTACTTTTAAGCAGAACTTTCTGTCTTCATACTAGAAGAATAGTTTGAGGAGTTAATCTTAAGGTTTTATTTGTTTCAACTGTCTCAGTAACAAGTGTTGGGAAACTTCACCTACATCTTCTGTTGTAAAGCTGTATCACTTCTGTCTCAGCCTCCAGGCAATTTAACATCTTGTTTAAAGTGCTCTAGGATATTGAAGTGAGTCTAATTTTACAGCCTAATTGCTGTACTCATCTTCATTCAGAGCCAACATGTTTTAAGTGCTGACATGGAAATCACAGTTGTTGCTTTAGACTGCAGGTTTCTGCAAACCTTTTTGACTGTACACCTCTATCAGTAAAAAATTTCTGAGCACATTCCACCAAATACATGGATAATTTATATACACGTAATATTGAAATTCTTGTATTTTCTGCCCTCTTTCCAGCTAGAACCAGAATACAGGCATTAAAACTGTGAAGAGAGGTGGCTGAACACATATTAAGGGAGGATAAGACCTGTCAGTCATATAAGAGGTACAAACCAAGGATGGGATCCTGTGCTTTGGAAGTGCAAGTATTAGAAGTATTAGTAGAAATATTAGAAGATGAATCAGATATCACCACCCTCTTGCCACTTCTCTCCTGACTTCAGTCATACTCAATCTGTTGGAACAACTCCACAATATCCAATTTCTTGCTTCCTCCATCATCCAAAATGGCCATCTCAAAACCAGAAATGCTAGATGTTCCTAAGAAACTCTGAGTGGGATCTCTCCTATTGATCTGTCAATCATTCCTCACAACTGTGATAAATGGGTTTATATAAGTCTAAATCTGTTTAACATTAAACATCTACCATGAAATGAAGGTGTTTAAGAAGTATTTAAACTAATTTGTTGCATTATTCTTTATTTTTCTGCAAACATATTAAAATTTTAGTCCTCTACATAAAAAATAGGAAAACTAAATCTTATTCAACATAAGCATTCAAATTTTGCTAAAAAGACGTGTAATAAGAACTCTATCAAATGTTCATCAACATCAAAAGAGGAAAGACTTCTTTTATATCAGTTTTATTTACCTGTGTTAAACCTAAATTTAAGTTAGTATGGAGTGCCTCTAACTGGGCATTGTATAATAAAGCTTTTAGGTCAGCCCCTGTGAACTGTTCTGTTTTTGCTGCCAAATCCTGGAAGTCCACATCATTTGCCAAGGACAGGGAATGACTGAGAGCTTTTAAGATTTCATAGCGTGAATTCTGTAAAAAAGGGGAAAAAAATGTCAGTAAAGCAACCTGTTATTTCCTTTGTCCTGATTGCTTGATGGTGCTTTGCCCTGTCACAAGCAACTTCCTCTCTGAGGGGGAAAGGGTCTATTTTAGAGAAGATACTACTGTCTAATACTGGAAAGATACTACCCTTAACCAAATGCAATATACAGGGAAACATATTTCTCTAAACATCCAGTTAATATCTGGGATTTTTATACATAAAAATATGAAGGTGAAGTCTGCTACTCACATGTCCTTTGGTAAAGAGAAGTATGACAGAAGTGTAAAAGTTCTGTTTACCTGAATGATCTTACTCTAAACCAGACATTTACAACAAACAGGAAAAGGGAGGGGAGGGGACTGTATCTAAGCTCTTAAGGCACAGGATTAACTTCTTCATGTGTGTGTCAGAATGGAATAATGTGGTATGTGTTAATGTGTGAACTAAGCTGAAAATGACCAGCACTAATTTTTTTCTCATAAAATGGGAATCAAATGCACACATTGTAGAGCCTCAAATGAATGGCTATGGTTCAAGCAAATCCCACACCTCTTGGACTCATAATTCAAAGAAAGATACAGAAGGTTATAAACACTATGCTGCATCCGATTTCTTTCTGCAGGTTAGTTTCCTGTTTTAATTTTTTTTTTTTAATTTGCCTTTATCCACAAGATATGACTTGATCCTGAAGACTGTGGTAAGCAGCCTTTTCTTTCCCCAGTTTTATGTGAACACACTGACACTAAAATCAGTGAACTTAAACTGTTGTGTAACTGGAGCTGGGCAATCAAATCCACCTTGTCCAGGTTCGAAACATCACTAAACACAAACAAAAGGAGAACAAGCCCATTAATTTGATTTTTTTAACTTGCCTCTCATACAAAATTCTTTATTTCCTCACCTGATCAGGAGGTGGACAGTACAGGCACTTATCCAGTCGACCTGGCCTTAGCAAAGCAGGGTCAATCAAATCTGGACGACTAGTAGCAGCTAGCACATAAACCCCTTAGGAAAGTGGAGAAAAATGCCATTAACATCTGCTAAACTTTTGCATGAAAAGGAGCACACAGATGAATTGTTACCTTGTAAGCCTTCCACACCATCTAACTCAGTCAACAGCTGGTTAACTACTCGGTCGGTAACTCCTGTGTTGTCATGACCTCGGCGAGGAGCAATAGAATCAAACTCATCAAAGAAAACAATACAAGGCTTAGCTGCCTGAGCTCTAAAAGGGGAAAAAAAAAGCAAAACTTAAAAAGTCTACGTTTCAGTCACAAGTAAAATTGCTTAGAAATACTAAAGGCAATTGTTTTTAGACAATTCAGAGAAAAGTTATCTTTAATGAGAGAATGGAAAATCTATTGTCTGCATAATTTAAGAGGTTCTAAAGAACTGGATTGCAATGGCATCACTGCCTCTTTTGTATGACGTACCTTGCACTTGCTTTATCGTTTCAGAAGTGTTCAATTGTCATTTTAATATAATAGACAAAAGCTCTAAAATCCAATCACTGCAAATGAGCCCTACAAAAAGACTGCCCACACGATAAATTACATGAGAAGCAAAGGCTATGTAGGATATGTTTACATTAGTGAGCACTGAGAGTCATTAAGGGCAGATTTAGGAAAAAACCCAAAGTACTGGCATTGAGGACCTCAATACCAAGTTTAATATGATCCTATGTATTGAGTGTGCACTACTAGTTGGAGCATACTCGACTGCCTTCTGGAATCATCTGAAAGGAATTCAGCATGTGTTTTCCAAGACATTTCTTCATGTGAACCAACGCACTGTAAATGGGGAGAACTGGGAGTGCAGCTTCAAAAGTGCACTCCTGATCGGAGCCAAACACACAGTTCTTGAATAACGATGGTCAAGGTGAACCTGCCGAGATGTGCACATCTGGATCAGCACAACTGATTATTTCAGATGCTCTGGTGATCTGATGCCATGTCTCTCCTCAGACAACAAAATTACTTCTTGCTTCTTCAATCAACAAAATTAATTGATAACATCACAAACCTTTACAAAACGAACCTGTTAAAGATGTCTCGAACTGCTTGTTCACTTGCTCCAATGTATTTGCTGAGCAGCTCTGGTCCCTAAAAAAATAATCAGAAAAGAACACTCATGCCATGTTTCTTAGTTTTAATTTGTAATTCAACATCAGCATATATCTTGTGTACTAGAGTGAATTTTCCTGTAACCAAGACAGTGGCATCTTTAACAGAAGAGCCAAGGGGTAGGGATAAGCCAAAAGAATTTGTTAAGGATTCCAATTTATTTTTAAGTAGTCATTTCCATTTTTCTACTATAACAGAGAATGTATTACAGTATCACAAGACAAAGGTTTACACCGTATTTTAAAAAACTGTTTAAAATACATTACTTAATTTCCTTGTCCAGTGGAACCAAAATCTGGGGACTTTTTATAAAAAAATGAGGAACTAAGAACTAAGATCTAATTAACTTTTATAGTTCTACCTAAGGCATAAGTATAGGAAAAAAAATCTCAGTAATAAAACTGTGAAGTTCCAGAAATCAAACAGTGGAATATCCAGAGACATGCAAAATTTTAAATACAAGCTCCTTACTTTGGTATTTTGCCCTCACAAGCACATACTTTCAGGTATTATGTCAAGCTATTTCATCCAGTTAATAAAATGAATGAATTAATCTTAAAATCTAGCTACCTTGATACTGATGAAATTCATTCCACTCTCTCTTGCAACTACTCCTGCTAACAGTGTTTTTCCTGTCCCAGGCGCTCCATACAGCAAGACTCCTGATCTCTGTCGTATGGGCAAGTTTGCAAATAATTCTGGATACTGGAAAAGAGTTTCAATGTGATACATACCAAAATACATAATTATTGTAATGTACTGTAACATCACTGACTATTGAATGCACCTAATTTATTTTATCCACATTATTATCCCAACAGCTCACTGGACTGTTAGTAGTTTACCTGGGGCTGAAGTAGGTTCCTAGGTTTAGTAGGTACTTAAAACACAAACAAGCAAGATTTTCTACCAAGATGAAATAGGACAGAATAAGGATGGACTAAAGCTTTACAATATCCATACTGGTACTTCTAAGTTCCTATTTTAATATTGAGTGATATGACCAAATATACTGTTCAGTCATTTCTCTGAAGACTGAAACAGATGGCTCAGCTCAATGCTCAAGTTTTAAGCAAGGCAGAAAGGCCAAAATAAAATAAAGCAGGATTGATGGATCAGCATTCATTAAAAAAAACCAAACAAACAAACAAAAAAAAACCCCCACAACAAAAAACCAAAAAACACACTCCTCTAGCAAAAGCACTGCAAAAGACGACTGGAAATGTGATCTCTACAGAGCCTAATCACAAAGTCTGCAACAGAGAATGTAGCAATACTCCAATATTCTAGAGCAACACTTGATCTGTAGTAAAGCTCAAGCCACTGCCTTTATATTTGGCAGAGGGAAGGGGAAGGAGAAAGAGTTTTCCAGTACCTGAAGACAGCTGAAGACCGGAAAGCTACAAAAGTAGCTTAAAATGATGTCTGTCATCTTTCTATCAAATACTGTGTTGCATCTTAAAAATCATTCTTTCCCTACTAACATTATATACAAAATTCAACTAACTAATTTAAAAGAACTCGGTACCTTTGCAGGTAACATGATGGTATCCATGAGAATTTGCCTCACATCTTTTAAGCCACCAATCCTGTCCCAGCGAAGGTCTTTAGGTATATGAAGGTTGGCATTTCTCAGAGCTATGGGAGTAAAATCTTTAAGAGCTCTCTGAAAATCCATAGTTGACAGGTTCAATTCTGCTTAGAAATGAAAGAAAAAAGAAATCCTGAACAACAAAAAAGAACACATAGACTACTGGCAAAAAATTCCTCACAATATGTAATAATTAAATAAATTTTAAACATAAAAACTGGCTTTTTTATTTCTGTATTACTACACCAGTTCTGGATAACAGAAGTAAGACCATGAAAATAGATGCTTTGTTTTCAACGTACCACCATTATCCAAAGCACTCTGGTTAGAAACACAACCATGAATGGCACGATCAACCAGCATGGTAAAATCTCTGGCAACAAAACCTTCCGTTTCTTTCGCAATACACTGAAGGTCAAGATCAGAGAAGTTCTTTGGATCAGAATTCAGTTTCTTCTTTATTATGGAATACAGCATTTCACATCTTTGCTTCTGAAAAACAGGATTGTGCAGCAAGTGTATATGGAGTTTACTTTTTATATGGGGTTCAGGAACTCAAAGAGTAAATACATATGAATCACTAAAATTTCCTTAAATATCTGCATGTCACCAAAACTTCAAATAACAAAACCTAAGCAGGCATGAATATAAATAAATGCTAGTTCTTCGTGTGCATTTCAATAAATTCAGCAGTTTTGTAACTTTTTAAGTATTTACCTCACCACGGCTACCCTAGATCCAGCAATAATAATGAAGCAACACTCCACCCCCAAAAGAACATCTTTCAGTTTGTCAGTATGAGTAGAGAATACATTTGAGATTAAATACATAGGATTACATAAAAATGCTTCAGATAATTCAGTATCTTTTGAGATCTTGATTTTTCCAGTGATGTCTCACCCTTACTTGTGTATTAGTATTAAAATTAATAAAAGCAGACTGCAAAATTAACAAAAGCAATAAAACTGCAGGAGGTGGGAAAAAGCTACACTGCATCTAACACAGAATTCCCTCGTCAGTGGCTTTTAATTGCTGGCCTGTGACAGAAGATACACAGAGAGGAATAACTCATGTTAAATACAAACAAATCACTGGGGTACACAGGGGTTCAAAGTATCTGCTTTCTCCTGCAAGAAAGTTACTACTCTTCATTCTTCTCTCTATCCATTTTTCTTTTCAAAATGGACTATATTCAAAAGTAGGGGGATACAATTAATACAGAACACAAAAAACCTTCCCATAAAGTTAACAGTTAGTTTTAATAACCCTTTTAAAATACACTTTCTAGGGACATATTTATTTCTCTGAGCTGTGAAATACATACTTAAGTTTAATTTCATTTATCTAATGGTGGTGACTTACATGCTTTTCAAAGCTTCTCCTTTAGCATCCCCTTATATGTAACATGCCTATCTCACCTGTATTAGACAACTTGATGCTGAACTATCACCTGAGACCACTGAAGGGTGGGGCCAACTGGGAGTTTTCACTGGATTTTTTTTTTTTTTTAAACTTTGTAATGACAGGTATAAATTCTGAGGTATTCAAGCATGATAAAAGAACTTCTAAGATTTCCAGATTTTTTTTCTCATCTTCAGGTGTACTATTGTTGCAGCTGCTCCAGCATCATATTTGAAGCTGATGGAAAGGCAAACAAAATTTTAACCATTTCACTTGAATTTACCTGATCTGGAGATCGGATACATTTGAAGCACTGGAATATGTGAGTTCCTTGTGCTGGTACCAGGGAAGGATGAAGGGAATGTTCAGACTCACTTGTGGCAATTAATGCAATCAAACTCCCCATGGAAATAACTTCTTTGATTAGATCTTTCAAAACTAAACACAGAAGACATTGCTCCATGAATTATAAAATAACAAAAGATTCTGCATTTCAGAACAGACATTTTTACTGTACTGGAGAGCAGGATTAGGGCACACAAAAAGTAACAGCTTACAACATATTATTTTTATTCCCATGTCTACAGTTGGTTTTTTAACTTAGGAAAAAAAAAAAGATGTACAGTAATTTTCTCTAGGGCAGTTTATTCCATTAATAAAATGACATCAGAAGTGTTCTTGAAAAGTGAAATTTGTAACATTACTGATGATGTCTACCACAGGATATTAAACATGCATTTTTTGGTGTGTGCTATTATTCCCTCCATGCAAACAAAAAGGGGAAAGTTATAAAAATAGATGTTAAGCCCAGAAAATAAGCACTCTAGAAAAAAAGTAATATATAAAAGAAATTAAGGATGCAAGGTAGATCTTCAAGGACTAATCTATAAACTCTAAAGCTCTGTCGTATGCACTATACCTTTAAATAAAGTAATAAGAAACCCAAACAATTCTGCATGTAACTTAAGAGCACATTTTAAAAAAAGAAATTATAGTAAGATTTTCTGAACTTCAAAAGTAATTCAGCAAAAATTATACTAACTCCCTCAAACTGAGCTAAGAAATGGGAGATATTTTTGCTATGGCTTTATTAATCTTGACCATTTAAATTTAATTTGCAACTTATCCTTGCCAAGATTTTTGGGAATAGAAAGGAACTGTATACAGGATATCAAACTATACTTGATCATTTCATCTTATTTTTAACATCTGTGGATTGTTACACTGTAAAGCAAAATAGAAGTATATCAAGTATATCAAGTACAATGATAAAAGAAGTTGGTATTCATCTAAAAGAAGTTAGTTCTAAACATCAGTATCAAATTTATATATCACTGTAATTATAAATAATTATGGAAAACACAAAATCAAATTATCAACACTTGTCATTAAAGAATCACCTGCAGTTTTTAATCAACTGCAACATACTTGAGTGCACAAACAATATAAAAAACAGAACACAGAAGCCTTTACCACTGGCAGTGCTACTGACAACGGGCATCACCGTCAGCAGCAGTGGTGGAACTACCACTGGCAAGGACTACTCCAAGCTCCAGAGTGCACTGCTTTGATTCAGCCAGTGGTCCACAAATGGCCTACATACTGTAATTTGTGAATCTCTGACTGACTATCACATGGTCCAGAGGCAGTAATGATACAGACAGAATTGTTTGGGTAGGACAGGACAATTCAGGTGCAATAAATTCTACGTTACATTATATTTGCATCCAGGCGCACGTAGCAAGTATTACCATAAGCAAGTCTATTGCTTTGAACTGTTTCAGGGCTGTTCTCATGCTCTGGTGTAGAAGGTGCTCCGACAATGTGATCAAGATCATCCATCAAAAGAATGGATGGTTGTCTCCACGCTGCCTCTAAAAAAGCTTCTTCCACATTTTTCCTTATGTTTATTAATCTCTTTCCTAAAACAAAATGCTATTATAATGACAGAACATATCAGGAAAAAAAAAATCAGACTACCTGCATCTTGCTCACATAATACCACAATGTTTTGATTTGTCTAGTTTAAACTTTGCATCCATAAATCCAGGTACCAAGATTAAACCACAGTCAACAATCAGTAAAGAGTCCACATGTTCAATCAAAAAAGTAGTGGAAGGATCCACATGTCCTAAGGTGAGATTAATCATCTTTCACTAACCACTACAGAAGCCTACAGGTCTAATTTCCAGACAATTAAAACCAGAGCAGTATCAGCAGCACTCTGAAATAGCTGCTAAAGAGTCCTGCAATTGGAGGAATTTTCCAGAGTGAAGAACCTAGCTCTTTATCAATCTTTCCCTTTTTCTCTAGAGCAAGAAGCTTAGTAGGGACTTAAGCAAAGGAAGTACATCCATGGGCACACATAAGGGCTCTGTAAGAAAACAACTGAGTGTCTTCTGCCTCTGTAACAGCAAGACTATTTAGAAAGACCAGCAAATGAAAGAGAAAAAAAAAAAATCCCTTTTTGTCCTGTTCTGTCTTTGTACGAAGTGCTTGTTTTGAAGTCACAAAACCTAAGGATTCATCTCATAATCATCATTATCTATAATCACAAGTGCTAGGCAACTATTGTCAAATACACTAGCTTAGTAAATTCCATATGCCATCATAATCAGAGTTCAGTTGGTCATTTGATCCTTCTTGGGTGCCTGTGTCATCCTTTCACTGAGTAATACAGACACCCTTTAACACTAATGGTTTGTTAACACTTGATTCAGCTAGCACAGCTGAAAAAAACACACAGTTCAACTAGCAGCTCCTTCCTATTTCATAACAATTAGAAATAAGCGTGGCAGGCATGGTTTGAATTCAGTGGTAGTATGTGGGAGAGAAACTGCTAAAACTGTGACAGAAGCTTACAGCAGCTGTATTTTCATGAGACTTGAATTGCGGGGCATCCAACACCCTTGCAAAAGCAGCAATAATACTAGAATAATTATTAAGACTAAATATAGTAACTTCATAACTGTGCCTCTTTATCACAGAGCAAACATTTCAGAATAAAAAAAAAAATTATCATACCTCTTAAAGCTTTACAATCAATTACTTCTACATGAGCATCCAGTCTGTGGAAAGCTTCTTTGCAGATGGCCTTTGCTAATGTTGACTTTCCACTTCCCTATAAAAATAAATGTGAGTTAATGAGAATTGACAGAACCACTTTCTTCTGTTTCTGCAGTTTTGTCACAGTATACACCAGTAAACAGGCTTGGAAAGCTGTACACACACTGAGTTTATTGCTCACTGAAGTATATACGTACTCTGTATCACCTGGTAGAGACCAAACCCCTAGAGTGAAAAAAGTATCAACAGAGTAGATACATCCACCTGCATATACTGTTCTGATTCCACTGAGTTCAGCAAGACATCTGCTAGTTTCAGTGGAATATAGTATTAAATGAATCACTGTAAGAGGCAACAGGAAAATAATAGTATCAACTCCACTGACATTTTATGTCAGAACACAGGAGAAAATATTGCATCTTATTTTCATTCTACATTTCAGAGACAAGAGGTGTTCATTATACTATAAACACAAAGTAGATTAATCTCCTATGGGAACAAACTGAAATTGCATTGATAGCACTCTTTAAAACTTATGTTTTATATATGTGTGTGTATATATATATATGAAATATGAATATATACTGATGAAGTGTGCATATAATCTGTATACATATCTGCAAGATAATGTTTTCTGAATTACCTCTCTTTAGTTCACTGCTGCTTTTTCAGCTTGTTCTTTATTTTTTGACATTTGCATGGTATCAGAGAAAACTAATGAAAACCATTTTGTAACTATGGAAAACAATCTGGAAGAGTTTGCGAAGTGTAAGGAGTGAAGTATGTACCTTTCCTCCTGTGAGAAGCACCCCTCCACTTCGCAGTCCCACCGCAATAGCAGCCAGCTTTTGAGACAAAGGACGCCCCAGAAGACTGTGGCTTATGTGTTCCAATAAAGATGTTCCTAATTTGTCCGCTCCTCTGTAAAGTAAAGAAAACATTAAATGTTTAGGGTAGCATCAGTACACACACAAAGAGCAGTAGCCTGCTCTACGGGGAATTTACAATGCTGACAGATTGTGATGTACTTCACCCCTTCCAGAAAAAGCTAAAGACAACTCAGTCCAAAGAGACAGCATCTTCATTCTGCAGTTGTGACACAGGGGACACATAGAGATATTGCAGAACATGCACACAAGGGAAGGGTTATCTATTATTGTTCACCACACTAGCATGAGGCAGATCTCAGGAGTTAAGAGTTAACCATCTTTTGGGGCTTTATCTACTTGAGTATCTGATTAACCTGCTAAGGAACTTAGCAAATTGGTAAAACATGAAGCATGGCTGGGTCAGAAAACTTCCCAGCCTTTTCAGAAATGAAACAACCCATAGTTCATTTGAAGACATCCTTATCCTTCATTTGTCCTAAATCTTTGTGACTTTCAACACAATAGTGTTCCTGTCAGGTCCACAAACAACAAGGCTACCAGTTTTGTATTTGAACTTTAAAGACAAAGTGCTATTTCATGAGAAACTGCATGAACAAACGAAGCCTGGTTTCCAACATCCCTACCCTACCACCGCCCTAGCACCAGTTCCCCTTCCCTGTTCAAGAATTACATGCTCAGTTGCTTTTCACAATGTCTCAGTAATACCCTCAGTTGCCTTTCACAACACTGACAGCATGTTATCACAACACTCCAAGCCTCATGTCTCCTTCGTGCCATCCCTACTTCATGTTTGCTACACACTACCACTGTTTTCCTTGTACTAAGGATCACAGCACTCTGCATTTCTCTCCTCAGCTGACAATTCTCGTAAAACTTTAAGGAACTGCAATTCTTTGAGACCCATACTCTTAACTGTAGCTAAAAAAGTAAACAGATTGAAGTTATTGTGGGAAGAGGACTGACAGACTGCAACTTCTCATCTGTTTTGCTTTATTTGGAAACCTCAGATAATGTAAAAATCTGTCCATAGTACTAAGAACAGCA
Organism: Acropternis orthonyx; assembly: GCA_035583155.1. Classification (NCBI taxonomy): domain Eukaryota; kingdom Metazoa; phylum Chordata; class Aves; order Passeriformes; family Rhinocryptidae; genus Acropternis; species Acropternis orthonyx. Next base: position 22,915,090 of record JAWWEU010000081.1, read on the forward strand.
GCAGGAGCTGCTGAACTATCAGTGTTTCTTCTAAAACTCTGCAGTTCTGAATTCAGATTCTGATGTGGTCCTCAGTTCTGAGACATCCCATCCTACTTAAAGACATGCCAAAATTTTCAAGACTTTTAGTCACATAAAGTTTTCTATTCACTGTAGTAAGACCAATTCAAAGACAAAATTACCCATCTACATGAAATATGCAAAGTTTTGTTTAGATCTGGCTTAGTCTTCAAAAACTCTGAAGTTCCACGAGGATTATTTTTTTCTGATTCTGATTCCAATTCCCTCCCGTGTTTTTTTCTATGAAAATGTCTCACCCTAAATCATTTAGTTTATGGTATGGAAGTTTCTTGTCTGTATCATGCAAAGGTGGCTGGCTGTCACCATCAGCTTTTCTGGTTGCAGGATATAAAAGAACCTACAACAGAGGAAAGAGTTAGGGCTTTAGATTAAATATAACTATAGAACAAGGATATATAGAAGTGACTAGTCATTTTTGGAATTGTGTAAAGAAAACGTTGCATGTAGGCTTTGCTGAAGCTTATTGTGCTTCAAAGAAACATGCAATCGTGAAATGGAATAGATATAATTATTTCCAAAATACAATCCAGTGTTGACAGTGATGCAATAACCTATGATTAGACTTTGGGCCAAGTGCTGTTTATACCAGATGGTGCAGTCCACCATCTATTTGCCTGTACCCTCACCTGTTGTGCTGGCAGGAATACTCATGAGGCAGAATAGTGAAACAGATCAGGAATCTGATCTGGGTGAAAAGTAACTTGACAAAACACCTGGCATGAATTTTTCAGTCTTGTTCACCAGGGAGATAGTATGGAAAGCTGGGCAGGCAAACAGGGCTAACAGAGGTTCACAGATAAGAACAGGCTGGTAGCAGATGCTGACATTGCTATTAAGAAATGTATTTTGCATTTTCATCTTAGTACCAGTCACTAGAACAATTTGTAGAAGCCTTATTGTACTTTACTACTAGTAAAAATAAAGCTTTTGTTTTACTTTCTTTTTTTTTAACAGGAATCCTAAATTTTGCAGAGAAAATCTATTCTAAGCAGCCAAAAAGACATCTTAATTCTCCACTAATATTTCACTGCATGAGTTTAAAGAGAATCACAATCCTGGAGTAATGGGCACTGGTTCAACCAGAATTACTAATTGAAATCGTAATCCTAATATTAAACAGAAGTATTTATTCTACTGAGAAAAGAAACAAGTAAGAAACAGAAGGCAGGGTGAGCATGGTAGGTCTGAATAGGGAGTATGTCTCATCTTTGCCAGAACAGGATGCTGTTCCTGCCAGTTATACTGTGGTTTAGTTACCAACGGAAAGAACAACTAAGTATAAGGATGTTCAAACTCAGACGGTACTGACTTTCCTCTGTTCTAACTGATTTTTCTGAGAGTTTGATATAGACTATGAAACTCAGTGACAAGCACTGCATGCCTGCAATATTATCAGGGCCTCAAGCTACAAAATAACAGAAAGAATGCAGATATAATTTAATGAATACACTGACATTATTTATTTTAAAAGGGAAACCAAAATACATTACAGACAAAATGCAATATATTCAAAACAAGTATAACAATTTAAATTACTTGATACCTGATACTATGTGATATTTACTTGTATATTAGTCTTTTGCAGCAAACTGGGACTCAGTATAAAAATATTCTCAGACTTATTTTCTTCATTGTGCACAGAATGCACTACACTAAGGACAAACTCCTCCATTCCTGTAAAAACCCAAGGAACAGCTATTAAAATTCCAAATAAATTCAGTTTTCACTCCTCACAAGAAAAAACAGACTATTACTATGATACAATCCAAAATCAAAGAATAAAAAAGATTAATCATTGTTAAAGCATACTTCAAGCTTGCACTTTCAGTGTAAAGAGGTATCAGTGATGTTAAATCGTGTATACAAAAATTAAATGGTTCTACTGGCTAACTAAATTCCATAGTGGAGAGTTTAGACAGCTACAGCACACAACAGTATTATCCTTACCTTCTTTAAAAGACAGATGTATACAGTCTGTACTTGTCATTATCCAGGGGTGATCATCAGTAGTGGAATCCTGCAGCCAAGAACTGAAAGCACATTTAACATCATCTTCATGTATATCTTTATGCTAAATAGGAAAAAGGAAAGAGGTAAATAAAACAAAACTGGGTGTAAGTAAAAATGTTTTCTTTCTATGCATGAGGCATTTTTTTGTCTTGTGGCAGTAGAGGTGAAGGAAGATAAAAGTCTTATTAATTTTGAAAAGAGCATTTTGCCAACAAACGCCATTTCTATCAACTGCTCTAAGGAAATCATCTACTTAGCTCTTGCAACAGCCACAGCTTAATCTTGCGCCACCTCTAAAGATTTCATCTTTGGAACACTGATGTAAGGGCAAGGAAAACCTTCTACTTTTGTTTTACTTATCTGTCTTGCTATATCCAAGGGCACTGCTCAGCTCCTGGATTTGAAGGTTTGCACCAATACTGACCTGAGACTTATTTTAGGCACTCACTACACCCCTCTCTTCCCTGTATACCTTTTTCCTATATAAAAACCCCTGGGCTCATCCAACTCAGGGGCACCACCACCAAACTTCACCAGGCAAGCAAAGAGAGTTTGCAACTTATCCCAGATCACCTACATCAATGGAAAAGAAATTCAGTCCAGATAGTGTATCTCTTGGCTAAGTACCTAATCACAGAAGCATAATTCCTATCTAGAAAAGGGGAATCAACAAAAATCTTGAAAGCAGAAAAAAAAAAAAAGCAGTTCAACCATTCTTCTACAGGTAAGAAACCAAATTAGAATATTTGGGATAAAGAGCAAATCTGCATAAGCCTTGCTATAATTGCAAGTGCTGTATTTAAAGCTTTGAGGGGCAGCTAACATGGGAAATTACCAGCCTAGTGTTACACAGTAACAAGCATACAGTACATTATGAAGAAATACATCATTCCAGAGCTACATCTGATGCACTTTGAGAACTGGTACTACCTATGTTCTTACTGTCACAGATGCTCACTCAGAATATGTCTCACTTACAGGAAAACAGATGGATTCAATGATCTAAGTCCAGAAAATAAAATCTTTAGCATGATGAAAAGAAAAATCAGAAGAAAGCAAAAAACTAAACAGCACTAAAAACTATTATAATTTCACTGCAACTGTCTTTCTTAGCAAATCCACTGGGCATTGCAATATTTGAAGAATATAAGCATGTCTTCTCCCAGATGACTTTTATTTACTCTCTCTGATTGTTTTTTGTGTTTGTTTTTATAGGCTTAAATGTATATACTTAAAATATGCTAGGTTTAAAGCTGCATTAATGTACTTCAAATGAGGGTCTGATGCAAAATTATTATCAGTTATTGCTGCTATTTGGACAGTGGTTGTTTATGTTTGAGACCTAAGTTAACAGAAGATTTATCTTTTCCCTACCAATGCCATTTCTTCTTCATGTATCATCCTTTATAATGAAGACATCAGAAATTCTCACAATTTCAGAAAAATGGAAGACCCTATGATTTAAAAGGTGCTATGCAGCATTCCTCTAATAGCTTCAGGAAACAAGAAGTCAAAATTCAGAAGTTCTATTTCCTCCATCCTCTGTGACCTCTACCAGTTTTAACAGCATGCTAAAGTATTTGAAATATCTACCAAGCGCAACCCACACAGTACAGTGTTCAAAATACAAAATACTAGATAAGCCCTGTTTAAATAGATCATGGCATTGTATTAACTTAAACTTACAAAGTAAAAAGAAAAGGCAAGGAATTATACAAAAAAGAAATTCCTTTGCAATTACGTTATACACAACAGGTAACTTCCAAACCACCATCTAACAAATCAACACAAAAAAACATAAAACTTTCCCAACATGACCAGAGCAACATTTCCAGTTTTCCAATATATGAACAAATATGTAACCAAGAATATCAACTCACTAAGTTCTGTTTGGGTTGCAGTGTAAGAGATACAGGAATTTTAGGAACAGATTCAACTGACTGAATTCGGACTGTTGAGTGCATTTCAATACGCAGTTTTTTTCTCAGACCATCTGGAATCTGAAATATTTTTAATAAAAGCAAGTATTAGAAAGCAAAATAATTATTTATAATACAAGATAAATTTCTTCATCACTAATAGAGCCTCTACATTTGATCATTGATCTGTTTGTAATCTTCAAGAGAATTAAGAAGGAAAACATGAAATTGATGGTGGTATTCAAATCTTGTTCTTTCATGCACACTTCTAGTTACCTTTTATCCTATTTATGAAAGGGCTCACTACAACTTATCTTCTACCAACTTCTTTAAATAAAACCCAAAAGCTTAAAAAATTAGGAGGAATTCTTAGAATGTTGTAAGAATGTTTTTAGTATAGGAGAAAAACAACAATTTTTATTTTCATTTTCTGATTAAAATTAATTTTACATGGGTAGGTAAATACATATAGGCCATTAGAGAGACCAGAACTAAGTATGGCTGCAGCACAGAGAAAATCCACTCTCCCTAAATCATACTAGTCAGTTTGCCCTTTTAAAAATTAAACTCCTTTTCAATTATTCTGTTATTTCAAACTTATATCCAAATTGAAAATTTCTCATGAATATTTATGAAATCTGAGACTTTATGATTGGTGGCATTTGAAAATCTGTTACATCTCTCAAAAGATTTCATGGCAAAGATCACTGCAGGCTCTTGCTCATTCTTAACACAGCAGTAAGTGAAAGTTTATTATGTCAAAATAGTCAAATAGTGATTAGGAACATGTTTTGTTTATTTTTGTTGATTCCACATGTGCTTCCAGGAAAGAAAGAACGTGGTCAGGCAGTAGTTCTATGAGAACAAGTTGATATATCAGTATCTCCATACCATGATTTGTGCCACCTTGCAGAATGGCATATAAAAACTAAAATAAATTATATAAAAGCTAGTTATTTTATATTGATTTTTATATTAATTTTTAAGATGTATTTTAAAGAGTATGTAAATAGTATATATATAGGACATGTGATCTCATTACTTTACAGTTTGATGACGCCTAGAGTGAAAGAGATTTCAAAGTGTTAACTGACGAAAAGAGCCTCATTATGCAGTACTGAAATGTAAGCAGATACTTTCACTTTCTCACCAACACAATGGCTACCTACAGATTTTGAAGCAAGCATGCATTCGCTCCAGAAACACTGAAGCGTTTTCCTCATTTGGTTAAAAAATGTTAAGGGTGCAGAAACCCAGAGTACACTGCACATCTTGGCGTATGATTGTAAGTAATGTAGTCCAGAATGACTACAAAGCACAGCTCTAGTAAACAGTACTTCATTCTAGTATATTTAACTCAAGAGTTTAACACAAAGTCTATATCCCAAAACCTCGCATTAGAGTAGCCAGTTCCACAATTATCCAATAGAAAATACCATCAAATAGAAAGCCCAAAAGATAGTGTGCTCAAACTGACCCAAACTCTTCCAACATGTAGGGTTTCCCCATTGTGGCCATACTCTATGACACTCTTTAGGTCTTCAAATGCATTCCAAACGATTTGAACAACAGATCCCTCACTGGATGCTTGACTGCTATTAGAATTAGAATGACTTTTGTCTTGAGTACTAGTCAAATGCTTTGGTTTTTCAAGTGGCAGATTCTGCTTTGCTTGTTCATGACGCTGTCTTGGGGAAAGCAGCTCATTAATTTTCCCATAAGATACTACAGGATTTGGATCCAAATCAATAAATTCTAAATTCCAAGGAAACACATGAATAGCACTGCACTTCAGAAATGCATGAGTGGCGGATGCATTCTGTACGCTGGGAGGCTGGCACTGACATACTCTAAAAATGGAATCCATGTGAATTAAGTTCAGCAGCTTGTCTTTGAAGGTGCTCACTTCATCTTTATCACATGAAGTCTTTTGCTTCTGCTCAGATGTATGAGAGAAAATGTTCCCTATGAAATTCCATATATTTGGGAGAACACTCGAGCCAAATGTCATGTTTGCATCAGCCTTACTCTGTTCAAGGACTCCAGGCTTTAAGTAAGGTTGTTTGGCAAAAGGATCCTTTACTGTTTCTTCTTGCTCCATGTTATTTTTCACAAAATTTCTGAGCAAGATGTCACTTTCTGTGGAAGGCATGCTGATGACAGTCTCCTCCGGTCCATGTGTTTTAGGACATATCAGAAGCTCTGTGCATGGTTCTAATCTCCCATATGGGGCTGCTGGCGTAAGTGTACCTAAGTATGAACAAAACACGCCAATGAATGAATCCACTCCAGCAAAACATCTTCCTGGAGGTGCCACAAGAGCCTTCAGTGATGCTTACCGATTCTGATGTAGACATGAGTGTGCTGTTCAACCCACACAGGAAAGATGGCTCCTGGATATACTACTCGAATCTGGTCAAGAAGATGTTTTTCAAGAGAGGAAGCATGCAGTTCCTGGGGAAATGTGATACCATTATAAATAAAATACTGCATACATTTTTAACATTTGTTTGAAAATAAAAACTGTACATCTCTTTCTAATACACCATTTGAAATAGAAAATACAACTAAACCCCACTACATTTAGTATTTCCTTAGGGGCTAAGATGAATGGGGCATTGTGCAAAAAGCTGCCTGTGTCAGAATGCCATCTCTAAGACATGGACATGAACAGTAGAAAGGGTTTTATTACCAGAATTTCCCAATCATCTGCTGTGAGTGGTTCCACCTCTACTTGCTGACAGGAGGAGACATGGGAACAGGGTTCAAGAAATACCTGACGAAAGTAACACCAAAACATTTAACGTCTTAAACATATAAAAGCTCCATCTTTATTTCAACTAGAAAATTGACATCCCCTTCATTATGTTTCAATACTTGGAACACACACCATCTTAACGACACCAGGTAATTCATAAGCAGATTAAAGCTCAGTGAACTGGAATTGGATTGCATTGGGTATGTTTCAGGACATCAACAAGCCATGAATGGCAGTGAATGTGAAAAGGCATCAAAAGTTTGATCAGCTGATAACAAAGAATCAATTTTTAAGAGACCTTGATCATATAATCATCTTTCCATTTTTTAATCTTTATTTTAAAATGTACAGGACTTTAGAAAGCAGAAAAATCCACTGAGTTGTGACAAATTTAGATAAGGCAAAACCAGCTGAAAAAGGAGGAAAAAGTACAACACAAAAGCAAGCCCAGCTCCTGTATGAATGGTTTCATAGGAAACAGTCCCACCTCCACAGAACAGTTATAATGTGCTATGGATCAGGAGGAATGACAAAAGCTGTTGTGGCTTAGGTTTTTCAAAATGCATTAAACATGTATTTCAAAAGTCAATTTTTACGAAAGGTTTCATTTGACAAACAGTAACAATTTTCAAACAACATCATGTCATTAATTAATGAAAAAACTTCATTAATTTCTTCTTGAGACAAAACTAGTTACCTGTACTCTGAGAGAAAGTTATTAGGTCACCTTTTATAAAAGTAACAATTGTTTTTAAATTCCTCTAGGTCCTCAGTTTGAAGCAAAAATTGAGAGGAACCTTTTCCCCAACACAGCAAATAGAAGACCATGTATTATGAAACATAGCAAACATGGAATTCCTGAATCCAAAAGAATGGCAAAACTATCTAATTATTCACATGTTCATTTGATTGTACAGACGATTATTTCCAGGCAACCATTGGGTGAGGTTTTCTTAGGTTTCCTTTGTCAATTGTTTTCCTGTTGAAAGCTATTAATTGCTAGAACTAAAAAGAGTAGATACTTTGCTGCTGAACTACTAAATTAGAAATTTCTGCAATCGGACACATGATTTCTTGAGAAAATATGTTAAAAAAGTAAACAAGGTCAGATATTACACTGCTGTGGGTCACATTCTTTGATGCCTTCTACTATGCTGAATAAAATTTTGCAAATGAGAAAATATATGAATATGCTACATAACAACACTGCATAGAGCAGTATCTTTCTATTCTTTTTGTTTAAATCTCCACCTATTAATACAAAAGAATTGTGTCAGAATGTCCTTTGCATTTCGAGACTTTAGCAGTCCCATGTCATAAAACTCTGCCTGCCTCTTGGGCATCTCTTCAAATTCTGCCGAATGACAGAGTCATTTACGAGAAGTTCAAGATAGTGTCCAAAAGTAAGAGGCAAATTTAAATATACGTTCAAAGAAAGAAGACACATGGAAACATTTTTGGGCCCCTCAGTTCAGGAAAGATATTGAGGTGCTGGAGCAGGTCCAGAGAGGAGCAACGAGGCTGGTAAAAGGACTAGAGCACAAGTCCTATGGGGAGAGGCTGAGGGAGCTGGGATTGTTTAGTCTG
>JAWWEU010000081.1:22923544-22981807 GCA_035583155.1 Acropternis orthonyx
GAGTTGGATGAAGGGTTGGACTCGATGATCTCTGAGGTCTTTTCCAACCCAATTGATTCTATGATTCTATGATTCTATATGATGCAAAAGGGATGAAACTTTAACCCTGAAGTAAGTTAAACAAAAACTATGCAGTAAGTCAACAGTTACTTTAAAACAACAGAACTCCTAGTAAGGTATTCCCATTACCAAATTGATCGATTGTTTATAAGTGTATTTTCCTAAAATTAATGGCACTGAAGATAGTTGCTCCATCCCTGCCAAGAGCTACCTACAAGCCTATCCTAACACTGTTTAGACAATTGTTAATGATTTAATGAGCAAATCTTTTCATGTTTGAGACATTTCACGACAGTTAACTTTTCTCCTGAGAAGATATAAATGAACTAAATACATGAAAAAAGGAGGTCATAGCTAACTCATAAAATATTCCTTTTTCATGTGTCTTGCAATACATTCTTTATTTAAATTTAAAAAAAAAATGTATTTCAAACCTCTTCTCCATCTGTGATGCCAAGTTTCTCTGCTAAGTGCCTGTTAACCTCTGCAATATTTTCACCCTGGTGACCTCGATGCCTGATTTCCATCCAGCTCAAAAATACTGGCTGACGACCACAGGATACTTTCACAGCTTGGCCCTGTGAGTTTCAAAGAAATAAAATAAATTAACATAAAACAGGCTAAATAAGATGATTATTAGACAACCTTAACTGTATTTAATGAGAGAGATCAAAGGAATTTAAAACATTTTCTGGATTTTACATTTTACGTGGACAACTCTTAACACAGAAGTGTGTGTTGGTTTCAACTCTTAAACAGCTTTTTATTTTTATGGACTATTTTTAAGTAAGAAAAGTTAATTCTTCTTTGTTCTGCATTACAGGGTATCAAAAAGTACTTTACAGAAATGTGTAACTACATATTTGTATTTCCCAAATGAGGAAAAAAAAAAAAACTCAAATTTTACAGGAATTATAACGTTTGCATGGTCTCCAAGAGTGCTTTCATGACATATTTAAAATAAGTCACAAATCAGATTGACTTGGATCGAATGTTCGTTTCAATCTGTTTTAGAACCATTCAGGTATTTTGATTCCAAACTGAAGAATCTCAGTATGTTCAGTCAGCTTCCACATAGAGAGACTGCATCTTGCACTGTATCATTCAACGAGTATTTTCCGCATTTTTCAGAAACTATTATTTTTGTGAACATTTAGTGACTTAGACACAATGTACACTGTGGCTATACCACAGATTTACTTGATTTACTTGTTAACAGTGCTGGTTTTTATTCTGTTTTCGAGTGTATTCTAACAATTTCAAATATTATTTGACTTTTTCTGTAAACTGTGAAGACATTTTCAGAGAATACATACAACGGTTCCAAGATCCTTTTACCAAAGGTAGCATTTAATTCCCTGTATTGACACAGATAAAGCTTCTCCCTGCACGTCTAATCTTTACATAGCACTGAGTTTCGTACATTACTTTGTCACTCTTATCCAATACCTTCTGCAACTACACTTAGTTTTTGATTCAATTTGAGTCTATTGCTTACTCAATAATTATTTATCCCCTTTTAAATATTTTTATTCATGAGATGCATGTTCTCCCTCCTGCCAGCAAATCCGTAAAACACTCAGCTGAAATGAAGCTCACATTTATACTGCAACTTCTTCCAACTCTACCAACCTTCTACTACCCCAAAGCCGAAGGCGCAGGGTTTCACACATCCGGATTGTTTTGCTGTTGTGAAATGCCCCTTTCGGCCTTGGGAAACCAGGAGGCCGGCCTGGAGCTGTGCCAGGGCTCCCGAGCTTCGCTCCAGGCTCATCCCTGCCATCCCCCCGCCCTGCCGTCGGATCCTCGGCCCTCCGAAATGGTATTTACGACCGCGCCCTCAGCATGACGGCAGCCCCTTCTACAGCGGAACGTTTTATTTACGTACACTGAGAATGAGGATTCTGCATAGACTGACCGCCTCACCTCCCACCTCAATGATAAATTCACACCTTACTCGAGTAATGCTGGCGAGTTACTGTAAGAACTAGTACGAAACTGAGAGACACGCAGATGCGCACGGTGCAGACGCCGTTGGGGGAGATAAATTCCCATCTTTCCCGGGGTTTATGAGGAATGGATGACAACGCCGGGCTTCGCAGGGGGCGAGGGAAAGGGGTTTTCCCGCCGCCTGCCCGTGAGGGGTGCCGGGCCGCGGGGCAGGGCCGTGCTGTGCCCCCGTTCCCGGCCCGGGCCCCGAGAGGTGGCGCGCCGGTACCTGCTGCAAGCGGAGGAGCGCGGCCAGCGCGGGCGGCAGGCGCAGGAAGCAGTCGCGGGTCCCGCTCAGCACGGCCGTGGCGGCGGCGGCTCCGCCGGGATCGCCACAGCCCCACATGGCCGCGGCCTGAGAGCCCCGCGCGGGCACGGACCGCCCCTCCGCCCCTGCCGCCGGCAGTGGTACAGCCCAGCGCCGGCCAATGCGGGCCCCGCGCGGGCACGGCCCGCCCCCGGCAGTGGTACAGCCCAGCGCCGCCCCACCCCGCCCCCGGCAGTGGTACAGCCCAGCGCCGGCCAATGCGGGCCCCGCGCGGGCACGGCCCGCCCCCGGCAGTGGTACAGCCCAGCGCCGCCCCACCCCGCCCCCGGCAGTGGTACAGCCCAGCGCCGGCCAATGCGGGCCCCGCGCGGGCACGGCCCGCCCCCCCCGCCGCCGGCAGTGGTACAGCCCCCTGCCCGCCCCGGTGGGCGCGGTGACCGGCGGTAAGATGGCGGCGGGCGCGGGCGGCCCGTGCCGGCACCACGCGCAGCTGGGCGCGTGCGAGTCGCGCGCCAAGTACCGCGAGGGGCGGCGGCCGCGCGCCGTGAAGGTGAGGGGGGGCGATGGCGGGGGACAGGGCCGGGCCGGGCCGGGCCGGGCCGGGGGGCGATGGTGGCGGGGGGGCGGACACGGCTTTGTGATTTGGTTTGAGTAAGAATCTTGAGTTCAGTTCCTGCTCGGTGATGAGGAAGTCCCAGGTAACCGCAACATAACCTGCAAGAGTCCAGGGTCAAAGTCTACAGGGACTTTCAGCATCCTGAGATGACTAGAAGAACAACGGAAAACATGGAGAAAATACCCGCTTTTTGCAATAAAGCAAGAATGTGAACATTTTTGAATACTCCTTGTTTTTGTTTTTTTTTTCAGGTTTACACTATCAACTTGGAATCTCGCTATTTACTGATACAAGGAGTTCCGGCATTAGGTGTTATGAAGGAATTAGTTGAACAATTTGCATTATATGGTGCCATTGAGGAGTATCATGCTCTAGATGAATATCCAGCAGAGCAATTTACTGAAGTTTATCTTTTAAAATTCCAAAAACTGCAGTGTGCGAGGTATTGGACAGGGCAATAGCTGCCTTTTGCTGTCTTACTCTTTTACACCTTCTGTACTTACAATGTGTTAAAATTGTAGAGAGTTGAAGTAAAATCCTCAGTTTTGCCAATACAATTTAATTCCTTTCAGGGTGGCCAAGAAAAAAATGGATGAACAGAGTTTCTTTGGTAGTTTGCTGCACGTGTGCTATGCTCCAGAATTTGAAACAGTCCAAGAAACCAGAGAGAAGTTGCAGGATAGAAGAAAATACATAGCAAAAGCAACAAATCAAAGAGGTTTGTGATTAAATTCCCTCTAGAATCTTTACATATTTCTTCAGGGATGGGTGGGGTTTTGGTTAAAGTACCTGTTAAAGGAAATGCTTTTTATCTAGCTCTTAAAGATGCATTTTAAGCATGTTTACAGTAGAATGGAAACTTCTCTCAGTATTTAGAGGACTGTATCCTTTTCAAAGCAACTTTTCAGTTTTGGTTAAGACTAAAGTAAAGAATGCTTAAGCTTCAGTAATGAGGTATTTCCTTCACTTTTTGTTTTCTTTTCAAAATGTTATCAGAAATTTCAAGCACTAGCAGAAAATTTTGGGATCATGTTTTGACCCTTGTTCCAGCTTATTCAGGCATGCCCAAACGGACAGTTTTGGAAGGAAGGTGACTGTACCAGAAGCTTCAACAAAAAATTTCTCCAGCCTACATCTTGGCACTGGGGGAGTGTTAAGAATGGACTAGGCTTACAAAGGCTCCTGTACTGCAGAGTTCCCGGGCAGCACTGAAGGCTGGACAAGCAGAGGAATTAGCAAATCACTGAGCTTCTCCTTTCTTGTCTTCACGTACTTGGGTATCACTATTCATTGCATGAGGATATTTAAAAGGAGTGATTTTGAACATCAAAATACCTGGTTTTTTTCCATGTTCCAGGACAGTCTGTCCTTTTTGAAATCATAACCAGAGGTAAAAATCACTAATTTGCAATGTTAGGAATATTTTCCTTGTTTTCAGAACTGTGGAAATACTACAGGTGCCTGGGAATGGAGTATCTATCACTGGTATTGCTTCTGCAGTTGTATTTTTGTTTCTTTCTTCTTATTTGTTAGAACTAATAATGACATGAAATAGTGAATCGCCTTTTTTGTTGTTTTAAAGATTGCTTTGTGTCAAAGAAAGTTGAGGACCCCAGGAAGACAGTCTCAAAGACCTCTCAGCATGACTGCCCATGGAGTACATCGAGATCACGTGCAGCCAGTAACTGGGATCCATCCTGCTTTACAAGTTCTCACGGGATATCCTACAACACAGGGTATCTATCTGGGAATCATAATCAGAGCCTGTTAACATCCCCACTCTATGATTACAGTTGTGCTGAAACTTCTGAGTACTTTGGCCAAAACACATCCCTAACTCCAAGTGTACATCCAGGAGGACATACAGTACCAGCTTCCCTAATGCAGCAAAGAACAGTTCCAACTTACAGTGGAATTGACAGGTTTATGCCTCGTACAACTCACCTGCAAGAACGTAAGAGGAAGAGAGAAGAAGGTAGCAAGTTTTCCCTCCTTGGAACAAGTGCGGACAATACTGAAGTCATTATTGGGCCACAACTACCAGAAATACCTAAAGTGGATATGGATGATGAGTCGTTGAATACTTCAGCTATATTAATTCGAAATAAACTGAAAGAGGTATGGGTTCTTAAAGTTCTGATAGTTTCAAATATGTGCTTGTTACCCATAAAAACAGCAACCCTCAGGTAACTTAACATTTACTCATTATTACCAGTTTCTTTGCCAGTTAAAGCTAGTGTTCTTGCTATTTAACTCTTCCATAATCTAGAATATTGCAGACAGTTCTACTCCATACCTCTTACACTACACTTAAGAAAGTATAAATGTCCATTCATGGTCCTAAATGATTTTTAGTAAACCACTTGTTTTTTTCCAACATGTGGAGGCATGATAACTTTGCTGGCAGCCCTGCTGACTCTGGTGTGGTACTTTTATCTAGCTTCTGATTGAAAGGGAGTGAAAAGTAATGGAAGTCGCAGTTCAGTGTAGTTTTGCTCCAACACTTCTTATGCCATTAAAAGCTGTACAGAACCATTTATTCTATGCTGAGAAGCATGTGTTAAGCTATATGATGATTTATGGAGGGTATTAATCAATTAGCAGGTCAAACACTCCTGATAAAACTTTCCATTTACATTACGATTTGAAAAAGCTCCCTTGACTATCACTAGCTAGACTGATTTCCAGTCACATTTGTAAATTAACACCACTTACATTAAATACATTTTTAAAATACATTTCAAAATGCACATTTTTGCTTTATCTTCCTTTACTGAAATAACCTGAGTTTAAAAAGCACACTCAGCCTTACTTTGAAAACACCTCTGGTAGGAAGAAGGGAGATGACATAGGTAATGCTCTATCACCGAGTATCTGAAATCAGTTTCTGTGGTTAAATACAAAAACAGTACTGCTGACTCTTCTAAGTTTCACCTCTCTTGTTTAATGCTGCCTTTGGTGTCATTTTTTTCCTCTATTCAGCAGGAAAATTCAATCCAAGCATGATTATAGTAATAAATCCTTCCCAATACTCAACTGTTGGAGAGATGGCCTTACTCTAAAATGAGCATAAAAAGGTAGTGATTACAGGTTACTAATTTTTTTTTCCCATTTAGGTAGCAGATTCTGTTTCAAGAACATCTGTGGAAGAGCCAGAGAGCATCTCAGCCAAACCACTTGTAAAGCAGAGAAGACGAATATAGATACTGCTGGCAGCATCTTCCAACAGTCCTTTTTTTCAAAAGGATTTAGTTTAAAATACTTACTCTTTTATGTAAAGAATAAAATTTTATTTATACTGTGTTTCCAAGGGATTCTGTTAAAAATTGTATCAATTTGTTTCTTGGAATGAACAAACCACTATAATATATTATTGTTGTAATGTTGTCCTGTGTGCCTCATACTGTAACGTGTTTCATAACAGTGAAAAACTCTTATTTAGGTAGAGTCACAAAAGTAAATTCTATTTATTCTATAGATTTTACAGTAAAGGAATACTGAAACTTAGTTTCAAGTTGCTCCTATTTTTACTACATCATGAAGAACAGTGAAGAAAAACACCTCTTACAACAGTATTCAATAGTGGAGTTACAGCTTGGAGCTACACTTTATGAGTTTCCAGGAAAACCTTCTCTTCAAATGCTATACAACTCTGTTAAAAAAAAAAAAAAAGAGAAAAAAGTTAATTTTTAGTTAACTAAAGGATTTATATTTAGTGAGAAAATGTACTGGATTGAAATCTGTATGCAATGAATAGGGTACCTCTTGCTTTTTAGTTTGATGGATTTACCTTTTCTAAGCAAATGGTGTCACTGGGAAACCACTCAGAACATTCAAAGTTATAGATGAAGGGGAAATTCAGATTCTAACTGCTCAACAGTAGCAATATGTGACCAAGGAATGACCTGGCATGGAAGGCAAGAAGACCCAGCTGCAGAATGATGTAAAACTGGCTGGAACAGGAATGCTGGAGACTGGGATGACAATGTGACAAATGTAAATGAGTGAAATTTCCCTTGGTGACAAGATTAATATCTGCAGCATTGTGTTGCAACAACCCTGGAGTGGGAGTGCTAAGGGGCCACCTTTGGGCAGCAGAACTGGCCCTGAGGAGATTAATCCAATACCAGGTTAAGATATCCCATGCTGACATTCACAGGATTGGTGCTGGTGCAAGTTTATGTAAGGAATCTGCTCGTGGCACATCTTTGCAGGGTCCTTGTAGAACCACAGTTCTACAGTGGCAGGACTCTCTCAAATACATTGTTCATTACATTTTAAAAAGATATATTTAAGTATAAATCTGTGCCAAGGGGTAGAATTAACATTACAATAATCCCAGTGGGAAATCTAGTATATTATGGGTTTTCTTCATGTAAAGCTTATAGCTGAAATTTATTTCCTGCTTTTAGGGCTTGAAAGGACATGTAAATATTGTTCTCTTTTAAAAGTGAAACTAAAGACCTCGGGGAAAGGCAACAGTTGAGTAGGATAAAGAATGGAAGGCACAAATACTGTAAGCAAGAAACAAACCAAATTTTCCACCTCTTGCCACGATTAGCCTGAATTGTGGACCTGCTTTATCACTAACACTGACAGAAAAGAAGCAATTTTCTCCATGCTGATTAATGAACGTGATTTTGTTCAGAAACTTTAAAACCTTTTCCCTGGTGTTAAAACCAGAGTACTTTCCTAGGGTTCCCAAACCCTTTAAAGTCTTTTGACAGCCTGCCAGAGTCTGGCATTTTGGGAACAGCTGCTTTGCAGCTGATATGATGTAATGTAGCTTGCCATCTTGGCTGTAAGACTTTCCTGCTGTCCAGCCTACAGGTGGATGAGCTGGCAGGAAGTACAGGTTTCCAGCAAATGAAAACTTGCCATATTCTCAGCAGTCTTATACAGCTCTTCTGTTTCTAGGAATTACTGTGCATATTTCAAAAAATTTTTTTTGCCATCTCTATGAAGCTACAAGTTTCAGTATTTAAAAGTCAAAAACAGTTCAAACAGAATGACGATTACTGAAATAGGAAAACAATAGGGCAGAAACTCTCCCTGAAGCAGAGCTTAGCACTGAGGAAATGAGCATGGTCTAAAATACCATCTTCAAAAAAACCCCCACCAAACCTGAATTAGACATATTGCTGATAAATAAAGCCTAGTTGGTTGAAATTACGAAACAGCAGTGCCACACACTGAGAGGATGAACACTCTCCAGGTGGTGGGTGGTTTTTTTCAGAAAGTTACCAGTCTCTCCCAAAAGATGCTGTGAGATGACAGTTAATGCCATAACACGTGTATCTCCTTACCAACAGAACAGAAAGTATTGCACCTTTGTTTTTAAACTCAAGGTGGATATACCTTTATGTCTGGCAAACATGGTCCAAAGGCTTCTAAGAGAAGGTTTTCATCTCTGACTGCTTGTTCAAAATCCGCAAAGGAAAGCTTGCCATCATGGTCATAGTCCTACAACAGGAAGGGAATGCTTCAGCAAAGGATTACTACTTGTAGTAATTGTATTTTTGTTTAACAGGTGTTTTATTGACATGGATTCTATTTTTAGTTTAATTATACACAAAATCATTTTTTGGGGGTCATCAGTCTCTGCTCAGACAAGATCTGTGTCACTTGCCTCTACCAAAGGCAAAAGGGGTGGGTTTGAAAAATAGAAAAGACAGGGTTAAAAGGAGCTGGGATTCAAGACCTGGTTTTAAGTGAAATTTTTTGAACACCACCACAGAAGAGGAGACTATATATCTTGATTTGATTAAAATGTTGAAAGACAGTCCCTGGCTAATCTGAATATCCTAGATTATGCACTGTAAGATAAGTAATTACCTTGAGTATACCATTCTAATATAATACATAAAATGGATAAAGACATTTCATGATCAATTGATAAAACACGAATGTACTTAATAATAAAGCTACTGCACATGGCTAACACTGGAGCAAATGTAACTTACACTTTTTAGTTTTCCACTTCTGACTGGGCTTTTGACTGGGCATGCACAGGTGTGTATGCACATATACACATGCTAGTTTAAACATAAAGTTTATAGTAACTTCACATAATAAATTAAATTTCATGTGAGGATACTGGACTGGGACTCACTAGATCTGGATTATATTTTTGGTTTTCCTTAGGACTTTCTGAATCCCACTGTAAATCAGACACCATATTTTGTTACCTCGTAGGAAGGTTCTAAGCTTCGGTTAATGAATGTTTGAAAGACACTCAAGTATCAAAATGAGTAAGTACTTGCCATTTTCTTCAGCGCTATCTCTACCAAGTCCTTAATTCCCTCATCAGGCTCTTCTTCTGTTGGTTGGTTGATAAGGCTGTTCTTCAGCATTTGAAAAATTTCCTCTCTCGAAATGTATCCATCACCATTCAGGTCATAAACCGCAAAACAGTCTTTTGAAATGCAAATAAATTTCAAGTTGATTACAAACTATAATCACATACCATTAAAGTTATCTGTTACCTATAGACCGAATATGTGAATTGTACCTTGTAAAGCATATCTATTGAGCCAAATTTATCATATATTTATATATGAAATATATGTATCACATTTTGATGTATTAGTCAGTTAGTACCTATTTTGCCCTTTACAGTTAAAAATTATTATTTATTTCTGCTCAAAGAAATAGTCTTCAGTTCACAGAAACCGTACTAACTTAGAGATCTTAAATTCTCTTAGATCGTCTATTTAAAATATAAACAAGGTTCTGGTTTAGAAATCAAATTTCCCACAGTGGGGACCTGCTATCTATATAAAAAGGACTTTGCAGCTACAAAACACATCCTCATTATTTCAGAAGCTGAGTTAGAAAAGTAACAGAAAAAGAAGAATGAGCTGTACTGGCATGGAAGAGACTGCTGAAATACCTTTAATGTAAAGAGAAAATCCCTAAAACAGAGTATTTTCGGTATCTGCATAATTCCTCTTCTAATTGTTTCTACCTTCCTAGAATCTGAAATCCAGGATCATAATGAACTTTACTATCCTTTGCAAAACTTAATTAAACAAACAAAAGTCTCAGGAACACAAGAAGTGGGGGTTTTTTTCCTGACAAAGAAAGACTATGTCCTCAGGAAAAACACTCCTGGCATACACTTGTGACAGACAACACTGCGTTATCACTACAAACTAGCATACTCTGTGGTGCTTGCAGCAGGGCTGCATATTTTACTGCTTGTAGCGGCACTGACACACATTCCTTGTCCTGGGCACACATTCTAGTGCTGTGGCATCCCAGGCCACTTTCCAGATGAATTCATAGAGTTCATTAGAGATGGCTGATGCTGCAACCTGGGAACTATGGTTGCCTACATAGTTCATGTTGTCATGAAACCATGCTGCCATCCTCCTTTTTCTATTACTTTTTTTGTCCCCATGTGCCCTATTTCTTTTTTTTTGCTTCTTAAAATTCTACAGTTCTTGCTAATTTTTCTCCTTCATCTTTCTCTGTCGTTACTGTGGAAGCTCTCATTATCACAGTCTTACAAACAGACTCAGTCTTTCCATCTATGCTTCCAAGCTGAAGAACTGCTGGAGTAAATGCAACTGCTGCTGTGTCCCCACTGTGCCAGTAAATGAATGTTGGCACTGGTCTTTGGTGGCTTGAGACTGTGCTATTTAACAAAAATCACCCTAGAGATACATCTGCTTCTTTCTAATTTTGTGTGTGAATACAAAAACATATATTTTGTCAAAACAGAATAAGCTTCAGTGCCAATGCAAGTTTTTCTAAGAAACAAAATAAGATGGCAGGTATATAACAGCAGTTTACAGAGAAAAAGCCTCTGCCTCAGAGAAGCCATTTCAGAACTCAGCTTCATTGCATTAAACTATACAGAAGAAAACTTTTCAATTACCAAATACTTTATGAGAGAAATTACTAAATAACAATGCAAGTAATGTGTTACTTATCATGAGTTCAATGACTACTACTAAACATTAGCATACAGATCAATCTTACATTTAATCTTTTCTTCCAATGTCCCCCGAAGTAATATTGCTAAGCCTTCCACCCACTCCACCACAGTGATGCAGCCATTGTTGTCTCTATCGAAAGTGCTGAACACTGAGAAGCGTATTAGATATATTTTAAATTTATGTAATAGGGAAACACCAAAAAAGAAGCATTTTCTTAAATTCAATGAAATCATAAACTGTATTTTTTATGCAGATGTTTGCCTGTTTTCACCAAGGTATGATTACCCTTCTTGAATCTCTAAGATGCAACAACAAAAGGGATCTTGCCCCTCAGTTTACTGATCTTCCACTCCAGAATCCTGCGGGTAGGACGTGCTGTTTGATCTGTTGCCTGACTTAACCTCAGGAAGTATGCTTCCATGAAGATGCAAACCAAATAAACCAATATCCCTTACAGTAAGGCATGTTTGCATACAGAAGATTTTAATGACTAGGTTTTGTCTCAGAAAATATTGGAGAAACAACATATAAATATGTTAAATATATGAAGAAAAATAACCTCCTGTCATGTACCAAAATAATTTTTTTTATCCCTTCCCCAAGCAACTTTCAACCTTCACAGAATTACAGAATATGCTGAGCTGGAAGGGACCCACAAGAATCACCGAGTCCAATCCTCAGCCCTGCACAGGACCATCCCCAAGAGTCACCCCAGGTACACAGGAGTATCATCCAAACGCTTCTTGAACTCTGTCCGGCTTGGTCCTGTGACCACTGCCCTGGAGAGCCTGTTCCAGTGCCCAACCACTCTCTGGGTGAAGAATCTCTTTCTAATATCCAACCTAAACCTCTCCTGACACAACTTTTGGCCATTTCCTCGGGTCCTGTCACTGGTCACCACAGAGAAGTGATCAGTGTGCGCCCCTCCTCTTCCCCTCATGAGGAAGCTGTAACTGCGATGAGGTCTCCCCTCAGTCTCCTCTTCTTTCGACTGCAGCTTCACTATTCATACAGCCTGTAATATAGTATTATAGTACTTAAAATCTAAGATATAATTCAAAGCGTCTACTAACATATATAATAATTCATATTTTATAACGTTAACTAGTAAGTTGGCTGAAGGAACATCTCTGCATGCAGACCCAAGCATTTTGGAATTGGAAAACAGTAGGTTTGTTTGCAAACTGAAATCAGCCCCTTTGTATGTAAGCATTCAACTTATTGTTAAGAATGTATACATGTAAGGTATCTTCCAAGACACATTTGACTTACTGCATAAAATGCTAACAAGCTTTTATTTTACGGTATGTAAGTACCTCTCCTGCTACAGAGACGGAGAAGAATTGAACCGAGGAGCGTCTCTTGGCAGCCCCAGACTGAAAGCACGGCAGACTGATGCCTGCTCTGCATCCTCCTGCATCCTCTACGTCAGAGATCATTCACGCAGCTTTCACAGTAACTGTGGATGCGGCCCTCATGGTACAAATCCGTGAAAATACTGCATTTTCAAGGCGTTATTTGGCTCATTACTCTCACCTCCCTCTACTGTCTGCCCAATCCCCTCAGTGCTGTTCACAGCACCTCTGTCCTAAAAGCCATCCACTCTAAGAGAATGGCTTTCCGGGATTTCCAGCCCTGAGCTAGAGCAGTGACCGCAGCTCCGGGTGGACTCACAGAAGAGGCAGGTGACACGACGCTGCCCTCTTCTGTCACGACACTGCAGTGACTGCGGCAGGGCCCTGTTTTGTGTGGGCACACCCCTCGGGCCAGCCCCGACACCAAGGCCACGAACCTCACCTCGGTCCAGCACCGCGTCATCCGCCATGCCGAAGGCCGTGTACAGGGTGTCTCTGAACATAGTGCGGTTCAAGCCGGCCACAGCGAGGCGGCTGCTGGACTTGGCCAGCAGCGCGTCGAAGAGCTTGATCAGACATTCCACCTCGCCTTCGTTAACTGCCCGGCCCAAACACAGGTTAAGGGTGGGTTAGGGGGTGGAACGCGCGGCAGGCACAAGGGCCGCGCCAGGGCTGGCCGCGGCACCGCTGCCCCCGACAGGCCGGGCACAGGGGCGGAGGCAGCCCGCGGGCTCCGGGGGCACTCACAGTGCTTGGCGGAGCAGGTCAAGGACTCCACGAGGAGCTGCAGCCGCTTCCTGCTCATGGCGGCGGGACCCGCCCCGGCCGCCGCCGCCGCTGCCCCGGCAACGCGGCCCGCCCGACCCCGCCTGAACACGGACACGGGCGACACAGAGACCGGCTCCTGCCACACGGCCGAAAATACAGCAGCTGTAGGAAATAAAATAACTGCATTCCAAACTTGTAAACAAATGTTTCTGGAAAGAAAAGGTGAAAATGAGAGACACAACACTGCTTTTGTTCATCTGCTGTCAGACGGCAAAAATCCATTAAAACGCTTTTATTCCCACATTGCTCCTTTTCTACTTTGTCGCTCTGCCAACGCTTGGGACACGGCTGTAGGTGCCACCCAAACCCACTCAGGTGCGAGCATCGGCACAGCTGAAGGGCTGACACCACTTCTGGAAAAGGAGGATGCAGGAGGAGATGAAACAAATTTGTTAACATACTGCAACATGAAGAATTTCCCTGTCAGCAACTTTGCTATGAACTGACAAAAAAAGCTGCTACAACCCCTTCCCAAGCATGACAACACTGCAAGTGGGCAGAACAAATACTTATATTGAGACAATTAAAATCGTAGCCAGCTTAGGTATTTGGAAGACCGGGTCTCATTTCCATTTTTATTTCTTTAGGTGGCAGGTGGTTGTGTAAAAGTCAAATAAGGTATCACACACAACAGAGAGCATTTATGCTATGGTTCATTACAAGTTCTTCTACCAAAACTGCAACACCACAACTTAAAAAGAAAACAATCCCAACAAAACTAAACACAAACCCCAAATCAAACCCCTGCTGTTCACTGCATCTTGCCTTTACTTTACCTCATTGACAAAGTAGTGTCTAGAATTGGTAACATCAAGCCCAACGCTAGAAAATATTTGATAAAAATATTACTATAATTTAGAGGGACATTGCTGCAACTCAATGGTTGTATCTTCCCAAGAACTTTAAGTCAATTTCTCTGTACAAAGGCAATATGAAATCATCCTTCTCCCCCAGTTTTTAGTTATGGTTTGCAAACTAATAATCAATGTCTTAAAACTCTTGAAATTCTTGGTAATATAATACTTGAAACATCTGTATGCAATAGAGGTAAGTTATAAATTAGCACCTGTGCAATGAAAAAAAGGGGTGGATCAAGGATACAATCTGTAGTTGACTGCCTGGGATGGATGGGCAGTTGTTACAGGCTAACAGAAGGCCCAGCAATCAGTATTTCAATGGAAGATACAGTGAGAATATCATGTAAACTAAAATCAAATGGTTCCTTGTGTGTTCTTTTGTGCACATTTAATTTAAAAAAGCTTTTTTCCAATATCTAAAGCAACTAAATTAAACAGCTTTATGACTTAGGTCATCATTCTGTAGCCCTCAAGTACAAAAATATAAATACAAACTGTTTAAACAGTATCTTTAATGAGATTCTGGCAGTAGTTTTTTTATCTAACAAGACATGTCACATAACAGATCTGCCACTGAACTTGCTTAAGAGTAAAATCAGCTTCAATATGAAGCTGTTAAGGTATCAAACCCCTGCTTTTTACATGCTAAATATCTTCAGCAAGTGTGCACTTAAACACAGCAATGAACTTAACTATAACTAAATACATACATGAAACTCTGCACGTGGAACATAATTCATAGAACTGGTTACAACAAATGATTACCTGCGTTTTGTTAATTTAAAAATGGTACAAATCATGCAAAACAATTCTAAAGATAATTCAAAGAAAGCTACCAGTGTTTGCAAGAAGTTTTCAGTTAAACCAAAATGACATTAAATGAAATATGCATATTTACTAGCAAAGGTCTATCGCTATTTCAAAGAAGCAGAGGTAATATACTCAGGTTTTGACTGTCAGTTATACTGCAAAATGTCATTGCTCTTGCTTAATGAAGAAGCACATGCTTGGAAGCTCAAAACTGCTTATTCAGAAAAAGTCTGCTGACAATAGCTCTAGCTTCCCAGGAATCAGATACTGCATGGATTAAAAATAGCAGAGACTTGCAAGAATCAAAGGCAAAGGCACCCTGTTCAGTTAGCCAAAATGGTAGCATTCCCTTTCTCATAAGCATGAAGATGGTAAGGGGGCAGATGATACACATTTCTACATAGGCAGCCTTATAAATGTTATTATTTTCCATTAGCAGACACCAGCTTGTAATAGTTTATGTTTAGTATTAACCTGCAGGATGAACTTGGGATTTAATTTGTCCTGATTTACAAATAAAGACTATTACTAATGCTTTAAAAGACTACTTTTACTATCTAAAAAGTTTAACTCTTATTTTCCAATACTTTACACCTCAGCTGGCCTACCATCTCATACTGTTTCAAACATCCATCACCGCTTACTGGAATTTTCTATAAGTTGTACCTCATGTATTAAGCAGCAGGCAATAACAATGGTCTTTCCCAGCACAGTTGCATCTGGCTGGCTAGTGAAAGATCAGGAATATTTCTAAAACACAGGAAAACTCATGCAGTTTGGTAAAATTTGCTGTCATTTCACAGTTTGTTTTCTTTAGTCATTGCACTTCAGTTGATAGTCTTGGGGTTTTTTTAACTATTATTCTGAATCTGAATTTGAACCAGCAATCTTCTTTTTCTTCTTTTTACCATGTTTCTTGTGCTTCTTTCTCTTTTTTGTTTTATCCTAAAAAAAAATAAAGTTATTGTATAATAAAATTGCCATCTATTACATTCTGCTAACGCAAAATGAGCACAGAAAGGATATTTATGCAAAGACATTTCAAAAGAGATTTCTACAGACGTCTACTGAGAGATCACAAAAAGAAAATTTGTATTTTGCCCAGCAGCTGCACTATTATGAGCAGTCTTCAATTTATCTCCACCATGATATGGCTATTTCACACCTCTCATCAGCATCACCATTACATTTCCTAATCTTTAAAATGATTTTCAGTGCTTTACAGACTACTGAGAAAGTAATAAGGAAGCGCTTTGACAAGTAGTGACATCTTACATATGTGGCAATAACTAGGTTGCTTACAGATTTTAAAGTAAGCACTTAAATTCACTGTGCAAAATTAACTAGTTCAACTGCACTTGGCTACAATCTCCGGCACTTGTACCTCCTTTTAAATAACACAATTATGATCTTAACTGGAAATCTAAATACATTCAAATTAACCTAGCTGGATTAAATCCTGAAGCTAATTAGCTGCTCCACTGTAATACAGAAGCTGAAAAATACAATCTTGTCTTTCTGCAAGTAGAATTTCAACTGTAATTCTCAAACAGGTGTAACATTACAAAAATGAAAGAATCAGTATAAAACACATATGATTTTATACATATTCCTTACACCTACATATGTGTGTGTGTGTTTATACATATTCCTTACATATACAAATCTACGAAAAACCCCCACAATCAATCACTAGAATTCTTACAGCAAACAGCTTATATGATTCTGAAAAAGCAAAAAAGTTTCATGGAAAAACATGTACTGAGTATCACTGATATGCCTATGCTTGTATTTTTAGGTGACTAATGTAAACCTTCCCTTTGCTCTAACTTACCTAGACAACTGAGATGCCTAATTAGGAACACTGCTGCTGACAGGTGGGATAGATATATAGACATCTCGAGGGGGCATTAAAGATCTCAAAACCACTGTACTCCTAAATGAGGAGCCTCAGGTACATGTGATAAATCTGGGTTCTATATAAATCACTGCTGAACCTTCCTCTCACTTTTACCAACAAAACAGAAAAAAATAAGAGGTTGCTGGCAGCTTCTTGGTTAGGGGTAGAATTATGGCATAAATGTTGTAGCAAGTATGTCCTAAGGCCCCTTTCACAGTGGAAGACAGAGCTTACCAAGGAATTATACACAATACTAATAAAGGAACAGCACTGATGTCTGTCTGCGTGGCAAACTGCTACTCTACCCAGTACTGTACTGGTATTAGTAGTTCTAGTAGGTTGATACAGAGTAAAATATATTCTACACTAAGTGTTAAGACATATAAATCTCAAATCATATATAGGTAAAATAGTGACAAATTCTTCTTTAATACAACAATTTGTAAAAGTGACTTCAACAGGTAAATGAAGAAACAGTTAATTTTAGATTCATGTGACAGCAGACTATTGCTATAAAACATCTCTACTAGTGAAAGATGTGAAATTGGAAATTAACCAAATAAAGAGTATTTATACCCTAAAACTAATGAACGACAGAATCAACTAGGTTGGAGAAGACCTCTGAGACTACTGAGCTCAACCTTTGACCTAACACCACCTTG
This sequence comes from Acropternis orthonyx, assembly GCA_035583155.1. NCBI lineage: Eukaryota > Metazoa > Chordata > Aves > Passeriformes > Rhinocryptidae > Acropternis > Acropternis orthonyx. The sequence goes on from JAWWEU010000081.1 coordinate 22,940,833, forward strand.
TCTACTAGACCATGGCACTGAGTGCCACATCCAGTCTCTTCTTAAATACCTCCAAGGACGGTGACTACCACTTCCCTGGGTAGCCCATTCCCATGCCCAATGCTCTCTCTGTAAAGAACTTCTTCCTAATATCTAACCTAAACCTCCTCTGGTGCAGCTTAAGACTGTGCCCTCTTATCCTATCACTTGTTGCCTGGGAAAAGAGAACAATACCCATCTCGCTAGGAGCTCCTTTCAGGTAGTTGTAGAGAGAGATTAGGTCTTCCCTGAGACTCCTCCTCTCCAGGCTGAGCAACCCCAGCTCCCTCAGCCGTTCCTCACACAACTTGTGCTCCAGTCCCTTCACCAGCCTCGTTGCCCTTCTTTGGACACTACAGTATGAGTAAGAGGGATACTTGCTGTTTTCTCCTTTTCCTCACTGTTTTTCTTCTTTTTTGCTTGCACCTAAAGAAAAATTAAACCAAGTGTAATATCCATAAAAAGTTGAATATTCTCAAGAAAATGAATTCAAAATTACTTGTAGGCGATAGAAGCTCAACAATTCTTACTAAAACCTTTTATTAAAGAGAAAAATACAAAAAAAGTTTGAATGTGCTGCACTCTTAAATTCACCTGTACAGAGCAGAATAGTTTCAACAATGTATTAAACCTAAGCTAGTTTGTTCATTTACTCATGTCAATCAGTAAGCTACAAGCACTGTAACATCTGACATTGAGGTTTCACACTGACCTCCTCTGTCTGATCCGATTCAGATACAGATTCTGATGATAAAGGTCCATCACCACGATCTGCTTTCTTCCTTTTCCTGTGGTGATTTTTACTTTCCTATACAAAAGCAATACCCTTGTGAGTAAAGTCAAGCCTTTCAAATTTTGTAGAAGTTTAAGATTGAAATATCACTTCTAAGTTGTGAAATATTTTAAAATGTTGTTGACATTAAACTAATTACTCATCATCAACAGATTACCCTACCAAACTGTTAAAATGGTCTTAGTGAAAATAGTAATTTTCTGTATATTCCTTTCTCTTGTTACCAAGATACAGCAACGTTCTAGAAATGAGAGGAATAATAATAGTCTCTTATTTTAAATAATAACACATGGAGGAGTCAGTATATGAAAATAAGATGTTTCACCACTTTTAAATAAGGAATAACTGACGATGTCTCAATATTCACACACAAACACTGCAGCTTCAGACTCTTGCTTTGTTGATGAAATAGAAAGAAAAAGTTACCTCTGTATTTCTGTTGAAACAGGACAAGCTGTCCCTGTCAGCTGCACTTCCAACACTTCATATTTAATTTCAGTGCATTTAAGGCACAGTCTTTTTAAAATTTTGATGCTGCATGAGATTGTTCTGATGAGCTACTTTTCGCCCCCCTGCACTTCCTTTGCTCTGGACTAGGCAAGGTATTTCTAAGACTGAAGATTCTTTCATTCAGTTTTTAAGGTCAGAAAGTGAAAAAAAATCACACTAATAATTTTTTTTTTTGCAAGGTAGGATCACACATCTCAGCTGCACCATTGAGTCTATTACAGGCACTTCAATCATTTCCCAAAAGAACGCATGAAAAGTACCCATGCTGCAGCCCATCTGAGAGATGGGGGATCTGTACGTAGGGGAAGACCTCTAGTCCTCCAAGTGCCCTTTGTTTTCAGAAGATGTGTGAAAGCAACATTACAAAAAGGGATTATGGTAGACACTTGGTCTTCAAAGAGAAGCTACTCAAAAGGTGCTGATGAGAAATGGACCCTGTAAAACAGAAGCAAGAGCAAGGGGACAAGGGGACAAAAATCAGTGCATTTGCCTTATGCAATGGAGAACTTCTATATCAAATTCAATACTATTGACTGAACTAGTAGAGGCCAACGTGATAAGACAGGCAACTGGAGAGAAAGACTTGGGTGGACTCAAAGCATTTTTAGTTTACCCATAGGGTAGCAATAACTAAAATTGAAGTACATTAGATTATTTACATTAAACATAATTGAAGGAACATAATGGATGAGTGTAGAAAATGGTGCAGTGGTGTGAACGACAGAGGATTTTCATGCTCAGAGAAAAGACAGATTAAGGCACAGATTCTTAAACTAATACATTTCTCCCTGCAATTCTTCAAAGCTGTCATAAGTACAGTACCTATAATTATGACTACATTGATATGAAGATATCCTCTGCTTGATGTTCCTTAATTTACAGCAACAAGCCAATATCCTACCAGGTACACCACTGAAATACCATCACACAGATTTTTTAGCTCAATATGACAGCTAAAGGTAAACCCCCAAATACTAGAATGCAGCTGATCTACCATAGCAGGTTAGATAAATTTTTAATTTACTTTTGTAACAAGAACAGATCCAGCAGTTTCCACTAAGAACAATTACTAACACAGGAGCTAAATCCAATTAAAAGTCTACCTTAAATTTGGGTGCACTGAATACCTTCTGATTGTGTAGCTTTGGAGAGAAAATTTCCATAGGTGTAAATTGAGGCATTCAATATTAAAAAAAGAAAGCTCCATTACGTATGCAAAATGCAGTTCTGATGTAAGCATTTAAAGAACAAAAATACCTTCTCTTTTTCACAGTCTTCCTTTGACCTCTTCTTTTTTGTGCTGTCCTAAATAGAAAGAAAAACATAAACCATGACAAAATTATTTCATGAAAAAGGCAGAAATCCAAAAGCAGTCTTTTTCTGTCTTTTGAAGGCAATTCTTCAGAGTTGTCCTTTCTACCTTGCAGTTAACAGGAAAAATGTGAAAAAGACCTGATTTTGATGCAGCTGCTTACTTCATGAGCCAGCAGCATGAAAAGGTCTGTATGGCATCCGGTAACACTGTACTTGCAGTACAGGTAGAGAGCCTCTGGAAAGGATACCAGTTATCACTACTGTAACCACACAAAAAATTTAAGTCAGGAGCCTTTACTCTTTATCCATGTCCATCTCTGCTGATCAGGCCGGGGTTAAGCAGGTATTTCCCTGGAGTTTTCTGCCTTCCAATTTCAGCAATAAGGGTATCTCTGTGTCCCTTTATACAGCAAAAATTTGAACCTCCCATTAGCACAAATTGATGGCTGTATGCAAACAGTGATTCACTACAACTTATACCCCACTGAATTAGGTATTCCAGTGAAAGTCTGTGACAAAGGCTACACACATAATCTTAACAGCTCACTGTAATATAAATATTTTGTCAAGAAATGCAGTTATTATACACTGTAACACAGAAAAATGCTGACATAAATTGCCTCACGTCTCTTCTTCACTTTTTGTTCATTCAGTAAGCCTGTGTATCTACTTTGCTCTACGTTCAGAAAATGAAAAAGACAACTTCAATTTAATATGTTTGGGGAAGGCTCAGTTCTCCAGCAGCAAACTACTCAGTCCACAGATATTTCTATAGGCAATATTCTGGCCACTAATGTCCTGCAATACCTGTATTTTCACAGATGGTGTTCAATTAAATAGCATATTCAAAAGAATTTCACAAAAAATTTTTAAGTGTCAATGTAGTATTAACACTAAACATTTGTGCAGCACAAAAGCTGCATGTGTATGAAGTCAGAAAAATAACTATAAATGACTGGCATAAAGCATGTTCATTTTCTAAAGTTTAAATTATTTCTGCCAGGCATTGTGGCCAGTGGAGGCAGATTCCAGACTGCATGCAGAAGATACAAGTGCAGCCTAGGCACAGTAAGAATGCACAGCTTTAGATTTGGAAGATAAAAACCCATATTGATAAGCGAAAGTGTGACATGTTTCTCTCTTCATAACACATCTGCATACTTACCTTGCCATCTGACTCAGATTCTGAAGTCGAGCTTGCTGAGGATTTCCGGGAGGAGCGATACTTCTTTTTCCTTCTTTTCTTCCCTTGCTTCTTATCCTATCCACAAATATTGTAGAAAAAGAAGGAAAGACACAAACTTGAATTTATTCTCACTAGAACTGAAGATTTACATTAAATGTAAAGAATAGAGAACACCAAATTCCTACATGTTATCATGTTCTCTTGAGGAATAAAGTATGCTACAATTGATTCTTTTAGTGGAGGACCTTCATAACTCATCTGTATTGAAAAAATGTAAACTGGTGAAAAATCCAGGTTTCTAGTTCTGTTTATTATTTAGATGTGCACTGTAGAATCTGATTATCTGTAATAAAGATTTTTGCTAAGAAGTAAAAATGGCAGATTTGCATTTTTATGATTAGATTGGAAGATTCTATTAAAAAAGCATACAATTCAATGTTAAAACAGAAATGGATCCAGTCTATAACCTGGAACCCAAAATCTATACCATTCATAGAGAAACTATAGAATAGATATATATGCCTAAAATGAACGACTTTATTATATGTACCAAATGCATAAAAATTAAACAGTTTTATGGAAACCATGCCCTCAAACAATATTCTAAAACATATTACCAAAATCTGTGTTAAATAAGCCTCATGAACAAAACCTGATAGATTCCACTAAGTTAGCTCTTTCTTACCTCATCTTCTGAATCAGATGAACTGCTGGAAGAATCAGAGCTTGATGAAGAAGAGGAAGATGAAGACAACTTGACCAAACACAACAGAAAGTGAAGCTTGTGAGATGCAGCATTTTGTCTGGCAAACAGTCAAAAGCCCATCCAAACACTCCCTTTAAAATTTCTTAATTTTCAAAGTAGCAGCAATAAAATTTTACTTCTAACAAGCTGGTTCTATATTGATTTTCTTAAATAGAGTTTCTAAGTAATTTCTAACATTTTTCATGTAATAATATCTATGTACTGCTCTTTTCCATCCTTTAAGCAGAAATAAAATTCTACTTGTACAGAACGTATGCAAACCCTCTCTAATAAAAATAATTTAACATCTAAAATCAAAATTACAGCTATACTTTCTCTTTCCAAAGGAACTTAAATGACACATAGGAGCAACTCCAAATCAAAAAAGCTCAGAAAAGTGAAAATTTTGCTCACCCTATTAGATTTCTTCTTTTCCTTTTTCTTTTTCTTAAAAATAAAATAAAACAAATGTTACTTTGGCATCGTTTTCTTTTGCCATACATTTAGGTTTATGCACTGTGATGCTGGCTTTTAAAATGTATTTATAAACTTCTGTGTTGACAGCACTGATGATAAATCCAGGTCCAAACACAGACTGTATGAAATTGAAAATAACTTACCTCTTTCTTTTTGGAGGAACTCTCATTTCCACCCAGTAACTTCTCCCTATGTTTTTCCAGTTCCTTCCTCCAGTTCTGAAAACAAAACCAAACAGAAACAGTGACAGGAGCATGATTTCTGAACATGTTTTGTTAAGCTCTCCTCTACATGACATTATAGTTCTAACAGAACCCACAGAAAATAAGTAACATATCATGTTAATCAGGCTGTAATACACTTCATTTTACAGAATATTAATATTCATTGAAACACAGTGTTAGTTCACACCTTAATGTTCAAGTTATATGGCTTTAAGAGACTGTAATTTATCTTGAAGGTCATTAATTATGGTATTTTTACTTTTATATCACAGTGTTCTTACTAGAGCACTTTAGAAAACTCAGGCACCCTACCATAAAAACTGCAATTTTGTCTCAGTTCTAAAAATCACCTGAAACAAAACTTCTAGACAAATTGCCCTGGCCGTTCTTCAAAGTATGTGTGTCTGCAGTGTCTGTTTTGAGTCCTGTTGGTGTCAGCGATAATTAGATCAAATTACTATACCCATCTTCACAGAAATGCTCTTATTTTTGTTAGGCCAAGCACACCAGATGAATGAATGAATAGAAGTCTCCTCCCATTCCTCCTTTTCAATTCCTCACAGTCTTCAGGTCGACCTAAACTCCCTGCTTCAAGGACTCTAAGCATTCCACCTGTCCCCATCAAAACGAAAGGCTGCTAGGTTCAATCTGCGCTGTCAGACACATCATGTGCTTCCTTCTCTATTACTCTGATCCTCACTTTGAAGCTGTATTGGTACTGTATTGCCAAAACAATAATAATCTACATATTGTGCTGAAGGGACAGAAATATCAGGAATTAATTAATCTGTGCAATACAGTATGATACACAGATCCCCATGTCATCATACTGTGAATTAGCTGAACAGTGCTGCTGAGAGACATGGCAGATTAGCCAGAATACAGTGCTGTGCGTAATGTGCTTCCACAGTCCAAGGCAGCATCTGGGGAATATTGCAGTGGGCCATGTACTTTGATATACCAGGTACCCACAGCTACCCAAGGGGTGTCTAACAATAATCTGTGCTTCATTAGGCCACTGTTATCTTTAGATTATTTTAATGACTGAGCTAGTGTTATGTTTTAAACAAAAAATCCAAACAGTCAGTAAAATAGGGGAGACAGTACTCATTCAGAGACTTGCAATCTTTTCAACCGTTCAGAGATTTGTTCTCAGGAGCTTTAGGAGTAACTCATGGCCATTTCATGATTCCCTGCACGGCTTTCTACCATTCTGCCATACTGAAAACTCTTAGCTTCTATCTGTGGCAGTTTCAATTATTTCACACTAAAGCAAAAACACAATCAGGAAAGGAATATGATAGAATACTAAGCCAAAATCACCAAGCTAAAATTCACAGAGCACAGGACAACTGATCCTCTCAGAACAGCACCTCATGGCTCTCCAAATCCTGGTACAACTTCTCAGACAAAAAGGTAGAGCAAGAGAACTATGGGTACTATGCCCTTCCAGTAACAAAGGAGGAGCATAATCTACTTCAATCAGAAACTCACATGCAATAATGAGGATTACTGCCTGAAGCTTATCTCAAGACACTAGGACTCAAGAAAGAACAGAAATAGTTAAATTCATTGTATATTAATTTCTCCCTTGTATACAGCAGGAGTTACATTTAAAACTTCCTTACACTGTGCTGATCTCCAGCAGGTATGGAATGCAAGCATCAGAACAGGTGGGGAACCAGCATGTATTGTAATCAGCACAGGATGAGCAAAAAAGAAGTGCTTTATAGTACTATCTATAAATTGAAGGCTCCTTTTTGTGCCCTCTCCCATATTAATATTACATGTACATTCCTTGCCAGAGATGTCTGTTTCCAGTAATAAACGTTTTTCCAGTATATTTGGATTCTGTAACCTTGAACAAGTGAAGATTACCTGGAAATGCACTGATTTAATTTATTAATATAAGCACATGCATTTTTTTTATTCATCAGCAATTTAAAAAGCTTTTTATATAGTTTCTCTGAACTGAGAGTAACTCTTCACTGGTAAGTGGTAACCTTAACTCCTTATATAAATTAAACAAAATATTTCCTCATTAAAAGCTTGAGTGAAGTGAAATACTATGGCTACTTGCTACTGTTAATGACAAGAGAAGAAAAGTAGCTTGTTGGTTAAGAAGAATCATTTATTAACAGCTAATAACATTACCAACCTCATTCATCTTTTCTTCAAACTCAGCCAAAGCCCTGGATCCTTTCTTTTTCTTTTCTAGTTGCTCTTTCACTTCCTCCCTACATGAAAGGAATGATAGATCACAATTTTCACAATTAAAAATACCTTCTTCACGCCCTCTTTAATGTCTCACTTTTTCTAGAGTTTTCTGAAGTTTAGCCTTGGCTGAACTTCCAACAGAAGAAGCAGGAAAGCATCTTAGATGTTACACACATGGTAACCTAACCCTAATAACTTAAGTACGGGAGTTAAATCCCTCTGGAAGACCTAAAGCTAACTTTGCAATTAGGTAAATTGTTCTCTAACGTCCCATGAGAGCAGGCAAAAGGGACTGAACATAAAATAAGTTGTTGGTAATATCTCAAAGTGATGACTTTGTTGGGTAAGATGTTTTAAGAATATAGCAGCACATACACAGCAAATACGGTGTTCTAAGGATATACTAGCAAAATGTTTTTCTAGAGATTAATTTATTTACAAATTAAATATATCTGCAGGGTCTAGGTATTATTTGTGAAAAAAGTAAAATGACAAACATTTTCCTCTTCTGAAAAATTGTTGCCAAAAAATACAGACAAATAAAAAATACACATTTCAAAATGAAACGCTATTGTTTTTAAAAGAGGATATTGAATACATATTTAGAACACTTTCCTCAGAGACAAGAAATTTTACAAAACCTATTACAGGATATTCTGGGGAGCAGGTAGGGTACCAGTGTCATTTTAGTAAGAGGGAACAAATCTTTTATTTAAAAGGCCAGAATGGTAGAGAGGTATTGCCACTTACCATGTTGGTCTTGGCCTGTTCAAGTAGTCTTGTATTGTTGGTCCTGAATTTGGGGCAGGACCTCGTGCTCTGGCCATAGCTATGGGATTCATATAAGCCTTGAATATGAAAGAACAGAAAGAAATATAAAATTAATCAGTTGCATTATGATACCAAAATATCTTACTTTTGTTCTTCACAAAAATGTCTTCTCATTCACTGAAAAATAATTCTAACTTGTTTCTAAGAATATAAAATATTTAACTAAATCAAGTTCATTTGGTCTGGCAGAAAGACTCAGATAAAATATTTCAATTTGAGTTCTATTGTGGCAGAAAAAAATGATCCACGAAGATACCATGTTCCTTACAGTAATTCCCCTCCCTGAGCAATGATTTCCAAACGGAGAATAGTATCACAATTGCTGAAATATTCTTCCTTGGGATATGGAAAATGTAATTAAATTTCAGCTCTTACTCTCTGGAACAACTGATCCTATGCCTTTAATGTTCTGTTCATAATTGATGACAGTAGATTCAAAGAAGTCTCCATGAAATTTCTTGCTGTTAACACCAAAACAAGAATGCAGTTGTACTCTGCTACAATTATGCAAGTATGAAATTTCAATTACTTAGGGCTACTTTAAGGGGGAAAAACCCCACAAAACCAAACATACATAACCCCAATGTTATGAGGTATCCCATCTTTCAAACCCATGCAACCTCTTCAGGATCTAAAAGATTAAATTAAAACTTAGAATCCATAATCCACCTCACAATTAATCAAAAACCCCCAGCAAAAAATTCTTCCTTTTTTTTTGTTTTTATGTCAACAATATTTTGTTCATGTGAAAGGGAGGTACATCTACTCTCTTATCTCATGGGCTTGTATCATCCCAACACTTTACAATTTACTTCTGCAGAACAATAACACACTGTTCTTACTGTTCAGTTTGGAGATGAGGAAAAAGATCAAATAGCCCTAACAATGCTTTGCTTTGGTTGCCCAATCTGAGACAATTTTTTAAAGAGTAAAACATTTTGTAGATTCAAAGCAAACATTCGAACATCTGCGTAGCATCTACATGTCCAACACTGCTACTGCTTTTTATCAGACGTTCAGAAACCACCATGCACAGGGAGTGACCATTTGTGAAAGCTGTCAGAAGCAGCAGCTGTTGCTCCCACGGCAGCAGCAGTGACCACAGCAATACTGAGTTTCTAGACTGGACTTGAAGCAGGCTGGTGGCCTTCAGCTCTTGGGCACATATTTAGCCCTGGAAGAGGGACTCCAGGCTCTACCTTGGATGGGGCACCTGTCTGGAAGGAAGCACTCCCCACGCAAGTTTAGCTTCATGATCGGGACCACACTGAAGCAATCCAAAGAGTCTTTGAAATGGAGCATTTTTTGACTCGAGTTGACTTTGCAACATTAAGGGTGACATTTGCTGCCGTTTCTTGGGGCTTTGCTTTGTTGCTTTAATTCACACAAAAAGGCTAACACAGTCAAATAAACATTGAGGTGTGCCAATTGAAACAAGCAACAGATGGATGTATGCATTCAAGTAGTTACAACACTTAGAAAGTGGCATTCACATTACAAACCTAAAAATGAGTAAAACTTTTGTAATGGAATTCAGCTTTGAGTGGAAAAGGAGCTTCTTTAGGAATGCAAGAAAAAAGTATTTGAATGCTGTTTTGACTAAAAAAAGGTAATTTTAATATACTAGATCCACTAGACTTGGCTTACTCCAGTGAGCACACCGAGTCAACTCTTTGGTTACCATTCAAGAACTTGTATCTGAAATCTCTTCTTAATATAATAATTTTCTAAAAAAAATAAGGTCTCTTGTTGCTTTTAAATAAAAATTAGCTACTTTCCTACCTGAGCTAACATGCAATGAACACCCTACCACCTCCCAACAAAACTCTACCTGCAGAAGAGGCTACAACTGTCAAATGTTGGTTTTCTACTTCCCCAAACTGCCCCTGGGTAACTGGCTAGGGAGTTTTCTCCCTTCAGTCACTTTCTTGAATGTTCCCACAGCAAGTATATAATGACTAAGTACTGCTCTGTATTTCACGATTAGGAAACTTTGTGTCTTAGAAAATGTCCTTGTCCTTTCAAACAGGTTTATTTATGAAGAATGACTTCACCAATACACATTTTTGAAAAGTATTTACACTGCTTTGCCAAACTGCATGTCACTAGCCAGAGACAGCATGGAAAAGCACTCTCAATAGAGAAAGTGCTTATCTGCACATTCATTTCCTTCTTTTGGCAGTTTGCTCAAGCAGATATTAAGAAGGTATTTGTGTATAGTTTTCATGCTCATGAAAAGTGTAAAGCACCTTCAGTCAGGCATGGTTCTCTGGACAAGCAATACTATTACTGCCCTGCAAGTATCCTGTACACATGAAAAAGCACATTTACCTTCCATCTCCAAATAGTGAAAAAGATGGTGTATTGAAGAAGGAACATGTCAGAGAAGTAACAGGTAGAAAGCTCTACAAGCACACATGAGGAGCAAAGGGTCCTCTATTATAACCTGTCTGTGCTAGAAGCCATGATGGCATAATGAACATTATATAAGAACATAAAGATTTGCTGGCATTGGTAGGTATATTCCAACTGTTCTATAAAATTAATAAAATTAAGAATAAAAAAATACACACCCAAAAAAAAAACAACATGGCAAGAGGGCAATACGTTTCAACCCTAGGTCCGGTCTTGGGAGTCTAACACTGCCAACTCTTTCTTAGTAGACTCTATTATTTTGATACCTCAATAAAACAATCACATGCACTTTGCTATCCATCTGTACAATGTATATGTCCTTCATGTCTATTACTATATTATTCCACCAAGGTGTGCAAAGATGTGAATGGATCTGAGTATGAACTCACAGCACATACTAGAAAGAAACAAAAGAAAGGGGGAAAAAATAAAAGTATTAGGTGTTTAGCCATAAAATTCAGCTAAAAATTTACAATGCCTAAATGCTTATGAGTGCAAGGTGAAAAGTTAACTGGTACAAAAGCATTTAAAGAAAAACAGGAGGAAGGATGCACGTGGTATCTATGAAATCAGACTCTGCACTCAGGTGTGCAGAAGCGCATTTTTTGCCTGCTGAGCGCTGGCGCCCGAGGAAGCAGAGCGCTGCATAAAGCTGAATTTCAGATCGCTCAGGTGCAGCTGAACGCCAAGTTTAACGAAATGCGGCTTAGCAAGGATCAGAGCTACTTCAGCGAGTGCTGCAACTCCCACTAGGAACGTGTTATCTTTGTACGGACCAGGCCAGCATCTTAATCACCTTCCCTCGGCAGATCACAAAGCAGGCGTCAGTGAAGACGCTGCCAGATTTGACAAGGCGATGCAAGATGCTGCCGGGGAGCCCCGGGCATGTGCCGCGGGCGGAACACCCCGCACGGGGCTTCGGCAGCTCCCGGGGCGGGGGGGGGGCACGGCTCGGCCCGCTTTGTCGCCCGCCGGCGGGGCCCCAAGCCGGTCCGGACCCCAGTCCCGTCGCCGCACCCGGCCGGCCCTGGGGAGCCCCCGGCCCGCCCTCGCCGGCACCGGGCCGCTCCCGTGCCCCAGGGCGGCCCTTCCTGCCGCGCCCGGCGGCCGGACAGGCCCGAGGGAGCGCCCCGCTCCCCACGGCCGCCGCGGCGGATCGCAGCCGCGCTGCCCGCCCGCGCTACTCACCACCCGGTTATCCCGCTTCCCCATGGCGCCGCCGCCGGTGTCTCGACAGGGCCCTGCTCCCGGAAAGCCGCGGTCCCGCTCGGCCCCGCCTGGCCCCGCTCGGCCCGGAGCGGCCGCGGAGCTGCGGGAGGGCGATGGCGGCGGCCGCACAGCGCCCCCTGCCGGGCCCGCGGCGACACCGCGGCCGGGGCGGCCCCGCCCGCCGGCCCCGCCCCGGCCCGGCCCCGCAGCGCTGAGGGAGGGAGCGGGGGCGGGCCCGGCAGCGCCGGGGGAGGGTAGTGAGAGGGGGTGAGTTTCACTGCAAGGCGTCCGCTGGGGTGGTGGCAGAGCCGGGGACACAGAACCACGCACAGAATTACAGCGTGGGTCAGGGTGGGAGGGATGACAGTGAACCATCTGGCCCAACCTACCTGATCAAGCTGGGGCGTCCCAGAGCACATTCCAGAGGACTGTGTCCATGCGGTTCTTAAATACCTGCGGTGAGGGAGACTCCACAGCTTCTCTGGGCAATGTGCTCGGTCACCTGCGCAGTGAAGAGATTCTTCCTCATGCTCAGGTGTAACTTCCCGCGCATCAGTTTCTGCCTGTTGCCTCCTGTGCTCGGCACCGCCGAGAAGAGCCTGGCTCCGTCCCCTTGGACACCCCCTTTATATATTCCTGCACATTACCGGGCCGTCTGTTCCCGAGGCCGAGCAGGCCCGGCCCCCTCAGCCTCTCTCCAGGCCCCCACCCTCGCTGCCCTCAGGCGCTCCGTGTCTGCCTCGTCCGGAGGAGCCTCCCTGTGTGAGGGGCAGCAGGGGCGGCTCTGAGGGGGAGATGGAAACGCATCCTGGGGCCCGTCTGCGACCTGCATCCCAGGAGAGGGCAGAATTCCATGGTGAGGTGTTGTGTCTCCTCTTGATCCATCTAGTGGTCAGTTACAGGTGGAAACGCGGTATTACTTTTTCCTTAGGTAGGTGCATAGACTAAGGTATTATGAAATAGCAGCCTTTCCTGGCATAGAATTCAACTAAATGAGACTCTATCTGGGGAAAAATAAAAAACAAAACAAAACAAAAGAAAAAAAAAAAAAAAGAAGAAAAAAGTGTGTACTCATCCCTCGTTAGCCATCTGCACTGCAAAATAAAGCACATTGTAATACTGGTGGGTCTAATATTGCATTAAGTTAATGAAGTGCTAAGAGAAGCCTGTGAATCACTGGGATCTACTAACACAGAATTTCAAATGTCATTTTCTCAAAGCATTGCCATTAAAACTTACTGCATGTTAGTCACTGCTTTGCAAAAATGATGAAAAGTAATCACATGTTAATATGTTAATCACAACAAGCAAAAATTAGTTTTGTTTCTGAAATAGTTTTGCTGTCTTCATCACCTTTAGGAATAGCTGGAAAAACTGGTGAGCCCATGGGAATTTGTGATACTAAATTGCTTGGTAAAACCAAGAGCAGGCTGTGAGGAACTAGAAGAAACTAAAAAAAAGACTACACCAGATTTGCAAGTAAAATTTGTTCAGCTGCAAATTAAAGTTAGCATTCAAAATTCCATGATAATGCATAAGGAAAGGGGTAACTCTTATTCATCAGAAAATAGCTGGTATGTTTTAAAACACCGATGGCTACTTTGGAAACACACTGGGCGGTTTTCCCTGAGCTGCCTGCAATGCTTGAGGACGACCTCGAAGATGGAAGAAACAAACTGCATTAAAATACATATAAAATGAGGTTGGAAGTATCACTAAATCTATTAAGACATCCCTTTTTGTGAAGCACAGTGATGTCCTTGCCCCGAACACCTTTTCAGATTCGGGCCATTTTGGAGTACACCCCCTCGCAATCCAGTTTCAGGTGGCTGCAGCGCGGCACTGCCCCCCTGCAGGCTGTGCCCAGCGCCGCTGCAGCCCTGGGCAGCGCAAGGGTGGCCCTGAGTGCGGGAGCACGGCTGTCTGTCCGTCTGTCCCTGAGCTGGCATGGTAGCCAGGCTCCAGGTCTCCGTGGGCTTCAGCTCAGCTGCAGCACAGTAGGTAATATCTAACCTGTGTCAAGTCTGCCAGGACAGAATTACTCTTCAGAAATGTTTTGACCAAATTTGAAGTAAGAGAGTTTATTTATCCCATGGTTTGCACCTTGAGGCTTTGAGCCTAGTACCTGGAAATTGCAGGAAAACAAGAGCATGGGGTCCCTCCCTATGCAGCCACTGGGGAGGAGGGAGTCCTCTGCTAGGCACTCCACAGTATTTTAATTAGACACCAATTAACTTTTATCCCCTGGCTGCAAAGGAGGCTTGGGAGTCCAGCCACCCAGAACAGATTTCTAAAATTTGATGAAAATACTTAGGGAAAGGACATCTGTGACAGGAGACTGAAAAATTACCTTGTTTATCAAAGGGGTGGGTGGGGGGAGCAAAACAACTGATGGGTGCAAAATGAGGAGGGATACAGATACTGTAAATCTTGCTTTCCAGTTTTTAGTAAATGGCAGGTGAATGGTAGACGAAGACAATGCATTTAAAATTCTTTTCAAGGGAAGATTTGTTTCTATGGTGCTAACAGACATGTGACACCTAGTGTCATTAGATAATTTTGAGGCAAAGAAGATGAGAACATTTATGTGAATAATGGGAAGAGTAATATTTGTGCTTTCTTTCCTACAAGGTCCTTGATATTTTGCTTAATGGATTATTTTTTATACATAGAATTTTCTATTCCATAATTGGGTTTTGTGAACTCACCTTCTCACAGATAAGGGCTAGGAAGAAAATTCCCGTATGAAGAATTTGGTCTGTAATTACCAACAGTTAGTTTGATTTTCTTCTGTGGAATCTTGCTCTGAGCACTGACAGAGATAAAGCACCAGATAGTATCCAGATCTCTGTAGTAGCTCTTACATAATGTTAAATATTTCCATGATTTTTCCCTTTTTCACAATCCATTAGCTATGCTGAACATGGGTATTTGTGACTCTGACTGGCCTCACTGCAGTTCACTTTGGGTCTGTCCCTGGCTCGACTGCTGCTCATAATCTTATAATGTGCTTAAAGACTAATTTGGAACGTCGCATAATGTACAGGTGGCTGCTGTTTTTATTTAAGGCTATGTTGCACGTGCTTATACCTAAGTTTGTAAAAGACTTCCATGGTTTCTTCTAGTTTCTTAGGGCAGCATGAAGTCTTGGTTCTAAGCTTTGAGCCTCCTTTGAGGCTTTAGGGTTGGGTTAGCTTTAAGGTACTTTCTGTCTTTCTGGCAGCTTTCATCCAGGAGCTGACACCTCTTTGGATGCTTGAGCTAATAGTTTTTAATTCCTGCATCTTGTGGCTCACTGGAGGCCTTGTTAGTAGAAGCTACTTGTCTCCTGCTC
The DNA here is from genome assembly GCA_035583155.1 of Acropternis orthonyx. Classification (NCBI taxonomy): domain Eukaryota; kingdom Metazoa; phylum Chordata; class Aves; order Passeriformes; family Rhinocryptidae; genus Acropternis; species Acropternis orthonyx. The sequence continues at coordinate 22,956,106 of JAWWEU010000081.1, forward strand.
TAAACAGCACTGAATGATCTTTACAGTAAGATGAAGCTTTGAGTTGTTTTCATGAGGATTTTTTGGTTGAAGACAGAAAATACGCAGCTGGTTTTAGACTGCCATTTTACGTCTGACTCAAAACACACACTTTTACCATTTCTATATACTCAGAAATGCTACTAGCTGTATTTACAGCCAATCAAGAAAAAAGTCAATAGTGTGCTTAGCTCATTAGAAGATGAAGATGAAACCAGTGAATCTTTAGGAATACACCAATATCACAAACATTAGTGCAACACTTGGATCAAACAACCTTTAGGAAAAAGAGTGCATTTCATGGACCACTGAGAGCCATTATAGCTGAATTAAAGCACAATTTGCCTAAACCAAAACAAGTAAGATTTCAGTAAAGACAGATTAGTGCTGAATCATAGAGAGTTGCCAGCAATTGCAGCAATGTCTTGCCTTTGAAAAAAAAAGTTATCTCAGATTTTTATTTTTTTAAAATGTAATTCATCCTAGGTAAGCAATAAAGTAGCTCAGAAAAGAGAAATTGGGACAAATGAGGTTAGATGTTTATAAAACTAAATATATAGTAAGGTGCTGAAAAAGGTGTGCATATGCTTATGTTTCTGTGTCTGGTTGTGTGTGTTTGTTGATTTTCTAGGATACACAGGGTGTTGAGTAAAACACTTGCAAACATACAAACTAGAAACCAATGTTGCTAATTTTCTGTATTTAATATACAATACTTACTGCATTTGTATTCATTTTACATTTTTAGATAAAAGAAAAATATAGCTAGAAGGGTGAAATACAAAACTAATTTTTTTGCCTTTTTACTTTTCAATAATTTGGGAACAACTAAAGAGAACTTGACACTGTGAAAAATTTTATTATATTGATTTTCATACTGAACCCTCAGCACCCAACAATAAATACACAACTTTGCTTTTCTTGCACTGCCAGCAGCAAAACGTTCAGTTCCAAAGGACTGTAATTCTGACATAATACATTATGGATAACTTTCTGTGTGCCTTAATTTAATTCTGCTGTATTGACACGATTAGTTTTGCAGTCAACCATCTTTACAAACTTGTAAAAGCTAAAGAATATGTTATACGGTAAGGTGCATGCTCTGATGAACTTCAATGCAGTCAACGTAAAGTGTCCCCAGCTGAGGGTGTTCTTAAAGCAGAAAGCCCCACAGGCTGAAATTTGGGACACAGAGCAGGCATGCAGTTCGATCAAAGGGCTTTGTTCGAAAGCTTGCAAAGGGAGCTCTAGAGTTTCTTAAGCGTCTGTGTTACTTCCCAGCCATTCTGTACAGCAGAAACATGCTTTTTCCCCATGTGTATATGGTAATCAGCAGCTGTGCAAGAAGAGGAGAGAGGCTGCAGGATTTCCTGTACAGCAATGGTGCAAGACTTCTATATACCACAGTTCACATGTTGTAGCCCCTTGATGTCATATTGATGACTAAAGGTAAACCAGTATATTTGAGTAACAATTCAAGAAATTGCTGTTACATTTTCTGTACCTCTGCAGGTGATATTGTATTTCACACATAGGTGATTTTAATGCTGAATGCAAAGAATGTCAAGAACACTGACTAGGAACTATTAAGTACACAGAATAAAAAACTAAATGATGCACCTTTAAAAGAAACAGTAACACACGCACCTTTTCATGTTTGTACCCTGATTAAAAGAACGTCATGAATTTCAAGTATGAAGTGATACAGTGAAATCATGTCCTGTGAATAGGTATCAATGGTAGTCTAGGTAGTACAGTTTGCACCGTAGGTAACTTTCCATCTTGCAAAACAGAATCCTACTGCATATATAGGTAAAGTGACTTGAAATGCTAAAACCTGACATGCCAACTGTCACACCAGTATAAACTGATACAATGCTGTAGAAGTCAACAGGACGATGCTGATTTTCACCAGCTGAGTATATGCCCTTAGTTGAAGAAAAGTATTCCACACTGCTTTGCATGTTTTCCTTATCAAATCCTAGACACCTCCAGAGCAAATTATATTTTATGACAAAAAAGGTGAAAAAAGAGGGAAGAAAACGCGCCAAACAGCATTAGAAGCTGTTTTAATTTTCTGAATGTTTTTCATGTTATTTTTGTTTTGTAAAATTATACTGAGAAATGAAGGTACTGAGAGAGATTTTGATTTGCTAATAGATGTTGGCCTGGGGTAATATCTATTAATAAAGTTACTCTGGATGTGTCTCAGAAGCTGTTGTCACTATTCACAGTCTTCTGTAAACATGAAACCACAACAAGTTTTAATAATGCCTTTTGAGAACATAACTTATCTTGCAGATTCTGAAACCAGGATCCTGTGAGAGTTAAAAACAGGCTTAACTTTATACATGTCTTCAGTCAACTTCAGTGGGATTTGTAACATGTAAGGTAGGCACACATGGAGCAGTAAGAACTGAATCTTTTTCTGGTAACACTTCTGTACCAGCATTCTGCTTTTCTCCACATATCTAAATGCCACTAAGAAGTGCATTCTGAACTTTTGTATAAAAAACACAATGAAAAAAGATTTTGAGAGAAATAATGTTACTAGAGTTAAGATTTTTATCACACATTGCCATTTATATAGTATTCTAGCTCATTTACTAAAGTATCCTTATATAGACCCGAGCTGTCAGACATTGAAATTTGTAGACTTACAAGGCCAAATTCTTGGTTTCATTTAGTTGTAATCAGTGGAGTTATAACAAGAGTAAATCATGCTAACTGATTTAAAATACTTTGAAACCCCCATCCTATTTCATGTAATTGTCCATGCACAAAAAAAACCCTCTAAATTTGCTGCCTTTATGCTTTTGTTTAGGCAGCAGTCTTACTTCGAGCCCAGACAGGCAATTTTATCACTGCAAAAGACTTTCTTCAGTTACAAGATGCTGCACAAATATGGCCTCTGGCTTAAAGCATCTGGAATCAACAGATACCTGCCGGACCTCCTACAAACTAACTAAAGCTAAAGGCAGCCTATATAATGTTTTCTAATTTTAACTTTCAGACAATATTCTCCCACTATGTGTAAAATTAGCTCTACAATAGCATTTCAAAGTAATCTGCTTATTCCTTTACATATTAAACCAAAAATGCTCTAAAGCATAAAAAATACTAAATCTGAACACACATACTACTTTAGTTGCAAAACTCAATGTACAGTATGAAGCTTATTTATAATTTTTTTCTGACTGATCTATCTTTCTGCCTAAGAAGCTAGCTTCACTTCAACAACCAAAATTTCATACTAAATGCAAATAAACAATAAAGCAGCAAGACTCAACACTTTTTTTGCAACTACCCTTTCACAGGACTAATGTGTTTTCATAAGAAACAATATACTGAATTATAATAGCAATAATTTAGATCAATCTCAAATAACTTGAAGGTAAATGTGTCCACGTCTTCAATAAAAAGTGACTCCATTTACTGGTGTCTTGGTGCTGCTATTAACCATGTGTCCTCACAACTACAGTCAGTTACTAAAGGAAAGCCCTTTTCTGCAAATACTTTTCGTGAGTAACCATACTCCCAGGAATAACCTCTCTCTGCTCTGTGGGACTGCTCAGGTGAGGCACAGTATTCATGTGTTTGCAGACTTAGGCATTCAGACTGAAGAGTATCAAGCTAGTGAGGAAGTACAAATAGGTAGTTACACAGAAAGTAAAAGACAGACATACCAACAAAGCACCCTGTGATGCCTTTGGGAGCCATAATATAAACATTGTTTCCAAAGTATACAGTTCCAACTTCTAAGACATTATTTTGAGGGTATAACTTTTCTTTAACTAACGCATTTGAAGACATTATACTTTTAAAGCTGTTCAAAGTAATGCAGCAAAATATTACATTAACAATAAAACCCATATAAGATTCCAAGGCAGATACAGACCACTTAAATGAACTGAATGAAACGGATTATAAATACATTAATCTGAATGCTTGTAAAGAATTTGCGTGGAATTCAAAGACTGCAAGGAGAGAATGAATGTTGATCTGTGGGCTTGGTTTCAGTGTCAAAATCATACAGCTTTGTGTAGAAAACAGGTTCTATCAGAAAAATAATTGGCACCTTTATATTTTCCCTATATTAAGTACTTTTAAATGTGTTTCTTGGTTTAAGAGAAGTAATTGCCTTGCCTGTGAAAGGTGTCTGGCTAAGAGTCCTTGAGACTCTTTCAGTCCCTGTTCCAATTGGAACTGGCTCTCAATTCCTTACCAAAAAGCACTGTCATAATGTAAACTTCTTTTGCTCACACTGCTGTGACTCCAAGTGGGTTGTAGGAGGAAAGTTCAATCTGCAGGCAAAGAGATTTTGAATGCTGTGGAGAATGACAGCGAGGTTGTTTGATAGTGCTGGTCAGGTGTCATGGATACTGAATTCCATTTGTTGGAATCTAAAGAGACAACTTCATTCTCATGACCAGTGATAGGAAACGGCATGCAGCTGAGTCAGGGAAGGTTAGGTAGGTATGTTTTCCACACAGAGGGTGGCTGAGAACTGCAACAGGCTCCTCAGGGAAGTGGTCACAGCACCAAGCCCAACAGAGTTCCAAATGTATCTGGACAATGTTCTCAGGTCCATGGTGTGATTCTTGGGGTGTTCTGCCAGGAGCTGGACTCAATGATCATGATGGGTCCCTTCCATCTCAGCATATTCTATGACTGTATGATTCCCTTAATATTGACCACCAGAGAGTGATCAACATTTTCAGAAAGTGCTGGCCTGCTCTGTTTTTGAGCTGGTAAACTACAAGTTAATACTTTTCTATTCAACTTAGGCACAAGAGAAAGGAGAATGGCAGTTGTGGAGGTGAAATAAAACAAATAAAATAAAAAAAACAAAGCTGGAAAACCACTGGGCTGCTGGACATATGGGGATAAAAAGCCTCTAATCTCCTGATGCTGCAGTCCTATCATGTTATGATAGGTAACTTCAGTTCAAAATGTGCATGGCAACCAAAACTTTCCGACAAGCACATCCCCACTGAGCTTACGTAAGTCACCTAGTACAGCCTCACATCCACAAACTTCTAGCCAGCATCCAATTTCTCATGTACATCTTGTTTTAACTGCAAACCATGGTTACACCCACTTTTCTTAAAAGGTACTCCAAGATAAAGTCCATGCAAGAAATCACAATGGGTTTTGTGTCGTGTTGGAAAAAGATTTGAGAAGCACTTCTTATTCAGCTAGTTCTCTGCAAACTCAGGCTACATTTTGAACCCAGTTTGCCGGTTTTTTTTCTATCACAGATGAAGGATGATTGTTTCAAATACATTATCATCTACCTAGAATACAACATCTTGTCTTTTCCCACAGAATGTTCAGAAGTCAGTATACTCTTTTTTGTGTAGTGGGAGTTTCCTTAGAGAAGTACTTAAAACACTACTGTTTAAAAAGCAAAAAAAAAAAAAAAAAAAAAAAAGTCAACTGTTACAGAAATAGTAAGTATACTGTCCCATCTAGATCCTGGAAAGACTTTACCTCATGGAAGTATTTTGGGGGTTAAGGTCTCTTTGTGTCTAGTAGTTGTGGCAGGGCTCTGTACTCCAAACTGCCATAGGCAAAAGGAAAGGAATGAACTTTGCCTACATGAACACAAGTTATATCTTGAGAGTTGGGGACTGTTTCATAGCTGCTTTGCCTCATGCTGGGAGGAAACCTGTCCCTGATAATAGTGATCGAGAGAAAGGGGAGAGGAAGGGGGGTAAGCAGTAGGAGGCTGGCATTGCTAGGTTTTTTGCACCCATTAAAAATTTCTGTATAACAGAAGCATCACTGGGTGCGCTTGTAAATGTGTGCATCACAGACAGTTGTCCAGGGATCATTTGTACTTAATAAATGATCCTCTGAATCAAAAATTGTTTTGGCTGATCAAATACTTTATGTTCAATCTAATCTATTCTAGCCCATTGCTTTGTTTAAACAAAATAATGTAAAAGCAACACACACTTTGCCATATTCTACTGTACAATTTCCCACTTCCTGATGAGAAGCAAGTTAAAACCAGAGTATAAATCACTGGCTGCCTGCAGCCTGGGGGGCCACAGAATCACAAGGCAGTAATTCAGCTCACAGCTTCTTCAATGGCAGAAGTACCAGCAGGGTCAGATACAAGTGATAGGTAACTCTTGCTGCAGTGAGAGGAAGCAGCATGTTGGAAGACTGTTGAGGAACAGACTCCCCAGGGTTTCTTTCACAGTCAAAGAATGATGATCCAGGATAAGGAAAGGACTGCTTGAGTGGTTGGGTGATCTATCACTGTACATATTTAACAAATGCCAGAGAATTACTGTGTAGAATTAGAGGTTTCTCAGCCCTGCAACTGTGAAATTTGTCTCTGTGTCAAGCCTAGTTGCTCATGCTTAATGCAAGGAGCAAAATTAGCCACTCTGTGCCAACACTTACCCTGCCACCCACACACACAGACTCAACGTAAGAAAATGCTACACAGGCCTCATATTCTGTATTTTTGGAGGTTACATAACAATAGTTAACAGTAGCTCTCAGATTGGCACAGCAGCTCAGACAGCTCCATTCCTGCTGTACAACCTACAAAAAGACTTTTTCCCATAGCAGATGATTTTGCATTATTACTTACACTGGGTGTTGGACAGACTTCCTAAGTTCTCAGACTTGCTCCTGTAAGATGGTCAACCACCTGTACTGATCCAGCAAAACTTGCATGTGGATAATCTTATCAAAATCCAAGTGTGCAAAGCCATGCTATTTTGGATCGCCAAAGGATTTGCAGTGTGCACCAGGAGTCAGCTTGTAATGCACAACACTGCACACTAACTAGACTGTTAGTGGCTCTCCTGCAATCAAACTGTACCTTCTCCATGCCTGCAGCTGAACTGCGGGCACTGTCTCTGTGGCCAGTTTAATCTGCGCTCAAGCTGTCTCAGTAAGACTTTTTGGTTTTTTTTTTACATCTACCCAGAAAAAGCTCTACTTTCTACAAAATCTGATTTAAAAAATAGAGCTGTTGCTGTGTTGAAAAATTGCTCTGAACTCATGACTTGAGTTGGCATAATAAGTATCTGGCACTAAAACCCTGAGCAAGAGTCTTGCTTTATCATCTTATGTTTAGGAAAGTAGGTGACAGGAGAAAACAAAACACATGGGAAAAAAGCCTTCCCCCTAACTTTTCCACATAGTCAAATACTTGCCAATTCTCCTACTCCGTCCATTTTTCCTACCTTTGCATTACATCATATGTTTCCTCCTTCATCTAGCCACTCAAAATTGATCCTAACATTCAAGCACTTTTTTCTTTTCTTTTCTTTTTTTTTAAAGAGACTGAGAATCACACAACATGATGTATGTGTGAAACATGGAATATGAGGAAGGGCTTCGTGTTACTGAACATTAATTACACACTCTTTAGGAATAATTGTACAAAGCAAGCTGGTGATCTGTGAAAATTCGTCTTGCATTCAGTGGCAGAGACAGTGGTCTTTGGCTGGACGTAAGATGAGCATGTCAGTGGGATGGAGTATCCATGTAAACACTAGGAAGCATGGTTTTTACTGGCATGTGAATGGACTTAAGGTGCAGAGAGCTAATAGTGTGAATGTAAATTTGGCTTGCTCAAAAATGGACAGTGAGCTTGAGAGCTTTACAATATATCCATGCAGACACCACCAAAGTAAATCACAAGTTTAACATGTCGTGTTTTCCTGTCTCCTTGCAGTCAAACACTATAGCTTGCTTTAGTGCAAACGAACATTTAAGTGGTAGTTAGAATAATTCATACTTGGATGTTTTTCTTCCACAAAGCCCTATCAACTTTGCAATGCCAGTGAGAAAGCATCAGTTTCAATGCATATTAATACACGTTGTTTGTATTTACATTTTTCAAATTAAAAGTATGCTCCTTTTCCACTCATCCTGATAATACTTTCCCAATACTTCCTTAAAATCTCCTTTATAATACTTACTAAGTGTCAGCTGTTTGTGTTTTTTGGTTTTTTGTCTTCTTTTTTTTTTCAAAGAAGGCAGTATCTTTTGTCTGATCTTTCTTGGAAACAAAAAAATCTGCTCTATCACCATCACCCAGACTCAAAATATCCATAGCAGAAGTTCTTTTTACTTTCTCTAGCCTTGCAAAAGTCTCATTAACATTGGGTGGGATGAAGCCCACCAATATATTCTAATACAGATAAAATATTTAATGTGAAGGAAAAAAGACCATATGGTTAAGGAGTTTTGATTTATCTTTGCAGTTTTGCACAGTCTTTCAATGAAGGCTGGAAATCTGAATACTGCGGAAGCTCTCACAGACCTTTAAGTCAAAGCAAATTTTCCACTAACTCTACTCACAGCAACCTTGGGATTTTTCTGCCCAGAAAGCAAAAGGCTCATCTAAGAGTGGTGCTGGTTAATTTTAGCTTCTGCAGAGTACATAAAGAACTGGTCGTATCTACTCGGCCTGGAAGAATCATTTTTGAGAACAAGTTCCTACTTGATTCAGTTCTGTTTGGGTGCCTTTCACTGAATTAAAAACATACACATAATTTTTCAGGAGTATTTTTTAATGGAAAAATATATGACTTTCAAAATTTTGAGTGTTACAGCTAAAAGAATAATTTTCAGATGGTTTGTTCAAGAACTTAATGAGCCATTTTTCATATTATCTGTGCATACTATTTGTAGGTGGTCTTTATAGTTCTTATATTGTGTATATATTGCATATCAGTATGCAATACTTGCTAAGCTTCAAACTAAAGGGAAGAAACAACACTTGGCAAAGTATATTTGTCAGTTCATATGTCCATATCTTTCTTCCTTTAATGGCCTAGTTAATTTAAATTGATGAGAAAGCATCTTACTGTTTTACATAAATTATTGGGATTTGATGGTTACAGAGTCTAGTCCAGAAACTAGAATTATATTACAGTCATTAACTAATAATTTGCGAAACAGAGAGATATAATAAACAGCTCACACAACCCCCTACTATTTGAGTTGTACAGCCTGTCTGTTAAAATTGTAGTCATGTTTTTGTACATTTGAATTGTACTTGCACAAAGAAAATGGATATGAAAATGAAACTTGGAAGGTTGAACATATAAAATCCCATTTACTTTTCTACAGATTGTTTCTGAATTTTTTCTTCATCAAAAGTAAGCTGTATACTCAAGGCTTAGTAATCAAAAGGAAGTAAAAGCGATTGCTTATTGACAGTCAGTTACTTAAGGTTTCATCTCTCTGTGAAAGTAAAAATATAACGCTTAAATTTTTCCCCACCACTGCAGTTTCAAAAAATGCTTTTTCTAACATACTAATTTAAAATAATTTACATAGTAAAGAAGGGTGAAATCCTGTTAACATCAAAAAAGACCTTGATATTTAGAAGCAGTTTTGTAGCAATAAAATAAATATGTTAGGTTCCTAAGCTTGCAATCAATTCAAGCTTCAAGCATAACACAACAAAATCACTCAAATAGCCTAGAATCTTCTAATTCACATTGTATATAAAAGTCAATCTAATCCTGAAACTACTGTATATGAAAAATACTAGTGAAGTGGTTCTATAAAACAAGAGTTCTTAGAATAAACTTCCTCATTATTCTTATACATGGAACATAATTAATTTATGTGGCCTTTTAAACCAAACTGTGTGGTTTCTGATCCATATACGTATTTGACAACTGATGTGTTTTCGGTTTTGAGTCAGGTAAGTGCTCCAAGTTTGTTGGCTAAAAGACCAAAACAGCATGTTTTCTCTTTATTTTCCATATTCAAGTTGTTCTAATACCTAACAGCAGAGAGATTTATATGCATAATAAAACACACTTCTCAAAGACAGTGAGTGAACCTGCGAAAAGTAGCATGGCACAGTATTTTCTTCTTATTCACCAAAACAACCATTGAGTGTAAAAACCAAGTATGAGTTAGGATGCTGGATACCATCTCCCATGAAAAAGACGTTCAAATGGTGCAAGCTAGTGATTCCCTTCATGAAAAAGGCTCTGTACACATAGCACTAAATTTTATTATTTTGCAAACATGATGTCCTCATTTTTTTATGTTTTAGGACAGAAACAGCAGGAAAAGATGGTCTAACATTTGCCATTGTGGACTAAAGGCTGAAAAAAACCTGGAGTGTGGGCACAACCTACACAGAAATATGCACAAACCCTATTTTTAGAATTCTACTAAGGCACACAGCAGGCAACACAGGTGTATGCAAAACTAAGGCTAAGCAAGGAGGTGCACAAAGAGATTCTTCTCTAATCACTGGTTCTAGGCTATGGGACTAAAAGAAGCAACACTTGGTAATAGGGATGACGTAAGGGACATTGACAATGTGCAGCTACTGAAAATTTGGAAGAACCTTGTTGGAAATAGCACCCATGAGCATCACTGAAACCTGTTTCCATACGGACGTTGAAGGAGAAGAACTGGAAGGCTAGTGCAAGTGTGGACAGGGTGAAAAGGGCTGCTCCATATGGACTTCTATGGTGCAGCAATTAGCACTTAACTAGCTGGCTTTGGTGATTTTTTCCTTGGCTATTGAGCCTGTTTTTTCTGCACAATTATGTAGTAGTGATTAAAAAAAAAAAAAAAGGTTGGTGGGAGATAGAAATTGCTCCTTCCATTACTTAGAACACCCTGTTCTCTGCTGAGAAGAGCACAGTGTCTGGTTGTGGGTGCTCTAGGAGCTATATTTAATATATCTTTTGTTATTCAGTATTTTTTAGCTGCTGTTGAACCACTCTTGTGGAACACATACAGGCTGAGCTATCACTGAGAACTGCACTCTGAAACCTAGAGTGTACAAAGAGTTTTCTTCACAGCACTTTCTTTTTCACATAAACAATTCCTACATCCTACACATATAGCAGTAATGAGTAAAGGCACTACAATACTAGAGATATACCAGTAAAATAAGAAGAGCAAGGGCATGGGTTTGAGCACAGTCCCACAGCTGTCTGTGCTGTCTAATTATAAACATGATTCCTGGCATGATTTTAGCCAATGACAGTGCTTTGCCCAGTCAGAGAACAGGTTTTCTCAGTTTACTAGTGTAAGTGAAGCTCCATGGTTTGGCCAGGAAGACTGGAATAAGAGTAAACCTATGGCATGTCAAATGGAATTTCTTCCTAGAGGTTTGGAAAAGGAGGTAATTTCAAAAATTATCCGTCTTTTGAATCTAGGCCCTTGTTACCATAAGGACCCATTAGAGAAATACTTTCCCTAACCCTGCCAAGACAACTTAAATTTTTTGTTCTTGTTCCTGCCATTCCCACTGGAAGGATGTTCCAGGATGTGACCATTAATGCAGCCCTTTGCAAGCTGTTCTCCTGAATAACCTCCTTTATAACCTGATCCTGCTACATTAGACAACATACAGCACCACATTACAGAAGCTCTGCTTTTGATTCCATACCAGCCTCTATTTTTCTCTGCTGCTCTCTGAGTTCTTTGTCTGATACTGCTCCAGTAGTTTACTTCCTTGTGATTTCCACATTCTCATTAGTTTTTGAGCCAACACTAATCTTTGGCTTAAAGTGTTCTCTCCTCTCCTTTTTGTTTTACTCTAATAATGTACCTACATTCAGCAATTGTGCTCTCTTCTAGTCGCCTTCTTACATGGAACAAATGCACATTTCTATCTGAGAGTTTTAAGCCTAATTTGAAAATATCATCTCCTCCCCTACATTTTCACCCTGTATTAGTTGGTGGAGAGCTCTGGGGAGAGTTCCCTGAACAGTTGCTGGGAAGCCACACCAGCTGAGTGCCCTGATAAGGTATGTATGAGAGATAGCTCAGCACTAGGTAAAATGTGGAATGTTTTCGAAGGTGTTAAACTCTGTAGAAAACTTTTCTATTTGCTACTGTTGCAACAGTCTCCTGAATTTTGGCTCTGTTTGTTGTTCTAATTAGTGTTTAAAAATTGTTAGCAAAAATTTCACTCTGGCACATCCTTTTCTTTGAATGTTAAAAATTATTCACACTCGGGTTCACTGACCCATGGAGGAATAGGGCCGGGAGAACACCAGTACAGTGGGGGTTCATAGTTCCCCTTGGACATAGGAACAGAGAGAAATGACTGCTGTGACTGCTCCCTGGCCTTCAGCTTGCTGCTCACAGAGCTTCCAAAATTCTTTTGCTATGCATCTGTGGTATCTCTGTATACAGATGCCTTGTGCATGCTCTTGCCAGGCCTGATTTGCAACTTGCCTGTTCATGTTGGGAAGTTTTGCATAGTCTCATTCTGGGCATGAAGAAAAGCACAGGCTATGCACGCAAGCATGCAATTGGTCCTTTTAAAACCTGGCTTCTCTAAAGCAGACCTAATTTAACCCCGTATCACATACTTATGTGTCTAACAGTAACAAAAAGCTTTATCCAAGAGGCAGGTGGGATCCACTCACTATCCTAGCAGTGGACCACGTCCCAGACAGTGCAGATACTTGAAACAGAGTTAACAGAGAAGTTTGCCACATCAGCCAGTCTACCACAGGAGTGAGAAACCTGCCAGGGAGACGGCCACAAGTTCCTCTGTCACAACTGTAAAAATGATATTGCTCAACTCACTGCTAAGGACCTGCTTCTGCCAAGCATGCTGTGGATGAGGATATAATGCTGGTTCACTACCTAGGCAAGATCAAATAGAGATGAGGAAGAGAGAAGCCTAAGGGACTATCACAGGAGTAAGAAAGCTGGCTGCCTCACTCAGCATCAGTTATGCTAGTTGGACCAACGTTTTCCCCCAAGTCATATCCAGGTAAATGCACTAAATTCATGCTAGGGAACAGCTTTAATGGATTTAAAATATTTCTTTTTCCCCAGTACAGTATTAAAAAAATAAAAGTTTCTTTTCAAAATACTGAAAATATATTTTAGTTAAGGTAAAAATACTAAATATAAAAATGTCATGTAATATTTAAAATAACTGTGCTATAAAGACATGTGAATTGCTTAATTATTTTGACATTCAAGAATAGCACATTAACCCTAGTGGAGCGGCATGTGCCAGTATACCCACATGGTGGTTTAGGAGAGAAGGTCATGCATTTCTGCATAGAAAACAAGTCTGCTTAGTAAGTGACATCTGAGGGATTTTGAGACAGTAATGTTCATGCACTTGTGATGCATGGGGGGTGTTGCAGGTAAGGCAGCGCCAGTATACAGCATACAATGCAGCACATGTACTTATCTGTGCTTATTACAGGTATAGATTTCTCTGCTTCTGAACCAGAAATATTTTTTCTATTTTTCTTTTTAGCTGATAATCTGAATAGGTTGAAGGTGAAAAATTGTATTGATTTTCATTGGCTCTGCTCATTTCTTTGAGCTGCATATCAGAACATTTTTAATGAGATAAAGAAAAGATCCTTGCAGCTGTTTTCAGGGGGAAATGATGGGTTAGATGATGGGCTAGAACGTGCCTGCATTTCAGCACAAACCAACCCTTTGGAAACTGAAAGAGTCTTTAAGAACATGACAGTTTTTTGAAATGTGCACACAAACATAGCAAGATAATAACTCGTGTGTGTATGAAAAAAACCTAGAAGTTGATACATTTTTTATGATCACCATAATCACTGTTATTTTTATAGAGCAATGAAACAAAGTTTTCAAGTGGGGAAGCACCTGCATATGCGCTACGAATTAACAGTAGCTGGATGTATTAACACGTGCATCAGTTAACTGCAGGTTGCAGAGATCTGATATTTCAATGCCATTCTTTAAATATCACTGTAAGAGATCACAAAATAATAATAAAAAAGTACCAAATCATGCTTCAGCAGCTAGAGAGAGAGAGAGAGAGATAGAGAGATTGCATCATGTTTTGGCAGTGACTCGATCATCAAACTCCACACTGGCAGCATTAATATTAGAAAAATAAAATGGCAGCAAAACCGGTCAGCAGCTTCTCTTCATCTGGAGTTTTCCCAGGTAGATAAACAAAACAAAAACAAAACAAACATAAAGCTGCAATGGGAGCAGGTCAAAGCCCTGGCCCTTGCATTGCTCTGATAAAAGTAAACTAGATTGATTTCCATGGATAAGCACATCACAATCCCAAAATAAAAGATAAGTGCATAAAACCTCCAAATAATGATCTTCACTAGGACAGCTATGTGGTTTGTATTGGACAGTGGCCTTGTCAGCTACATGTCTTGTTCATTTATGGTTTATCTTCAGTCAGCACTTATGATGCATTCACCTCACTGGAGTTTTGGCTGGATGACATGTGACAGTCCAGATTCTCCTTGAATTTCTCCAGATCATGGAAATATGGGTGAGAGAGGGCAACATAGGCAGATATTCTCTTGGCTGGATTGAATGCTAAGCATTTCTGAAAGTATGAAAAGAAGTTGTTTTTAGCTAAAATGTACAGTTAACAGTGCTATAATTGCATACATACATTAATGCATACCACCTTCTGTTTATGATCAGGAGACACAACAGAGTCTCCTTAGGTGGTGCGTGATGACCATCCATATCAAAATGAACAGTGGGGTCATAGTATAAGAACATCACACCCCCAAAACTACAAGAAAATTACATGCTAGAAAATTAAAGTATTCATAGTTTAGGAAACCCCAGAATACAGGTTTTCATGAGTTCACATGCACAGGACATGCCAATGTTCTGTGTTCAGTTTCTCCCTCTTCCTAGTTGCGCTTTGATGGCCTTCTTCCCAGCTCTGTATCCCAGCCTTTGCCCAGCCAGCACTGAAATCTCTTCTACAGCCCTCTGTTTTACACCTTGTTCTTCTCTTTTCACCTCCAAGTACTATTCTTCCTACTATCCTTGTATAACCACTTCCTACTCCCAATTTTCTTTTCTTGTATCATAATTTGTATCACTTAACTTCTGAAATATAATTCAGTGACTTTCAGTCCTACTCGCCCCTTGCATCTCTGGCTCCCAGTTACCATCTCCTTGCTTAGCAGGAACAGACTCCCTTCCCACATCACCTTCTAGGCATAGATATTTGTCTTCTTTTTCCCTCCCATCATGCCTCACACTTTACTTTCTGAGCTCTCTGACATATATTATTCCCTGGTGCTCCCAGAATCTAATTTTTGT
Organism: Acropternis orthonyx; assembly: GCA_035583155.1. Taxonomy (NCBI): domain Eukaryota; kingdom Metazoa; phylum Chordata; class Aves; order Passeriformes; family Rhinocryptidae; genus Acropternis; species Acropternis orthonyx. The sequence goes on from JAWWEU010000081.1 coordinate 22,971,187, forward strand.
CCCATGCCTAGCTTCCACTTCAGGTGGCCTGCAAACACAACAGATGTGTTTCTTCCTTGTTATTTCAAGTGTCTATATGTAGTCTGGGAGCTGCAGTCATAAGGACAATGGAGGACTATCTGCTGTTGAAATAATGTTGGACAGAGACAGCACTTCCTGAAGGGATGCAGAGTCTTTCAAGAATTGCACTCAGCCCACTCTAGCCCATGTGAATAAAGATCTTTTAAAGACTTCCAGGTAACAAATTTAACTAGAGTTCAACAACCATTGCAAGAGTCAAACTGAGGCAAGGTCATTCCCTATACTCCACTTCAAGATTGAACTCAAGGACTGGGGTTTCTAACATATTTGTAAAAATGATGCAAATAGCTGTACCAGCCCAGTTTGTTTGCTTCTGTTCAGCCTTGCCATTTGTAAGAAGCAACAACTGGTGAATTCCAAGTCTCAAGTTTTCAGCATTCAATAGAAGGCATGCCTATTTCCTGCTTTATACTGGATCCAGTATACCACAAAAAATGGTAGATCCATTTTTGTACTCACATCAGGCCTATACTGTAAGAATGGCTGAATCAGTGGCACTACAGTGGTCAGTAATGAGAATCTAATGATATGGTCTAAAGACAGGTCAAACAGATACTTCCCTCATCCAGTTTCCTAATCTCGAACTATTCTCAGCTCTGAGGCCTGTTGAGCCAAAGGCATTGTCTTTGTGCTGGGTTTTTTTTCATAGATTTACAAGAATTTTTCTGCCTACTTCTAAACTTTTGTTTAATAACTCCATTAAATGGAAACTTAATTGTTTCTTGGCATGTTGCATGCACAGTGGGAACTATCAGTCACATGACTTGGGGAACAACAAACAGAAACTCACAAGAAGCAAGTCTTTGCCTAGTTCATCAATATCTGGTACAAATTTTTCAATAGGTTGTGCAGGTCTGGAAGTAAAAGCATTTCTTGGAAGGGCAACATCATTAGGCCAGTCCTCTTCTTCTGGGAGTCCAATTACACTGTGAAATGAAAAACATAATGTTAGGTCTGAAGATTTATGCAGTTTCCCCTTTATATTGGCAGTTTACTTTAAAATATTTTGGTTTAAATAAGCTTAAATATTTAATTGTACAGTAGTGCACTGATCTCTGTGAATAGCAGCTGATGGTCTTCAGTGTGCTTGGTAGAAATCATTTTGGGGCCAGCACAATTTTCTGGCCTAGGTCTCAGTTTTCTGAGTCTTTTTGTTGAAAAAAGGCTCAGTGCTTTGGAGGAAAGTTGCTCAGCTCTTGACTGGATGGTGCAACATATGTCTCTCCAGAATGATTAAAAGCAGAAAATTCAAAGGGGAATTGCATGCAAGGATCTTTAGTCACAAGAATAGGGATTGAGAGAAGAGTGTGGGTCAAGATGAGGGTAAGGCAATAAAAGGGATGTTTCATAATGCTTCAAAGCTGTGTGCAGTAATTGTTGCCCAAATTTAAACAATTTATTTGCTTCACAATACACGTTTTAATGTCTCAATTTAGAAGTAGCAAGGCACTTGAGCCTCTTTGTGTTTTTGTTTTCAATTGTATTTTAGTTTACTCTTCAAAAGAATATTTTAGTTTAATAATTTATTTTTTCTTTAAATTATAGGAGATATTTTTATTTATTAAATAATCATGTTGAGGTCTAAAACCCAAATAAATGAAATAGTAGGTTAACCTCCAATGATGGATTAATGTCTCACATATCTCATATTTTAGTCTGATGCTAGTATTTGTGGGATTGAAACACAAGTTTCTGATGGAAATTCTGGAAAAGATCATACATTACTTGTCAGGTTTCAGGGAAAATAAATTTTTATATCCTGTAAAATCTAGATTTTTAATGGGAATGCTGACAGGGTAAGACAAGAAAGGACATAAAAATAATGTCGCGGAATACTTGGGTCTGCACAAAGCCCAGTGCCACTAGGGAGCAGCATTGACCTTCTTACTGAGGTTGTCGCAAGACTGGGTTGAGGCCATGGGCCAAACACACCGAGGTAAATCATAGGTTACCTCAGCGAACATAGTGGAGTTACCCACCTCTGCCTACATGGATTTGGCTCACCTAAAATACCTCTGAAAATTAGTATGTCCTCAAAATAACAGCATGGCTGGAAGGGCAAAGCAACTACAATCTCAGGACAAATAAATTTTACAACATCTGAACATATCACAGTTTTTGGGAAATGTTAAATTAATTCTAAATGAAAACCTGAATTTGAGTTTTATCACCAGGTATGGTGTGGGTATGGGGCAACCCCGCTGGCCACCGTAATTAAAGCCATGTGATTAGCTGTGAGAGGATCTGGGCCTACATTAAATATAATACAAACAGCATCACAGGAAGATGGGGGACTTAAGTATTTTAAATAACATTGACATTTAACCTTTCATGCCAATGTGTTTGGTTAGTCCCATTTCTTTTAACATTTGGATGACAGAGCATGAACAGCGCAGAAAAAGCACAGGCACAGGCAAAGCTAATGATGAGAAACCAGGAGGTAACCTGTCAGACAGCGGTAGGCTGGAAAAGACTGAGAGCGGAAGGGAGAGACATTTTTAGTTACACACTCATGAAGCACGCAAAACTCTTAGTAATGAATGTCTGAGGAGATGCTCTCACTCTGGTCTGGCAGCACTACCATTTCATTGACTAAGTTCGGAGTATCTTGGATGAGTTTTGCCTCTCATCAAATGTTCAGGACTGGTCTTGAGAAACACTGAGTACTTTCCACTCCCATTGATCTCAGTGGGAGACAAGTCTGCTCAAACCATTGCAGCGTTTAGCCTGAAATCTCTGGGCATATGCCACATGCCAACAGTGTCCTGGAAAAGCAGGAAAATGTTTTGGGCCACGTGAGAGGGATTTACCCTCATGCACACTGGAATTTTACCTGACACAAAACAGAATGCACATGCAAAGCAAAGGCAGACCAAAGCTGCTTTATCTGAAAGAATGCATCAGTCCAGATTGCATGAAAATCCCAAAACTACTTTCTGTCGAAATTAGTCTGCAGAATGAGTCACTGCTGTAGAAGGAAACAACCCTCCTTCCTACAAGAAGAGCTATGCCTAACTCGAAGGGGTTCTCCAGCTGTGAAAACACAAAATAAACACTATTTGGCATTACCCCTCAGAACCCAAGACAGAAACTTTTGAACTATTTAAGAAGAACTGCACGAAAGAAGCAAACCCCAACTTTCTCTTTAAGCAGATGTGTAACAAGGAATTTCTTCTAAATTTAGCGCAGCATTTTCTTTTCTTGGTGAATTCTTTTCTGCCCAGGTAATCTCGGTCCTAGGGATGGAAAGGTGCCTGTTGGAGGATGCCATTAGCAGCCATGCATTTAATCCTAGCCCAGTTAATTTTCATTTTCCCCTTAAATGTCACAAATGAATCAAAATCCTTTAAGAAGAAAATCACAGCTTTTTAAATTGTAAAATATGTTATATGTATCAAAGCTGTCTTCATTTAATAAAGCAGAACAATGTAGGACTAAAGGAGTAGCTTTGGCAGAAGAAGAAAAAGTAAACTTTACGGACTGATTTTTCTGGATTGGGCAGGAAGAGCTATTCAGCGCATGACAAATTAACCACACAAGTGAGTCACATACACTGGTATGGTATGCAGGAAAGGGAAGTCAACTGTGTGAAATCAAGACCTGCAATTTAGGAACCCCATATTAAATAAGGAAAATGCTTAGAAACAGATCTGTTATGATTTGAGAATTGGAAAAATGGTGAAACAGATAAATTAATTATTTGTTCCATTTAAGCTTTTCTTAGACATTTTACCCTCTTCTCTTTGGAATATCTTCAAGACAATATTTCAGAATAGGCTTCTCTCTTTCTCCGCGTGCTATCTATTTCTTATTTCATCCAGATCCCTGGATCCCTGCAGCCCCTCCATACAGAAAGGGAAGAGAGAGGTGCAGAGGCAAATAGGCATTAATTCTCTGGGTTGGTACCAGCCAGATCTGGCTGTGATTTCCTAACTACATGCTACATACATCAGATCTTAAATTTACATGGTTCTTAAAAATACAGAAATGCTCCTCGCTTTGAAGAGTTTTAACAAGAAAAAGTATATATAATCCTACTTAATTATCATATTGGTAATATCAATAATTTAATTTTGAAAGAGAATTATTATTCTACCTCAGAGAGTTTGGAGTCTACCCACCTCCTTACCATATTTGATATATCTGAAAAAGAAAAACACAAACTCCTAGAATTGTAAAGCCAATTACTCCCTGACAAAGCCATGGTTAAATGGTGACATTCCTTCCATTCTCACAGTTACCTTCCTGACCACAATATGGACTGTTAACAGGATACGTGGTATATTTTAAAAGCTAATATAGTTTGTTAAGTACCAAAGGCTTTCCTGCAAAAATGCTGTTGGTAATTATCTTGGAGATTTCAGGTTAGTAACAGTTTTAAATTATGCTAATGTTGTTTTCTGAAATCCACAGAGAGATAACTGAAAAATAAAACCTCTGTGTTTACATGAAGAGAATCCCCTGGACTTAACTGTTTAGCATTATGGATGAATGGTACATGCACAATATGTTTAAGAGAATTAAAAAGCCTGAAACAGAAGTCTCATAACTTCCTGATGATGGATGTTAGTTTTGCAGAACTATATTCCATGTTGCTTTCCCCTCCCACTCTGACACAGAATACACGGAAATATGTTGCATACGGTAGCAATAGGAAATATGTTTTAGGAATACTTTGCTCTAGTCACATTATTGCATAAGAACATGGCAAAGAAATCTCACAGAGTTTCAATGTTAAACAGATATTGACATAATGCTACTAGTTATTACTTACTCAAAGATTTTTCCTAGTTGATCAACATCTGAATTTCCACGGAAGAGTGGTCTGAAAGAATAAAAAAAATGATTTTAGGATGTGACTTGCTGTAATTAATGTGAATTTGTATTTGTCATTGATAGTTGCCAAAGTAGGGTGAAAATGAGTTATTTTTTTGAGACTTCACTTCTTCTGCTTCCATGTTTTATCCAGTCTGAGTGTACCTTTCAGGTTTCTACTAAACCTGATAACAAAAGGGGACAGATGACACATATTTTTGAATAAACTACTTCTGAAAATCTATTTGTGTCCTTTAGCATGAATGAAACAACCTTCTCTCAACTAATAGTATCCTATAAATTTTATCATTAATAAAACAGTTTTCACTATAAAGACATACTTAAATAGCTGCTAAGACAAAAACAGAGTGAATATCATGCAATTCATTAAAACATAATACAAACAGATTAATTATCACAAATAAAAATTCAAAATTAAATTTCTTGCATACTGCATATCGGAAATGTGCTCCTATGTTTAAGGGGTCAAATAAATGACAATGGATTCATGAAGGTCTGTAAAGAATGGGGTGTGAAACGGTACAGAATTTACCTTGAAGTAGAGGAATACTTCTGCTGCATAAATAAAGATATGTTCAGGAAAGAAACAAATTATTAGGCTGAATGTCCAAAGGCTTTCAGAAAAAACAGTGACTAAAAATACTTTCAGAGAGTGGTACACACTTTTTCTTTTCAAAGTGCAATTTTAAAGACTTTCACTCATCATGTATAAAATACTACCACGCCATAATGCCTAAGCAAAATATGAAATTCTGATTCGTAAGGCAGTATGGCTGTACTGCCACCTTTGTGCTGAATTCGGTAAGGTGTGAACAACAGCGCAATTTTATGTTGAAACTCCCACGATATTCCAGCATTTTATTGACAGATGATTAAGGATCCAGCCAAGAATGAGGGCATCTGTGAAGATCAGGCCATATATGTCACATACCATTTTGGTTCCACAGATGGTGGATTACTCCAAGAAACACAATTTAGACACACTGCAAACTGACATAGTGACTTGGGCTGACTGATAGCCAGGCTGCCCCTCTCTTCTGGAGCACAGCTCTCCAAGTACAGTGCACGCTGGAAACTCATGGTTACAGTTTCTAAAACTGTTCAACTGAGACACAGTGACTTGACAACAATGTATATTCCCATGCTTTTACCGGCAGCTTTTGGTTATGGAGAAACATCATTCTCCTGCCTCTCTCGGCATATTGCTATCTGATACAGGAACGTAACACCAGTGATAGCCAAAAACATTATTTCACTGTTGCTTTTCACAGGAGAAGACCTCTCCCATCTACACTTGAAGAAAAAGGAATAGTCAGCTATAGTCCTTCCCCTCTCATTGTTCTTACGCAGGAGGAGGTGTACGACCTTGAGCTCCTTTTGCTAACCATGAGTTATTACTGAAAAATGGTGCTTTACATCTTGACACTGCCACATAGACAACACAACTCTGTGTCACTACCTGTCCTGTGGGTCCATACCAAATACAGTAAATAGGCACAGAGCACAGTGACATTTCTTGGTTAGACATAACAATCTCTGCAGAAATCTGTGCCACCAATAAAAAGCAGTAACTGGCAGAGACATGCTGACCAGCTTTGACGAACTGAACATGCATCTTGTCTCCTTCATGTTTGCTGCCATTCAGGTCATGTTGTATCAACTTACACTCCAAACTGCTTTGTGCGGGGACATTGAGAGAACAATTTCATCAAGTCTGTTTTGAAACCATATTGACATGAGATTTGATCCAATGGAGTAAAATGTGGTAGCCTGTTACTTGTCAATAAAGGGCTTTATTTAAATAAATCATAAATAACAGATGCTTTGCTTCCCGGATACACATGATATTTATTAACTGCAGCCACTTTGACAAGACCATTGCAACTCATACTTAGGGATTTCTGTATTTTTTTAATCCTTAAGGTATACAGTGATACTGACTTCTACAAAAACTCAAAGCTTAACTCACTCAGACAGGAGCAGCTACTTCTGCCCTAAGTTTTGGGTCTGATTTTCAAAACATTCAGTAGCTACAATCTTAGTATTGTTTGTGGCAGCAGACACACTCTGTATCTTCCAAAGTCAAGCAATATGACAACCTTAGACATTTTTTTTAACTACTGCTTGAAATTATTAACATACAGTAACTTTGAGTATTTAATTCTGGCGTGAACACTAGAATATTGGAGCCCTTTAAACTAACAAAATCTACACATTCAAATAATCATATCCATGCAAATGGAAAGCTGATTTAATGCTTTGAAATGTATGCTGAACCTCGCATTAGTGTGAAAGCTTGGCAAAGTCAGCATTGTTAGCAAATCACCCTAGGCAGTGTCATGCCAAAACAAGTATGATTCTTGGGATTTTTAAGGGAGGTTTTTCCCATCATTGCTGCTGTCTCAGATTCACTAAGGGTTGAAGCAAGAATTTAAATTCTTCTGAATATATAATTATACAACACAAGGTGACCTTCCAACATACTGTGATATTTCATCATAATGAAGCGTTATTAATTCATCTTTCAACCTCCCACCATCAGGACTACAACAAGATGCCAACTCCAGGTTAGGCATCACTAATGTAATGAAATTTGCCTCATGAATTTTTGCTGGAGGCTCAATTAGACTATTGGGCAGATGATTGGGGAAACAGATCCACTTTATCAGCAGCTGTATGAAGATCTCATATCACATTTTGGCACTACTTACTCTTTGGTAAGGACCTGCCAGCTCTGCAAGTCCAGTACACATAAAAACTTTCACTTTTGATTTTTTAAAAAGTTCTATTCTTAAAGGTGGACACTGGCTCTCCCACCACGTTTGAAGTGAAAGCATACTCAGCAGTCACAGAAAAGTAAAATTTCACCTTTGTTCTTGGTACCTTTCACTTGACTCATTCACCCACTCAGTCCCTGAGGTTTATTTATGCAACCTTGATCCAAAGGTCCTTACTTGGGGATATGTTCTCCTCTCTGTGATCATAATCTGGTAAGATTCTGAGAGTCTGATTTTGTAGTATTTCTTTTTTTTCTCACGAAAGGCATGGAGCTGGGTTTGTATCCTGTGGCAGAAGATGTGAGTCTGTCCTCTGGCTTCGAAGAACTCCTAAAACCTGTGTGCACACATACCTCAGGAAAGAGGAATATTCCAATGGATAAAAGGGCTATCCATGGGAATACACTTCCCTTTTGTGTGACTCCTCAATTCTCTGAAACTTCCCTGACTTTGCTTGCTACAAAATCCATGCTCTGAAGGCTCCAACACCACTGCTGTTACAAAACACACATTGAGTAGTGATGAAGGTGGGACAAAAAGATTTAGAGTGCACCTACATTTAATTTCCGTTTGATCAAGAAGTCTCAGATGTTTTCTATTTCCATTTGTTATTGCTTCTTTGATTTTTTTAGGGAGAGGGGAAGAGGAAAATGTTACAGGGAATATACAGCTGTCCATCCTTTTTGACTACTCTTTCTCCAGGCCTTGGAGCTAGGCCATTATCTACTGCCTCTGGAATAATGCTTACTGAATGGAGCAAAAGCCCTTTCATGTCTAGTGTGGGACCAGAATGCCCTTAGCCTACAGATATGAAGATATGTTGGAAGCATCGTATTACCACTCTGTCCTACTAAAACAAACTCCTCCTGAGCCAATAAGCACATTCCATAGTTTCTGAGGTACAAGATGTGCAGCTGCACAATTAAATGGATACCAGGTATGAGTCTGCATTGTGACTATTTCCACAGGATAAATCCATCTACCTTTCCATATGGCAGTCCAGCACAGAGATGCACATAACTCCTGGGCTTCACGAAGAACAGCACTGCCAGAAGGTCGAGGGAGGTGGTCCCTCCTCTGTGCTCAGCACAGGTGAAGCCACACCTGGAGTGCTGGGAGTCCTGTTCTGGGTTCTCCAGTACAAGAGACACACAGACATACTGGAGAGTGACCGGTGAAGGGCCACGAAGATGATTAAGAGAATGGAGCACCTGACATACGAGGAACAGCTGAGAGAGCTGGAACTGTTCAGGCTTGAGAAGAGAAAGCTCAGTGGGGATCTTTATATGTATAAATAGCAAAGGGAGGGTGCAAAAAAACCGAAGTCAGGCTCTTTTCAGTGGTGTCCAGTGACAGGACCAGAGGCAGTGGACACAAACAGAAGCACAGGAGTTTCCCTATGAACATATGGAAATAATTTTTTACTGTGCAAGTGACCAAGCACTGGCATCATTGCCCAAAGAGCCTCCCACCTTGGGAATATTCAAAAACCATCTGGAGATGATCCTGAGTAACCAGTTCTAGGTGGCCCTGCTTGAGCTAGAGGGCTTGGACCAGATGATATATCCTGAGGTCCTTCCATTCTCAACCATTCTGTGATTCTATGATAATACAGAAGTAAAAATACAGATCATATAACATAAGGTTGCAGTGTAAGACATCACAAATCCTGAAAAAGTTACCATCTTCTTACTGTTTAGAAGGACTTGCACCACTAATTTTCTGGCCAAAAGGCTCTCATGCTTGTACATGGCTGAACAAACTAGATTTAACCATTCACCAATTTCAAGGTCTTTTTCTCTTGTCCATGCCTCAGCCCATGTTTTTGTTTCATGCTGAATTTCACCTTCACTGAATATTCTTTCTATCTGAACTGGATATTGGTGACTGAAAGGTTGAGTACTTCATTTTACAGACACTGTGTTTCATGTCTGTGCTACTCAGTAAAAACTGAGATATAAACATTTGCTAAGCAAGTCTCCATGAAAGAATTTTCCCTGGTGCAACTCCATGGACATTTCAAGCCAATTCTCAAGGTATTGTATACAATGACAATGCAATGACACCCAAGAGATAAATGAAGTTTAACTGTAGACTGGCCACATTACTTCTAGACTTTAGTCTTTGGTCTAAAAAGCAAAAAGAGTCTGTAACTTTTTGTAAGGAAAGTTAGAATTTTCATAAAGATTTTAATTAAAGATATTGATAAGCACTGCTCTATTGTATACTACAACACAGACACAAGGCAAAAAAAATCTAATAAACCCACATGCCTTGAGGCACCAGAAAAGATTTCTGCTGGCTTCTTAACAGTGACTGACGTTGTGAACTAATTACTGACATTCTGACTGGAACCTATCTTTCAATTTCTGACATTGGCTTACTAAACTACAGGTAAAATGGACACATGGAAGAAAGTTCATGTGAAGAAAAATAGTACTGAAGAGCAAAAAAAAAAAAAAAAAAAGGGTAAGAAATTCTATTTCTAACCAAAACATATTACTCAGCTACCATGACAGTCCTGGAGTTGCCAATACAAGTGCTTCCAAGGCCAGACAAACCTGGTATCTTTCCAGATATGTTGGACATAACTTCCAAAATAACTACCTGGATTCTTTCTGCTAGTCCATTTGCTCAGTGTGGTGACAACAGCAGTTGGGAACTCCAGCCCCTACACTGCTATCACAGAAAAACAACGATAATCTCTTACTTACTGACTTGAATATTTACAATATTCAGGGGCGGTCCCGTGGCATAATGGTTAGCACTCTGGACTCTGAATCCCAAGGGCCTGAGTTCGAGTCTCAGTAGGGACCGTACCCATGTCAGTTAAATGCCTCCCTACCATCTGATCCCGTCAGATCTCAGATGCTCAGCAGGGTCAGCCCCGGTTAGTACCGGGTGCTGTAGACAGTCCCGAGGATTTC